>OX457033.1:41724244-42279074 GCA_949752745.1 Protula sp. h YS-2021
CCCTGTCGCTCTAACCGTTAAGGTATACACCGGAATTCGGCTGCTTTTGAGCGCATACCGAGCACGATCAGCGAGAAAATACACCTGGCTCTGAGGGCCATTGTAAGATGGTTCTCCGACCTGCCTTCTTTATTTCTCAAGTATATTTTAAGTACTTAGCTTTGGGATACCTCAGCTGATATCAGTGCAACCTTAGCTATTCTTTACCAAGGTCTTGCGTAAATGAGATAAAGCATGTTCTCGACAAACACGTGATGAGAATTTGTGTGTGTGTGTGTCACGTTCCTGTCAACCCTACAGGCCTTGCCGGCTAAAAATAGCATTGTTACTTAACCACATTGGGGTGGTGGCTGTTGCAAGGTCAAAAGCTCCCATTCGCTGTTGTTTACCTCGAAGCTTGCGATATTCTTGGAAATAAAAAAAAAATGCACTTGAAACATATGGGGGTAGAATGCGTGCTATGTGGGGTTGACATGGCATTTGACAAAATGCATTTTGCATACGAGTCCCATGTCGCTAAAATGGACGCCTTTGGCGTGAAAAATTGTTCATTACACGGAGACGTTCACCAACCAGACGTTCACCAACCGGAGTGTCTCCGGCTTTTCGGGGGTTGTTCACTTCTGCTCTATGCTGTAAATGACTTAAAGTCTGTATTACTATTCGTATCAGTTACTTAACCTCTGATTTTGGGGGAGTGGGGTGGTAGTTGGGGGGGTGGGGAGGGGGGGGGGCAGGGCAGAAGTGTTTACGCAACGGCCGAGGAGCAGAGATTGGGGATGCCGTCCCCCCCTGCCCTCCCCCTGCCCCCCCTCCTAGAACATATTAATCCGCATTAGAAGGGGATTACACAAATGCAGTCGTTTTTTTTTTTAAACTGGCAACGGGGAAAAAATAGCTGAGACTTTATGTGATGGAGAGAGGAGGAGGGCGGGGGGGGGGGCGGGGGGTGAAGAGGATGACTACCGGACTGTTTGAAGAACAAAAAAAAAAAAGAGAGAGAGAGAGAGAGAGAAAAAAGAAAAGAAAAAAAAACTGCTAATAAAATACTAATGCTGTTGATGTTGGTGCATGACACTTTCTTAGAATGTCATTTAACACTTTGCTATCGAAAACCGGTCGCTTGGCTCAAACAGTGGCTAAAATTGAGGCATCGAGATAAACTGTTAATTGCCTTGGTGTTTCTGACCACATAATGAAGTTAAGCACGTTGCAAAACATGGGGATTTTCTTCGTGAACATTGGAAAATTGATGCAGCTGAAATATTATCAGATTGAACATTGCAACCCGCTACCGTTATCTACCCTTTCGCAGTACGAGCCCGGGAGCTATCAAGGTGTTGTATTTCGGGGAGGCGGGGGGGGGGGGGCTTCCGGGGGTAGAGGCGTTAAGTCAGCGTTAACGTGCTGATCAAAAGTCGCACTTTTTCCCGAGGTCCAGCAACTTGAACAGTAAGAACTCCACTTAGCGATATCGGTTGTAACGACACATTGACTTGGTCTATAACGACATAGCGACATGGTCTATAACGACATAGTGATGTCAGCTATAGCGACATGGTCTATAACGACACAGCGACATGGTCTATAACGACACAGCGACATGGTCTATAACGACATAGTGATGTCAGCTATAGCGACATGGTCTATAACGACACAGCGACATGGTCTATAACAACATAGGGATGTCAGCTATAACGACATAGCGACATGGTCTATAACGACATAGTGATGTCAGCTATAGCGACATGGTCTATAACGACACAGCGACATGGTCTATAACAACATAGGGATGTCAGCTATAACGACATAGCGACATGGTCTATAACGACATAGCGATGTCAGCTATAACGACAGCGACATGGTCTATAACGACATGGCGACATGGTCTATAACGGCATAGCGATGTGAGCTATAACGACATAGCGACATGGTCTATAACGACACAGCGCTGGTGGGAACATGATATTCTCATCCCAGTTAAGCTTTTCACAGTAATAACGGCATATATGAATATAGCAACATTAAAAACTCTGTGCAAAGCTTAAAACCGCGTGTCCCTGCACAGCCCTGCCTCGTCTGGTTAATGAATAACCCCCTCCCCTCCCCCTCCCCACCCAATAGGCGAACCTTCTCTGTGCACTTCCGCTTTCGCAGTGAACACCCGCATGGCGAACGTTTGGATTTGCCCCCCCCCCTCCGTCGAAAACGCCTATCAAGCTGGACTTGAATGCAGTTTACTGGTGTAGATGGAAACAGTTTTCACAATGTAATTAAGCAAAAAAATAAATAATTAAATAAAAAATCATGATCAAGAATATCCAGGGACAGTGAGCCCAGCTGAAGGTACAGTAGAAGGCAGTGCAATGGTTTCAACACCTTTCCTGTGTCACGTGACCCGTGATTGATTCTGTCGATCTTTTATAATGGCCCGTTGTCCAGGGCAACCGATGGATTAAAAGAGTCCATTGAATGTTAGTGCAAGATATAAATTGTCTGGCTGTAAACGCCAGCATCTGCAGTGGTCCCTAAAATGGGTTTTGACTGCACCAAGACGCACACAAACACACGAACGACGGACAGACGGCGGTGAGACCAGCAAGTCGTACTGCACGTGAGACATAAAAAAGTGGAACTTCTTGCCGCCCTATAAAATCACAAAACAGGAAGTAATTTACAGTTCTTCCTGTTAATTTCTGGTCCTGCCATTAGCACGATGAGAATAATGCGTGAGTTTTCACGTGCCTGTAAACGTGACTGAGAAGCTGAGGGTGTGGGGGGGGGGGGGGGGCAGATGGGTTATCATGGGAACCGACAGTTATGGTCGTGCTGTGCTGGCCAGCAGCTGACAGCTTATAATCCAGCTGACAGGTGAATATAATAGCGGGAGGGTAGCAAGGAGGGGCGGGGGAGGTGCGGGATGCTCGGGGTAGGTGCGGGTTAAGAGGTAGGTGCGGGGTATTGGGGGGGGGGGGGGGTTCGGGGGAGGTGCAGCACATTCGGGGGGTAGTGGCGTCGAAGTAGGCCTTGGGTTGGCTTTGTGTCCTTAAACAAAATGAATAAATTTATTAAGCCTGTTGATTCAGATTCACTCCGAATCAGATTCACAAGGAAGAAAATTCCATGGACTTGACAAATGTGCAGTTTTGCACGTGTGCATTCCGTGACATCGGGTGGAGGGGTGGAGGGGGAGGCACCTGCCAACTGGTTACCATCCGTGTTTAAGGCTTTTTAACCCAGCCTACTTTGTGGGACTGATTAGTTGTATCACTATAGGGGGCTTGAATGTATGTTCGTATGTTAAACTTTTTCTTTAAAATGCTACTCCTCCTACAGTTTTGCTCCAGTCGTTTTGATATTACGCAGGAATGTTCCCTGGGTGGCCAGCCACCTGGCTATTACTTTTTTTTGACGATTGACGAAAAACTGACAAAATGGCAGCGCTTTTTGTGCCCGTTTTGACCCATTTTTAAAATACTACTCCACCTACAGTTTTACTCCAATCGTTTAGATGTTACGCAGGGATATTCCCCAGGGGTTCGCCTACGAGGCTATTATTTTTTTTTTTCGCAGTTCGCCAAAAACTGCCGAAATGGTGGAACTTTGAAGTTTGGCAAAAACTGGAATAAATGGCATATTTTGTAACATTGTGTCAAATCATTCATTTCTCGCAGTCTTTTTCAAGTAGTTATAAAATTTTAATCGAAAGTTTCTTAGGTGCTTCTCCACCTGGACTTGGCTTTTTTTCGCAAATGAAAAAAAAAAAAAAATGGTGGAATTTTGAATATTTTGTAACATTGTGTAAATGTAGGTAAATGCGTGAATCGTTAAAACCCAAACTCTCCAACATCCCAACATCTCCACCCGGGAAAACTCGATTTTGTTTATTAAAATCATGAAAAAGTTACGCTCAGAAACAAAGTTCTTCATTTTTTGACCCGACCGTATTCTTTTCAAGAGTTTGTCTCTCTTTCCTTGTTTGGTAACTCGGTTGGGTCATGTCCTTGGACATGCTTGTTAAAGTAACCTCCAAACACAGGGTGTTTTTTTTTCTTTTTTTTTTTTGTGGGAAACGCGGAGTACTAAATGGAAATTACATGGTAACTCGTATAATACCAGGTGCCCCCCTCTCCCCACCCCTTCCCCCCCTCCCCACCCCTTCCGCCCTCCCCCCCCCCCCCCCCCCCCACGGGATAAGATCGACAAGCGCACTGTGCTTTAATACCACTGTCATCTAATTCGAGCACGCCATTAAGTTTTTTCGAGCAGACCATAAGCCTGTAAGACATTAAATCAAAAATAAGGAAAAAATAAAAACAAGACAAGAAAGTCAATATCGCGACACGTGACAGAACCTGAGAGCTGTAATTAACTCTTACGTCTTTGGTTGTTATGGTAACTGGCAATGAAATAAACACACTGTCAGTTAATATATCAGGTTACTGTGTGCTCCTGTCGGCCCATGTGTTTGCGCATTCTGTCACCACAGAACGTCAAAGCTTCATCCATGTTATCCCCCCTCCCCCCTCCCCACACCTCCCCCCTCCCCCCCCCCCCAACAACCATGTTAAAATACCATTTTCCGTGGCACGTTTATGTGTCTCGTAGCCCGGATTCTTCAAGTGTCTACACGCGCTTCACCTACTCAACAGGTCAATCCCCGCCCCTACGCTTGTCAGTACCTGCCCCGGATTTCCTCTACCTGTCAGTACCCGCCTCGGCCCCCTCTACTTGTCAGTACCCGCCTCGGCCCCCTCTACCTGTCAGTACCCGCCCCGGTCCCCTCTACCTGTCAGTACCCGCCCCGTCCCTCTACCTGTCAGTACCCGCCCCGGCCCCTCTACCTGTCAGTACCCGCCCCGGCCCCCTCTACCTGTCAGTACCCGCCCGGCCCCCTCTACCTGTCAGTACCCGCCCCGCCTCCTCCGCCTGTCAGTAACCACCGGCCCCCTCTACCTGTCAGTCACCGACGTGGCTCCGCCCACCTGTGAATCCTCGCCCCGCCCTTCCACCTGTCACTCACTGACTCCACCTGTAGTTTGTTCTGACCTCTCTTTATCTGTTATATCCGCCTTATATTGTGCCCACCTGTCCTACAGTTGGGCCCCTATTCACTTTACATATGCCCCCCCCCCCTCTTCCCCGCCTGTCACCACTCCCGTATTACCCCCACCCTCCTTCACCGCCCCCTTTCCCCTGCCTTGTCCATCTCCTGTGTTGCTCCTCCCCCTTCCATGGTATTGTCCGTCCGCCCCTTTTCAGCTTTGTGTTTTTTCCCCGAAATTGCGGTAACGAGTTGTATTCTATGGGGTGCCGATGCCTGGAGTTGTCCTGTGTCCACTGCCCACCAAGAAGAGCTTAAAGGCGCCTGTAGATTTGAGGAAATATGTCACACACAAAAAAAAAAAAACAAAAAAAAAAAAACAAACAAACAAACAAACAAACAAACAGAAGAAGGGGGACTGGAGCACGAATGCAATGCAAAATTCTACAATTTTTTATACATTGTTTTAAAACGCTGTCAACACATACGATTAAACATACATACATTGTTTATCAGTTGATTGAGTATTGATCAAAATCTGCTGTTCAGTGACTGACATGTGACTGTTTGTCCAAGGATAAATAACTGTGGAGCGCTTCACTGGGGCTATTGGGCGGGTCGGCGTTTGCGATGGAGGAAATGCCGTGACTAATATCACGGCGGCTGTTACCTCACAACAGAAGAAAATAAAATTGATGTCCGTATTCGTATAGTCGCTAACTCTGCTGTAATACAGAATCTACATGCCTTTCCGCTACTCTGCACTGGTAGTGCTTTCAGAATATGGGCCCCTATTGACTTGGCCATGCCCCGCCTTCGAAGCAAAAACCCCCACAGCTCAGCAAGAACAAGAACTCTTGTGCATCGAGGCCTCCACAAGCACTCTTGGCATGTGTCCATCGATCGACTTGAGGCTGTGTGTGAGAGCCGAGATAATAATAATACACAGAGAGAAGGTAGTAGTTCATTGTCACGTGCAAATGTAGGTCGCTGTCTGTGCCGTCACGTGTCGGGCTATTGATCGACGAGTGCTTGTTTTTGCCTCACGCGGCCACGTGACGTTATGTAAGTTAAGGAAGCTGGCCTGATTGATGAACCTACAAGGGTGCATTTTGTCCAAACACATGAAAACAGAGAGAAGAAGCTTAATTGAACCCATTATGTCTTGCGTAGAAGGACCACGTCCCCAATTTTAATAGTCTTTTCCCTATTTTATGCAGTCATGGGCCAACATCAAAACTCTAGAATGTGAAGCCAGGACCCCACTCCCTCCATTCCTCGGATGAAATGGGCGGTTGGTGGGCAAGAGCACCCATGTTTTTTTTTTTAACCCGGCCGACTTTGTCGGACTGGATAGGGGGCTTGAATGTATGTGCGTATGTTAATTTTTTTCTTTAAAATGCTACTTCTACAGTTTTGCCCCAATCGTTTTGATATTGCGCAGGAATGTTCCTTGGGTGGTCCTCCACCTGGCTAGTACTTTTTTAGACGATTGACGAAAAACTGACAAAATGGCAGCACTTTTTTAACCCATTTTTAAAATGCTACTCCTCCTACAGTTTTACACCAATCATGTACATGTTACGCAGGGATGTTCCCCAGGGGTTCGTCTACCAGGCTGTTATTTCCCGAATTATTCCGAAATGGCGGAACTTTGAAGTTTGGCAAAAACTGGAATAAATGATAGTAAATAACTGAATTGTCAAACCATTCATTTCTCTCAGTCTTTTTCAAATAGTTATAAAATTTTAATCGAAAGTTTCCTAGGTGCTTCTCTTCCTGGACTATGCTTTTTTCGCAAATGACAAAAAAATGCCGAAATGGTGGAATTTAAAAAAATTTGTAAAATTTGGTAAATGTCGGAAAATACGTGAATCGTCAAAACGCAACTTCTCCAACATCCCTTTTCGGGTAGCTTCCAAATTCGAATTAAATGCATTTTACATACTTCATTTTTTGGCCTAACAGTATTCGTTTCAGACTTTTTCTCTCTTTCCTCGTTTGGTAACTTGGCTGGGTCATGTCCTTGGACATGCTTGTTTTTTTTTTGTTTTTTGTTTTTTTTGGATGCAAAAACACCACCTAACGGCTGAAGCTTGATGTGACCATCTTTTTTTTTCAGCATGGGTTTTGAACGATACGTTCTCCAGTAGAATGAGGCAGTTATTATTTTTCACATCTCTAAATGAAATCTATGTGAAAGTTCGATGCTACCATTATTCTCCCAAGTTTCATGCAGCGTTGAGGTCTTTGATACAAATGAATAGAATTTAATTTCTTCGTAACTCCTTCGTTGCTGAGTTTTTTTTTCATCCACTTTTGTTATGGCCGTGTCTGAGGGGCTTAAGTCGACCTACAGTCTAACCTGGGACACCAAACGGGCAATCCGTATATGTGAGGCGAATCCATCCCAGTTACTTACTCATTTTCTCAATAATATTGAAAACAAATGTCCTGCTGTGTACACTTCTAAGGGATACAAGCGACGTCACACATAAACGTGGATCCCCTGTGGGGTGGGGGGGGGGGGGGATTTTAAGAATACACAGACTGCGGTGTATTCTTAAGATTCTGGTTCTGCTCCGTGCATGGCGTAAGAGGCTCTTTCTTTCTAACTCCTCCGTTACTATTTCTTCATTCTTCCTTCTTTTTTCCCCACTTGTTTCTTTAGCAAGTGCGTCCTAATATACCCATCCTAGTTGGTGAGCGGGACGTTAAACACCAAGCAAACAAACAACCAACCATAAACGTGGGACAATGCAAGTCCCCGGATTTTCAGCATTTTTGATTTGAGATCTGGGCGGATTTTAACGGGTCATATACCGTTTTGCCGCGGAGACAATGCCGATGTGCGTCTTGAGGCACCTATTTTCCAGACGGCACTTAGAAATGTGGTCATATGCCGTCACGACGCACTCTTTCAGATTCACATGTTCAAATTACAGTGAAATCTCGTTAAACCGACATCGCCGGGACTGAGCAAAAAATGCCGGTTAAAAGGTACTGGGGGTCAATGGGGTAAATCCTTCGGGACCGTGAAAACATGTCGGTTAAAACGATATGTCGGTTAAAGCGATGTCGGTTTAAATGGATTCGACTGTATAGTAATAATTGTGAGTTTCTATATACCGATTTTCCAGATAACCTCAAACCGGTCTACAGTGTGCCCATAAGTCATTGATTACATTTTTATTTTGACTTAGGATTGTTATAATTTGGACATGCCCAAATTGTGTCTTTGAAATCTTACACACGCCTAACAAAAATGCAACCTTAACTTGATAATAGAGTACTAGATTATGTCATAGTTAAAAGACGGAAAACAGTGCATTGTGTTGTCACAAAAAACCAAGTTTGCACAGTGACGATTACTCACGAGATCTGACAACAGAACGTACTGTTAGGAATCTTTTAACTCACTTAAGACAGACATCAGTGCAGCGGTTAAAACGTTCGCTTGGCAAGCGAAAGGTCTCCCAGTTCCAAGTCCCTCTGGCCACATTTTATGCAAGAATATAAATTTTTCACTGACGCTTAACGCAAAAGGGTCTTTTACCTTTGAATAAGAAATCCTGTGGCTGGGGCGACGAAGTTCAACGAGCCACCGTTTTTGTAGCAGATTAAAAATCACCAGCAGTGTTTTTTTTTTCTTTTTTCTTTTTTTTTTTTTTTTTTTTTTTGAACCTTATTACACGGTTGTTATCTCCCGTATAACGAGGGGATATAGGTTTCAGCTTGTCCGTCCGTCTGTCTGTCCGATTTCGTGCGCCCTCGTCTCCGGGCTATATCTCAGAAAGTATTTGTTGTATAGCTTTTTCTTTTGGCATACGATTAGAGTGTATATTGAAGGTGTGGAACGTCGCATTATTTTTTGAATCAGCCAAAATAGATTTGTGAAAAATGTATATTTTTATGGAAACTTGTTTGCACGGAGGTAGATTTTTTCCAGACGCGTTTGAAGCTATTCGCTCCAGCGTTCTGAAATTTTATGCAGTGAAAATATATATATTGTAGACACGCAACGTCGTATTATTTTTGAAATCGGCCCAAAATTCCCCCCCCCCCCTCCCCACCCCCAAAAAAAAAAAACGACTTCTCAAAAATATATATCTTTTATGTAAACCTGTTTGCATGTATTTATGGCCCATGGATGCATTGCCCGTAAATACATTTGCCGTGAGGGTCAGGGATTGGCTTCTAAAATTACTTTTCCGCTCTGTTGTTGTTGAAACAACATTGAACGTTAATTATATATATATATATATATATTTTGCTGTTACAGGTGAAAAACCGAAGGAGTCGAAAACGAGGCCATTCGGCCGATTCGCACCCCTCGGCCGGAAATGACGTCACAGGCGATGACTACAGCTCATTGGCGAGCAGCTGCGAGTCGGAGCTGCTGGGATCCAGCGACTGCGAGAGCACGCGCGACAGCTGCAGCGTCCTGTCGGCCGACGCGTGCCGCGATGCCTACCGCCAGAGGATCGCCCTCCCGCCCATTGACAAGCTGAACTGTAGGGAGAAAGCGGATCGGGAAATCCCAATCGATACCAATTCACTGCGGTCGATTGTTAATTCCGTTATCAATAATGCACCAGTGAGTGGTGCGTGGACCGCGGGAGGGGGTCTGGGCGCCAGGGCCACGGGTGCAAAGCTCGGAGGCGCCGCGGTGGCTACACCCGCCTGGGCCAGCATGGGCGTTCCCCGCCTCGCCAGTTGTGTGCAGAGCCCAGTGTCGGCGACGGCGGCGCCACCACCACCCAAGTTCGCGACGCCGCTGGAAGTGGCCGGAAGGAAACTCCGCTTTGGTTACCAACCGTCGGCGGAAAAGCGGCCCAGAAATGCCGCTCGAATCGAGCCGGAGCCCAGTGGTGCCAATAGAGAACGTGCGCCGGATAGTGACGGCGGAGGTGGCCGAAGTAGTCGCAATTTTCCCGGAAGTGACCGAACACCAGCTGCACAGCGGGACGAGAGTTGGCAAGGGAATAAGGTCGAATTGAGCAGCGGACAGGGGCAGTATGGGAGATACGCGCCCAACAGTCACCGTTACACTTTCTCCCAAATCCAACAGGGTATGCCTTCGTTCTTGGGACATCAGTCAAGCCTGATGGTTGCACCGAGCCCTGTCTCAAGCGGCTCCCACAGTCCCCTGCCCCCTGGTGGGCAACACAGCCCACAAACGGGAGCGCGACACAGTGAAGGACCACAGCGCACCCACGCGAGCACTCCCCACGACCTGATGCCGGATCCACGGCACAGCCTGATGCCCGCCGGGTACCATAGCCCCGGCAAGCCCCACAGGCAGGGCACACAAGCAGGGCATTTGGAAGACAGAACGCCCTGCGCCAAACGGCCGGAATCGGGAGTGTCCGGAGCCCGTTCGCCCGACTCCAGCTGGATCCAGACACCGGCGGAGATGTCCGTTCACGGCAGCCAACAGCAGCGCATTTACACATCACAGTACAGCATTCCTGCCCCGACCACCCCGCCCTTCAGTCGATACAGTGAGAGAAATTCCTTCTCAGACAGTGAAATGCACCTAAGAGGGCTGGATCATGGCGGGCGCCTCCTGACACACGTCTGGTATCCGGATGTGCGGCGGCAGCCGAAGTGCGAGTCGGAGAGCTGTGGAGGTCCAAGTGCCTTGTCGTATTCGGCTCCGCATTGCGCCGAGGAGCCGAAAGGATACACTACGCAGGCAGGTCCTGATGAGATAGACCAAACGAGAGTGACCACTTCGCAATCGCGCCTTGCTTCACCTGAAGAACTCGCGAGGTGTGCGCCAGAGCATAGCAGCACCAGTCAGGAGAGATGTACAGGTGTGGAACAACACGACAGCCAATCACAGCAGAGCGAGGCGTCACGTGATCACAGCGTGGAGCACGCAGGGACAAACAGTGCGTCACATGACTTCAATTCATCCGCGGCATCTGACAGTAACATGACGTTCATTAGGAAATTAATGGATTGTGAAGACTTTGCGGCTGGTCTGTTGAAGCACCAGCTGTCCATGGCTCGGGGAGAGAGCATCACAGCTGTCCTCAGCAAGCTGGGCAATGAAATCGTGTGCGAACTCGTCCGCTGGATGAAACAGCTGCCGTTTTACGGCGACATTCCGCTAAGTGTGCACACGCACATTCTCTCTTGCAGGTGGCACCAGCTGCTGCTCTTCTCAACGTCTGTCAATCAAGCGTGGCACTTTCTCAGCCAATCAAATCGGCCCGTCAACATGCCACTGGCGACGCAGGTGGAGAACAACATGTATAAGTTGCACTCGTACCTGACGACGAAACTAGAGCGGAATATTGACATCGAGGAGCTGTACGCCGAGATGGGGGCGATCATGGAGAAGGTCACGCGACTCGTGCACGCCTTCGTCACGCTGCAGATCACGTGGGAGGAGTACGTCTGCCTCAAGATCCTGCTGCTCGGCATGGACGAAGGTGAGGCGTCACTAGGGGGGGGGGGGGGGGAGGGGTTGAGAGTGGAGTAGTGCGTCTGTCTCAAGGTCCTGCTGCTCGGCATGGACGAGGGTGAGGTGTCACTGGGGGGGGGGGGGGGTGAGGGGGGAGTGCGTCTGACTCAAGATCCTGCTGCGTCACTGGGTGGTGGGGAGGGGGGTGAGGGGGGAGTGCGTCTGTCTCAGGATCTTGCTGCTCGGCATGGACAAAGGTGAGGCGTCACTAGGGGGGGAGGGGGGTTGAGGGGGGGGGGGGAAGTGCGTCTGCCTCAAGATCCTGCTGCTCGGCATGGACGAAGGTGAGGCTTCACCGGTCGGGGACGGGGGGTGATGGGGGGGGGTGCGTCTGACTCAAGATCCTGCTGCGTTACTGGGTGATGGGGAGGGGGGTGAGGGGGGAGTGCGTCTGTCTCAGGATCTTGCTGTTCGGCATGGACGAGGGTGAGGTGTCACCGGATCGGAGGGGGGTCAGGGGGGGAGGGTGCGGCTGACTCAAGATCCTGCTGCGTCACTGGGTGGTGGGGAGGGGGGTGAGGGGGGAGCGCGTCTGTCTCAGGATCTTGCTGTTCGACATGGACGAGGGTGAGGTGTCACCGGGTGGGAGGGGGGGTCAGGGGGGGTGCGGCTGACTCAAGATCCTGCTGCGTCACTGGGTGGTGGGGAGGGGGGTGAGGGGGGAGTGCGTCTGTCTCAGGATCTTGCTGCTCGGCATGGACGAGGGTGAGGTGTCATTTCGTAGTGGGAAGGAGAGGGAGGTTGGGGCAAGTTATAATATGAAATTATCCTGTTTTCATGGAATTTCCTTACCACAGTAAGTATTCAAATCGAAATACTCGTGAAATACTATTTAAAAAAGAATTCTTTGACTTGTAAAGGAAACCGAGTAATGGCAAAAACGGGATATACGTATGGCTTTCTTTTCAAAAATTCACTTTGAAATTAAACTGTTTGGGCACGGTGTCACCGCTGCGGCGTCTTGGGAAGCTTGTTGTTAAGGACTTATCAATCCGCGTCATGTTCCCACGCCACTAAGCATTCCGCGTCATGTCCTCGCGTCCCTTAAGTCTCCGCGTCATGCTCCCGCGTCCCTTAGCCCTCCGCGTTATGTTCCCATGTCACTCAGCTCTCTACCTCATCCCGTGTCACAAAGCTCTTCGTGCCACCTTCACGCGTCCCTTCGCATTCCGCGTCATGTGCCCGTCTTTGGTCCTCTCCGCGTCATTTTTAACTCACCACCCATTTCCCTTGACAGATGACGTCACGATGCGGCGAGTCACCGAGAGCTGCACCAGGGCCGTGACGTCATTCATCCAGGAGCGGTTTCCGGGGCAACCTCAGAGACTCCAGAGCTGCTTACGTCAGCTGCGCCTGTGTCAAAACTGTGCCAACTTGTTGCTGAGTAACAAGATGATCTACGTGCCGTTCTTACTCAATTCTAAAAGTGCGGCGCGCACAGCGGCGGTGTGAGTTGCCTGGCAACTTCCGCCATCAGTGTGAAGAAGTTACTATTATATCATATAAACATGTCAACTTTCTTTTAGCCTTTATGGGTTGATGGGGTAGGGGGAGGGGAGGGGTGTCGGGGGGGGGGGGGGTGGTAGTTTTGAGGGGTTATCAGTTTCAAGAAATAATGTCCTGTTTTGTGAATACCTTTCCAAAATCCCCTTTGCTTGTTTTCTCTGTTTTTTTTTTTCTGTTCAGAAATGAGGGGATGGGGCAGGGAGGGGTGGGGTGGGGGGAGAGGGATTGGACGAAGGCCTCCGAAAGATATTTCGAGAAAAAGGTTTAAAGAACCTTAAGAATAGTTGTAATGTTGTGACATAATTGGTAACATGGTGACGTGGTTTTCATATTTGACGTCTAATATTATCCCTTCCAACTGGTCACATCGTCCCTTAACAACCCTCTTTCAAAAAAAAATAAATAAATCTTCGTGTGGAAATGAATATCTGAGAGCCATTTTTGTGGTTATTTGTGTGCATCTGAGAGCCATTTTTGTGGTTATTTGTGTGCATCTGAGAGCCATTTTGTGGTTATTTGTGTGCATCTGAGAGCCATTCTGTGGTTATTTGTGTGCATCTGAGAGCCATTTTGTGGTTATTTGTGTGCATCTGAGAGCCATTTTGTGGTTATTTGTGTGCATCTGAGAGCCATTTTGTGGTTATTTGTGTGCATCTGAGAGCCATTTTGTGGTTATTTGTGTGCATCTGAGAGCCATTTTGTGGTTATTTGTATGCATCTGAGAGCCATTTTGTGGTTATTTGTGTGCATCTGAGAGCCATTTTGTGGTTATTTGTGTGCATCTGAGAGCCATTTTGTGGTTATTTGTGTGCATCTGAGAGCCATTTTGTGGTTATTTGTGTGCATCTGAGAGCCATTTTGTGGTTATTTGTGTGCATCTGAGAGCCATTCTGTGGTTATTTGTGTTCGTGCGCGTACAGCAGCACCTGTTCAAGCTGAGGTGAAGCGAACAAGTAGAGTGGCTTCACAGTGAGCATGTGTGCAGGGACAGGAGGGGTGGGTAACCGGATGAGATGGAAATCAGAAGTGGTAAGAATCAAGGCTGATTACAATCAGGAGTGAGAGGAATCAAGATTGATGACAATCAGGAGTTGTAGGAATCAAGGCTGCTGAAAATCAGGAGCGGTGGGATTTAGGAATGATGGGAATCAGAATTGATGAAAATAAGGAGTTGTAGGAATCAAAGCTGATGAAAATGAAGAGCGGTGGGATTTAGGAGTAGTGGGAATCAAGATTAGTTAAAATCAGGAGCAGTGGGAATCAAGATTAGTTAAAATCAGGAGCGGTGGGAATCAAGATTAGTTAAAATCAGGAGCGGTGGGAATCAAGATTAGTTAAAATCAGGAGCGGTGGGAATCAAGATTAGTTAAAATCAGGAGCGGTGGGAATCAAGATTAGTTAAAATCAGGAGCGGTGGGAATCAGGAGCGGTGTGAGTGCATGCGTTGTTTTTGTGGAATTCTTATTGTCCGTAAATACTCAGTCAGTGACTGTGTACTGAATTAAAAAAAAAAGATAATAAATAAAAAGGGTTGCTCAGTTGGAAAGCATAAAAGGGTGTGATGGCGTCTGATCTACAAGTTGTGTACGTAACAAATGTAGTGACCCCTCACCTCTAGATGTAGGCAAAAGTGGTATAAATGACCTTTCACCTGCAGATGTATTTCCGTGTTACACATTTGTTCATGTTATTTATTATCGTTCGTATTTCCGTTGTTGATTGCTTTTGTATAAACTCCTCAAAAATATTGTTTTACTTTTCTTTACAAATGTGCAATATTCTGTATATATATAAATATATATATATATATATATATATATATGTAAACGAACCTGACATACGCAACTCTGATTGGTCCTTGCGGCTGACGTATAAACACGTGATGTGCATGACGCGGCCGTGACCTTGAGTTCAGTGTAACTTGACCCCAGTAGATTCATAAACACTGTAAATAGTCACCCCGCTTGTGTTTTGTAACGTGTCATTGAGTTGTTGATTTCTCGAGAAATCTTTCCCCCCTTTTTTTGCGCTGATTTGACTTAGCTGGCCCGGATAAATATCGGTGCACAGAATGAGGCGGGAATTGGTGGCAAACCGCAGACTATCCTGTCAACAGACTCAGTATTGCGACAAAAATGACATTGTGATAAAAAAGGTCGAAATTGGATTTTTTGGATTTCAGTTTAAGTGACTTTGCAAATATGCTTTATACGTTGTTTATGTTTTATGTATATATTGTGATGACATGGACGGGTCTGTTGGCGATCCAGATGATCCAGTGCGCGCGTATTTTCTTGTCAAAACAGTTCCATATCAGAAGAATGGAAGGAGTTGTCTTATATCAAGACAAAGCGAGTCAGTATTTGTTGCTTCACAGCTCAAGTGATTTAGTGGAATGTTGTTTTTGATACAGGGCATCTTTTTTAATAGTTAATGCCCCGATTTGACTGGGTTATGAGGGCTGAATGATTTTGACTTGTCCGTCTGTATGTCCGCCCGTATTTCTGCCAAAGTTTGTGAAAGAATTTTTCGTGAAATTTGTTTCGAGTATTCATATAGATGATCTCTGCACCTGTTTTTTCAAGGTCACAGCTGGATTTTTTTTTTACATCCGCCCATTGCGTAAACAGTAAACGGATTTTGATAAAACTCGACGACGACTCGAGCGCATTAAATAGTCTGTGAGAGGTCATTCATCACTGGACCTTTTGCCAAAGATTGTGAACGGCGATCTGGTTTTGCGCGGTTTTGTAGTTTGACGTGGAGATCACACAGTGATCTGGTTTTACGGGGAGATCACGCAGCGATCTAGTTTTACGGGGAGATCACGCAGCGATCTAGTTTTACGGGGAGATCACGCAGCGATCTAGTTTTACGGGGAGATCACGCAGCGATCTAGCCTTACGGGGAGATCATGTGGCGTTCTGGCGTTACGATGAGATCACACGGCGATCTCGTTTTGTAGGGACGAGGCCTACCCTCATGAAATTTGCTGAAACTAGCAGCTCAGTTGATTTACCGGTGAACTTTTCTGAATAACCGCAGGTAAACTCACAGTCCACTTGTTACGTACGAATTGAATGAGGAAACACTGCAGTTTTTTTCACAAACGGTACCTTAATTTATATTTATATCTGTCTGAAAAAAATTTCGTTGGGGAAACATTTGCTTTGAGACATATACATGACTGATATTTTAATGTTGAAATTGTGCCAGATTTGTCAGACACTTACTGTCGCTGACGTGATTACAGGGTTTGAGCAGTCACGTGATCTGGGCACTGACTCACTCGTAGTGTCTGTCGTTTCATACATTGTCTTGTGTTTTCATAGACACTATAGTCCCCATTGCTATATAGACAACGGTTTCTATAGACTAGACCACAGTCGGTTTTCTTTAACTCTGTAGTTCTCATGGCTTTACAAACTCCGTTGAGTGTGGTTATACAGACTGCATGCCATGTGGTTTTACGGACTGCACGCCATGTGGTTATACAGGCTGCACGTCATTGAGGTTTTACAGACTGCATGCCATGTGGTTTTACAGACTGCATGCCATGTGGTTTTACAGACTCCACGCCATGTGGTCATGCAGACTGCATGCCATGTGGTTATACAGACTGCACGCCATTGGGGTTTTACAGACTGCATGCCATGTGGTTTTACGGACTGCACGCATGTGGTTATACAGACTGCATGCCATGCGGTCATGCAGACTGCATACCATGTGTTTTTACAGACTGCACGCCATGTGGTTATTCAGACTGCATGCCATGTGGTTTTACAGACTGCACGCCATGTGGTTATACAGACTGCATGCCATGTGGTTTTACAGACTGCACGCCATGTTTTTATAGAGACTGCACGCCATGTGTTCATGCAGACTGCATGCCATGTGGTTTTACAGACTGCATGCCATGTGGCTTTACAGACTGCACGCCATGTGGTCATGCAGACTGCATGCCATGTGGTTTTACAGACTGCACGCCATGTTTTTATAGAGACTGCACGCCATGTGGTCATGCAGACTGCATGCCATGTGGTTTTACAGATTGCATGCCATGTGGCTTTACAGACTGCACGCCATGTGGTTATACAGACTGTGCGTCGTGTGGTTTACAGGCTACATTCCAATTTATTATGCAGGTTGTTATCCCTGTTTTACACTGATGATTCACACATTCACCGCTGTAGCCCTTTGACTGAATGCTGATAAGTTCTGTTTCCCATTCAGTGAAATGTTGGAAAGAAATTAATATATATGTTGTTATGGTTTGTTTGTTTTTGTTACAAGTTGTTCGTTTTACTTTGTTTGAGCTGTACTTGTTATATTTTGTATCCGCAGAAAATTTTTAGAGCGAAGTTGAAAACTTTATGTTAAGTCATAAAAAGCAAAAAAGTTTACATTTAGGAACGTGCGATGGAATATTTTTAACGCTACTCTGATTGTTTGCTGAAAGTTTGAGTGCGTTTTCAACAACACACATATTTATGTACTCGTTTAAGATAGTTTATGAAAGTGCTCTAAGTTTATGAAAGTGCTGTAAGCTTATGTGAGTGCTCTCGGTTGATATCATTGATCTGCGTTGTATTTTCTTTGTGATATTCTTGAGGTCGTTGCGAATAAATTATGGTGATATATGAGCCTTGTTTGTTTGTTTGTTTGTTTGTTTTTTTTAAATTTATGGTTGTCGTCGTCGGAAACTTTAGAAAAGTACGTCATGCCTCTCTTTCCTGCTATCATATTTCTCAGAAACATACAACACGAAATCTAAACAGAATATCTGTTTTAACTGATCCTTAAATCGAACGAGGAAACGTCCCAGACCCAGATGCGCATAAAATCGATTATATTATTATTCCCACTTGGTATTGAAAATACCAAATGGGGATGGATTCTGCCGAATCGGTTTTCAGACATCTCCTCCAAGACCGCTGAAACTAGACCAACCAAACTTGGCACATATATGGAGGGTCATCTGAAGTGGTGCACCTGATAAAAATTTTTGACCTTGACCTTACTGGTCAAGGTCAAATCGCGAAAAAGGTCAATTGGTTTCCAAACAGCTACAGCAAGGCCGTTGAAGCTAGAAAAGCCAAACTTGGCACATATATAAAAGACGATGTGATCTGAGCCACCCGTTAAAAAGTTTTGACCTTGAACTTGATGGTCAAGGTCAAATCGAGAAAAACGTTATTTAAGAAAACCAATGATTTATCTTGAAAACGGTAAGAGATAGAGCAATCTTGACCTCATTTCCGACCTTCATCCCCTATACGACGTTACGTAAGGTATAGCTTCCGGTGACCTTGACCTCAAGGTCACTTTCCAGTCATCATTTGCGAGTTATGACGTCATTTATGTTTTAAAGCTCAATAACTCGAAAACTTGAACCTAGCGCCTTGGCACAAAATACATTATGAGACAACTTTTGTGCAAGAATTTTTTTGGCACGTCAAAGTTGTACCTATGACGTAATCATTTGCGAGTTATGACGTCATTTATATTTTAAAGCTCAATAACTCGAAAACTATTGAACCTAGCGCTTTCGCACAACTTTTGAGCAAGAAATTCTTTCGGCACGTCAAAGTTGTACCTATGACGTCATCATTTGCGAGTTATGACGTCATTTATATTTTAAAGCTCAATAACTCGAAAACTATTGAACCTAGCGCTTTGGCACAACTTTTGAGCAAGAAATTTTTTGGCACGTCAAAGTTGTACCTATGACGTCATCATTTGCGAGTTATGACGTCATTTATGTTTTAAAGCTAAGTATCTCGAAAACTATTGAGCCTAGCGCTTCAACACAAAATACATTATGAGACTGCTTTTGAGCAAGGAATTCTTTGGCACGTCAAAGTTGTAGCTATGACGTCATCATTTGCGAGTTATGACGTCATTTATGTTTAAAAGCTCAATAACTGTGGCACAAAATAATTTACGAGATTACTTTTTTAGCAAGAAATTTTTTGGCACGTCAAAGTTGTACCTATGACGTCATCATTTGCGAGTAATGACGTCATTTATGTTTTAAAGCTCAGTATCTCGAAAACTATTGAGCCTACCGCTTCAACACAAAATACATTATGACACTGCTTTTGAGCAAGGAATTTTTTTGGCACGTCAAAGTTGTACCTATGACGTCATCATTTGCGAGTTATGACGCCATTTATGTTTTAAAGCTCAATATCTCGAAAACTATTGAGCCTAGCGCTTCAATACAAAATACATTAAAGACTAGTTTTGAGCAAGGAATTTTTTGGCACGTCAAAGTTGTAGCTATGACGTCATCATTTGCGAGTTATGACGTCATTTATGTTTTTAAGTTCAATAACTCGAAAACTATTGAACCTGGCGCTTTGGCACATTATGAGACTACTTTTGAGCAAGGAATCTTTTGGCACGTCAAAGTTGTACCTATGACGACAACATTTGCGAGTTATGACGTCATTTATATTTTAAAGCTGAATAACTCGAAAGCTATTGAACCTAGCGCTTTGGCACAACTCTTGAGCAAGAAATTTTTTGGCACGTCAAAGTTGTACCTATGACGTCATCATTTGCGAGTTATGACGTCATTTATGTTTTAAAGCTAAGTATCTCGAAAACTATTGAGCCTAGCGCTTCAACACAAAATACATTATGAGACTGCTTTTGAGCAAGGAATTCTTTGGCACGTCAAAGTTGTAGCTATGACGTCATCATTTGCGAGTTATGACGTCATTTATGTTTAAAAGCTCAATAACTGTGGCACAAAATACTTTACGAGATTACTTTTTTAGCAAGAAATTTTTTGGCACGTCAAAGTTGTACCTATGACGTCATCATTTGCGAGTTATGACGTCATTTATGTTTTAAAGCTCAGTATCTCGAAAACTATTGAGCCTAGCGCTTCAACACAAAATACATTATGACACTGCTTTTGAGCAAGGAATTTTTTTGGCACGTCAAAGTTGTACCTATGACGTCATCATTTGCGAGTTATGACGCCATTTATGTTTTAAAGCTCAATATGTCGAAAACTATTGAGCCTAGCGCTTCAATACAAAATACATTACAGACTACTTTTGAGCAAGGAATTTTTTGGCACGTCAAAGTTGTAGCTATGACGTCATCATTTGCGAGTTATGACGTCATTTATGTTTTTAAGTTCAATAACTCGAAAACTATTGAACCTAGCGCTTTGGCACAACTCTTGAGCAAGAAATTTTTTGGCACGTCAAAGTTGTACCTATGACGTCATCATTTGCGAGTTATGACGTCATTTATGTTTTAAAGCTAAGTATCTCGAAAACTATTGAGCCTAGCGCTTCAACACAAAATACATTATGAGACTGCTTTTGAGCAAGGAATTCTTTGGCACGTCAAAGTTGTAGCTATGACGTCATCATTTGCGAGTTATGACGTCATTTATGTTTAAAAGCTCAATAACTGTGGCACAAAATACTTTACGAGATTACTTTTTTAGCAAGAAATTTTTTGGCACGTCAAAGTTGTACCTATGACGTCATCATTTGCGAGTTATGACGTCATTTATGTTTTAAAGCTCAGTATCTCGAAAACTATTGAGCCTAGCGCTTCAACACAAAATACATTATGACACTGCTTTTGAGCAAGGAATTTTTTTGGCACGTCAAAGTTGTACCTATGACGTCATCATTTGCGAGTTATGACGCCATTTATGTTTTAAAGCTCAATATGTCGAAAACTATTGAGCCTAGCGCTTCAATACAAAATACATTACAGACTACTTTTGAGCAAGGAATTTTTTGGCACGTCAAAGTTGTAGCTATGACGTCATCATTTGCGAGTTATGACGTCATTTATGTTTTTAAGTTCAATAACTCGAAAACTATTGAACCTGGCGCTTTGGCACATTATGAGACTACTTTTGAGCAAGGAATCTTTTGGCACGTCAAAGTTGTACCTATGACGACAACATTTGCGAGTTATGACGTCATTTATATTTTAAAGCTCAGTAACTCGAAACCTTTAAACCTAGCGCTTCGTCACAAAATAAATTATGAGACGACTTTTGTGCAAGGAATTTTTTGGCACGTCAAAGTTGTAGCTATAACGTCATCATTTGCGAGTTATGACGTCATTTATGTTTTTAAGTTCAATAACTCGAAAACTATTGAACCTGGCGCCTTGGCACATTATGAGACTACTTTTGAGCAAGGAATCTTTTGGCACGTCAAAGTTGTACCTATGACGTCATCATAAATTTGCGATTTAAAAGAGGGAGCATGAGTACACATTACCAATTTTTTCTCTTCTTGGTGGTTAAAATTGCACAAAGAAGAGTCATCTTTTTTAGACAGTTCTCAGATGACTTACCGTTCCAAGTGAGATCTAATTCGCGGGGCGAATTTCGTTCTAGTTTTGTCTAGCAGTAGTAATGAACACACAAGTTTAGATTTTGCTGTTAATTTTGCTGAAAATGTAATTCTAAAGACATTCCAAGTTCGTGAAGATCAATTTACATTCAGAACATTCAAAATTGCAGCGGTCAATTTTATCCAGTCTTCTAATTATCTTTGGTCATTTCCGTGAATGTAGTGTTAAGATAAAACATTAAAATTTGACGATTCATCATATAGTAGAACTGTATTTTTGACCCCAACAAGGGCCTTAGCATCGGATGGGGGACTATAGATTTGCGTCAACAAAGCTGCCATCTTGGATTTTGCTTCCACAGTTTCTAGTTCAAAATTAGCATGGTGACGCTGGCGTTATAAATCATATCCAGTTAATAATGTAACATCCCTGAACCATTGACCCACTAGCATGCTCAGCACACGCTACAGCCATTCATTCTCTTTTGACCTAAACTTGGTTACATATGTAATTCATTAGGACGATTCTTACTGTCCTTTAGGTAGTTTTTAGTCCCAGCTTCTACAGAAGCGGGGACTTCAGCAGTTGAAAGTGCGTGCGTATGTACGGTACGTAGGTGGAAGGTAGGCTGGCTGTGCCTGGCTCACGACAGTGGCGGCTGGCTCTGCCTGGTTCACTGCGGGCTGCGGCTGGCTGGCGACTGGTTGAGAGGGGGCAGCCTCCGACTCCCTAACCCCCTTCATACGCTGCCGTCGCCGCTCTGCCGAATCTGTTGGGTCGCTGCCATTTTCTCTGCCTCTCACGAAGCTTCTCCATTTTGAAGAGCTCGTACCCCTCAAAGATCATTTCAGTGAGACAGATATCCGCATCTGTGAGGAGATACCGGTCACGTCTTTCTTGGTTAAAAAAACTCGTCCTTGTAATCCATAGCTGTGTGTGTGTGGAACTCTAATCTGAGCTGTTTATATATGCCTGTTAGGACATAGTGTGTAAGTTACGTCATGCTAGGCCCCCCGGGCCAGCGATCCACGACATATTAGGACATAGTGTGTGGAAATTTTCTAAAGATATTTAATATTTAATTAGCCAGCCAATAGGAACACGAGTTTCTGATCTTTTGACCCGCTAAGTTTGTTTGCCAAAGATGGGCTACGCTTAGTACCCTTGTCAGCCATGGAACGAATTCTTGGCAAACAAACGTGTTTGTAAACAAGCTTTACGACAGTGCTACGCCACCCGGCTTTCGCATATAAATATAGTTTTCGGGAGCAAAAAGGGAGCGAAAGTTGACCAATCGTCTTGCAGTGTTTTTATGTCACGTGATTCTAAGCCCCTTGTGTGTGCCACTCACTGTTATGAAATAAACATATGTATGTGAAAAAAACATAGTGTTAGCAAAATTAATTACTGGAATATATTACGTCGTAGTATGTGGCAGCAAGCCCTTGCGAAATTGTGTGTGATGAGCGCGAAGATGTGCTCGAATGGTCAACCCGATCAAAGACGTGAGCAGCCCATACATTTTTTTTCACCAACTGGTCGAGTTACCGCAGCTACACTGGCATTTCACACACACACACACACACACACACACACACACACACACACACACACACACACACACACACACACACACACACACACACACACACACATTTCTTTATTTCATAATAGTGAGCGACCCTTAGAAGCTATTCCAGACACACACACCGACTATGTCCTGGGGGTTATGACCGACTATGCCTTGGAAGCAGAGGGGGGTCTGACCGACTTTGTCATGTTGGAAGGGGGGGGGGGGGGTTGGGCCAGAATCCCCATTTATCAACTATTCAATTGACTTGTCTATGAAAGACGATGGGATGTCATAAAGTCTTTTTTGTGGTTAGTTTTATAAAACAATTTAAGGTCAATAGATGGCGTACCTACTTGTACGATGAAACAAAGAATGGAATATTTGAGAAGTAAATGCGACCCGGAGCAGCATACAGTTCCAGAGTAAACTTTTGCATTCCTTTTTATCTTACTTGCAAATGAGGGAAAAAATCCCGTAGGAAACTTTAATGCCCAGACCTTACTTGGGTCACAAGGTGCTTTATGTTTTAGACTTGTCCATTTATCTGTTTGTCATCTATGAGTAGATGAGAAACAAGAGAATCACCACACTTTGTGGCGTCATACTGTCTGGACCGGAAGTGACGTCATAGGCGTAATCAAGGCGTTACCATGGTGATAATGACGTCATCAGTCACGTGACCAATGAAAAGCCAATGAGATCAATGAAGACAATGAAGCCCCGCCCACTTTCTGTCTATCATACTGTCTGGACCGGAAGTGTTGTCTGGACCGGAAGTGTTGTCTAGACCGGAAGTGTTGTCTGGACCGGAAGTGTTGTCTGGACCGGAAGTGAGGTCACGATAAGCGTTAGGATAGGCGCGACCACCCATGACGTCACACTGAGGTGATAATGAGGTGATAATGAGGTGATAATGAGGTGATAATGAGGTGATAATGAGGTGATAATGAGGTCATGCTGTGTGGCGGCTTCCTAGGGTTTCAGTCGATGATCGTCGAAGTCAATGAAGTCAAGCTTTCATTTCCGAAGTCAATCGACAACAGACCCGAAGAAACATGTCAACTAGTCAACTAGTGATACATTCTGCTGAGCGCATCGCTACCCACATACGTTGCTTCACATGACGAAATATAACATTTCGCTCCTGTTCCGTGTGCAGTAGGCATTTCGTCGAGACGATCTCGTCACAAGCGCATCGCTACCCACATACGTTGCTTCGCATGACGAAATATAACATTTTGCTCCTGTTCCGTGTGCAGTAGGCATTTCGTCGAGACGATCTCGTCACAAGCGCATCGCTACCCACATGCGTTGCTTCACATGACGAAATATAACATTTCGCTCCTGTTCCGTGTGCAGTAGGCATTTCGTCGAGGCGATCTCGTCACAAGCGCATCGCTACCCACATGCGTTGCTTCACATGACGAAATATAACATTTCGCTCCTGTTCCGTGTGCAGTAGGCATTTCGTCGAGACGATCTCGTCACAAGCGCATCGCAACCCACTCCAGCAGGGCTGCAACCACATGCACAGCTATACACATCACTGTTTCACTCCACTCATACTCCAATGCAGTAGTCCCACATAGCAACCGTTGCTATGCAGTGGATCCGCATAGCAACCGCCGTTGCTATGCAGGCTATTTTCGCATGCGGCTGTATGCATAATATGACATGTCGCCATTTTAACTTTGTAAAAAGTGAAAAAAGTGGGATAACTTAAGCTATGGTTGATCGATTTGCATGAAAATTTCACTGTTTGATTGAGTTTTATGTAAAGTTTTTGTTATAAAGTGGTCACAGGCTATTTTCGCATGTGGTTGTATGCATAATATGACATGCCGCCATTTTAACTTTGTAAAAAGTGGAAAAAATGAGATAACTTCCGTCATAATTAACCGATTTGCATGAAAATTTTACCGTTTGATTCGGATTTATATGTAGTTTTAACATTAAGTAGTCATAGGCTATTTGCGCAGCTGGCTGTATGCATTTTTACCGCCATTTTAACTTAAAATTGTGATAACTTTCGTTATAGTTGACTGAAAATTTCACCATTACAGTGCTTCTTCGCGGATGAATACCATTTGGCAGACCATTTAACTTCACCGCTAGATGTCTCTGCTGTGCAGCAGTACAACTGTAAGTGAAACATTCATATACACAAGTAAAATTCTGCTGAGTCAGCAATTTTGAGCAAGTTTGAAAAGTTACACACCATATTTTGATTACATGGAAGTAGCATAAAAGCATGAGTGAAACATGTCAACTAGTCAACTAGTGATACATTCTGCTGAGTCAACAATTTTGAACGAGTATTGAATAAGTTTGAACAAGTTACACACCATATACCATCAAAGTTTTATAAAAGGAAGAGTGACGAGAAAACTTCACAATGTCAACATTACTTCTTCACAGATGTGTAGAGACCATGGATGACGTCTTCAAAGTGAATTATGCTGACTATGTGTTTTCAAAGCTTCCTGCTTTTGAATCGGATTGGATGCTGCAAGTGAAGAACTTACATCAGCATTGGGAAGCTGTTGGAAAGACCATTCCAAAAGATCGTTTCATCCGCTCGTTTTTACGTGAATGTGAAGATCTACATTTACCGTTAACTTATGACATTGATTCAGCATTTATCAACGTGAATACAATTTGGGCAGTTGAGCTCATGTTAGCTGTAGCTGCAAGAATCATTTTACATTATGATGATGATGTTCCAAATAATGTATCAGAGCTTGTTCGATTCAACCATGGACGAGTTGAAGTGAACTCAAAACTTTGCAAGTTCTTTGAAAAGAAAGCTGACTCAGCAAACAGTTGGGTATAAAAGGGAGTGGACTCAGCAGAGTGAAGTCATTTCTCAGCAGACAGTTGGAGGGAGTGGATCATCAGTACATTGTGGCAGTCATGGAGAACAAGACAAGCAACGCAGCGCAGCGTAACGCAGCAGCGCAGCGCAGCAGCAGCAGCAGCAGCTTTAAAATTAGTGCTAACTTAACCATTACTGTGGAGCATGGAGAATATGGGCCATTTCTACGCATCACACGTGGAGAGAGATGGTGTGCTTATTCACCATCTTTGTGGAAGATTGTGTGCCAGAGCTTGAAAATTTACGCGACATTGGCTTCAAACTGTACTTAACGCAAACGAAGTGGCTTGAAGTCAATTCATACTTGGATATGCGCTATGTGAGTTTTGTGCGCACGTCACGGTTTGAAGGGAAAGAATACACACATCACATCAACATGAATGATGGTGAATGGGAGACACTGCTTCAGGAGATGGACAACATCAACTCAGCCCTATCACCATGTGAGGAATGTCATGACAAGAAAACGATCATCAAGCTGCAAAAGGATGGTCGGATGAAGGTGTCAAAGCTATCCAAGAAAAGGCTGGCTGAAGTTCAGTTGGAGAACATGAACGTGCAAAATCAACTTGGACTTACCTGCGACTATTGCGGTGCTTGTGGATATATGGAGGATTATCATTGCCACTGCCACAAGTATAATTGCAAGTTGTGTGAACCAAACAACTTCTGCGGCAAGTGTGGAGTACTTAAAGTCTGTGAAGCAAAGTAGAAGCTAGAACTTGTTCGATTCCACGATGAATGAGTTGAAGTGAATTCAAAACTTTGTAATATGTTCGGGTAGATAGTTAGACATAAAAGGAGTGAAGTTTTCATTTCATTGTATAACCATGGAGAAGAAGAAGAAGAGAAGCAGCTTTAAAATTAGTGCAAACATAACTGTTACTGTGCAACATGGAAAATTTGGACAATTTCTACAAATCAAACGTGGAGAGAGCTGGGTTGCTTTATCACCATCTTCGTGGAAGATTGTGTGTGAGAGATTTAGAGATTTACGCACCATTGGCTTCAAACTATACTTAACGCAAAATAAGTGGCTGGAAGTCATTTCAATCTTGGGCATGCGTTATATAACTTTTGCACATACATCGCTGGTTCACGGACTAGGATATACGAAGTACATCAACATGGATCATGGTGAATGTGAGACATTGCTTCAGGAGATGGATAACATCAACTCAGTCTTATTACCATGTACGGAATGTCATGTCATAAATCCTATCCAGCTGCGAAAGGATGGTCGGATGAAAGTGTCAAAGCTATCCAAGAAAAGGCTGGCTGAAGTTCAGTTGGAGAACATGAACGTACAAAATCAACTTGGACTTACCTGCGACTATTGTGGTGCTTGTGGATATGTGGAGGATTATCATTGCCACTGTCACAAGTATAATTGCAAGATGTGTGAACCAAACAACTTCTGCGGCAAGTGTGGAGTACTTAAAGTCTGTGAAGCAAAGTAAAAGCCCACAAGACACTGAAACAAGATGGACGCATGTTTTAAAAAAGCTTATATTGACTTGATGATTGCTAAACTTGCTAGCTGTGGCACTCCAGACTATCAACTTTATCATTTGGATGCTTTTTGGGATGTTGTACATCATAGTCTTGATGTGATTGAACTACATTCACGATTTCTTGGAGAATGTCATAAAATTGGAATAGAAGAAGATCCTGACTTTGACTTTGATTCTGCACTTTATTCTGCTCGTACTGATGTTGAAGTATATTTCACCGTAGTTGATCATTTGAGAGATTGTTGTAAAGAAGAAGAGGAAACCGAGCAGCTTTATCAGGTAAGAGAACCTTTTTTAATCATCTTTGTAACAACATAGTGAATTGATAACAATGTTTTTCTTACTAGCAAATTTAGTTTTATGTGAGTGGTTTCAACGTAAACAAAGAAAGAACATGATAGAAGAGGCAGCAAATATATTAAAAGATATTTTATTACAGGAAGAAACCGACATGTCAGAATAAAACAGCAGAAGCAAAGTCAACATGGAGAATCTTGTACTATTCAGCAGTCATAAGGACGTTCTTTCAAACATGTTTCCAACACGACTTGAAAAGTATGGACATGGACAAGTGAAGCGTTGTATCAATATGAGAAAGCAGTGTTTCATCACCGTCCAGATATTGCTTCAGCCATTATGTCATCCAGAAATGGATATGAAGCAAAACGTATTGCTAAAGGGATAAAGCCATGTCCTTACCAGTGAAGAGAAGTAAAATGCAAGATGTTTTACAAGTCAAATGGAATCAGTGTGTATTGTTTCGCAACAAGTTGAAAGAATGTAAAGACAAAACTTTAGTTGAAGCAACGTATGATCATTGGTGGGGAGCTGGTGTGAAACAAGTGTCATCTGGATATCCTGGTCAGAATATTATGGGAAAGTTGTTAGAACTGTTGTGTGAGACTTGATGTGCAGACGTGTGAACATGGAGAAGTGTGTTAAGTGAACAGCAACTGGAAAAAACTTGCTGAATTTGACAGACTTATGCTACATTGCCGGAGCAGCATAACCTGACAGACTTGTGCTACATTGCCGGAGCAGCATAACTTGCTAAACCTGACAGACTTGTGCTGCATTGCAAGACTCACAAGACTGCATAATGGCGGACATGACACTGAGACAATATATTGTGCAAAAAGCTTATTGTGGAGAAATGTTATCAGCTGTAAAAAAGTTTGCCTATTTAGTCTGTCCTGCTTGTCAACATGAAGAGTGTCAAGAACATACTTGTCATACTGCATGTGTTTATACATATTGTAATGAAGCTAAATATTACATTCATTTAGATAAAGTGTTAGAGAATGCAAATCAACGTTGTGAGAAATATGGTGTAGATGCTATTACATTGGATGAACTCAGTCATTGGTTAGTGTTCATTGAAGACCAATGGTCTCCAGTGATTCATACCATTGTATCTATACTTGATTTGTAAAAAAACTTGTTAGTTAAGTTATAAATGCATGTTAGTTAAGTGATGTTGGTTGAGTTATAAAATAAAAGCTGTTCTGTTGAGAAGGTGGTTTTCATTCGGTGTGACCATGTCGACGTGGAAAGACTACTTGACTGATATTTACTTCAAACCTGGACAGCCTGGAGCATTTGCTGGTCCTTACAAACTGTATCACATCTTAAGAAAACATAATCAACCAGTTACACAGTCACAAGTGAAGAAATGGCTGCAGGATCAAGATGCTTTCAGTTTACTACAACCTGTCAAATACAGGTTCAAAAGACAACGTGTGATTACACGTGGCATTGATGACATGTGGGATATTGATTTGGCTGATATGGGAAACATAGCTCCCTATAATGATGACATACGCTTTTTACTCATTGTCATTGATGTGTTTTCCAAATATGTCTGGGTACAGCCAATACCTAATAAATCACATACCAGCGTCATACAAGCTTTCCAAAAGATTTTTTATGACACACGACAAAGACCGCGAACTCTAAGGTCTGATAAAGGAACAGAATTTAAAAATAGATGGGTAAAAGCATTTTTGAAGAAAGAAGGCATTCATGCTTATACCACAAAGAATGAAACCAAAGTCAACTTTGCTGAAAGAGTCATTCGTACTCTAAAGGGAATGATGTATCGGTATTTTCTACATAATCAAACTTACCGTTACTTAGACATTCTTCCAGACTTGGTGTACAATTACAACCATAGACCTCATGGTTCTCTTCCTAATAAATATGCTCCAGCTGAGATTCGTAAAGACAACGAATCAAAAGTGTGGAAGTATATGTATGTCGACAAACTGAAATTGAAACCGAAGAAGAAGAAGAAGTACAAATTTAACATTGGCGATCATGTTCGCATTTCTCACATTAAATACGTGTTTTAACGCGATTATCACATCAAATGGACGCAAGAAGTCTTCTTTGTCACACATCGTTGTAAGAAGCAAGGAATACATTTATATCGTGTGAAAGACTTTTTAGACGAAGATATTGATGGACATTTCTATGAAGAAGAACTGCAGAAAGTGACCAAAGATATTGAATCTATTTATAGAATTGAAAAAGTCTTGAAAACACGTAAAAGACGAGGAGGTGTGAAAGAATTATTTGTCAAGTGGTTAGGTTGGCCAAACAAGTTTAACAGTTGGGTGAAAGAAACAGACATTCAACAATGAAGCATCCATTTACATGTTTGGTCTCTGGACCTACAGGCAGTGGCAAAACGTCTCTGGTGAAGGAAATTCTAGAACAAAAATTGATTCAACCCTCTCCAAAAAGCATTTTATGGCTCTATGCAGCAGATCAGCCTTTGTACAAAGGAATGAAAGGCGTGGAATTTTACCAAGGCATTCCAGATGACATTGAAGAGCGTTTTAACCCGAAGAAACCAAAGTTACTTATCATTGATGACTTAATGACGAAATGTCATAGTGATGAGCGTATGACACGTCTCTTTAGTGTTAGCAGCAGTCATCAAAATCTAAGCATTATTTTTATTGTACATAATTTATTCCATCATGGGAAAGAGATGCGAAATATTAGTTTGAATACACATTATATCATTCTGTTTAAAAATCCTAGAGACAGTCAGCAAATTAGTACATTGGCGCGGCAAATGTATCCTGCAAGATCTCAATTTCTCATAGAAGCCTATCAAGATGCTACCAGCAAACCTCATGGTTATTTATTCATTGATTTAAAACCAAAGACAAATGATCAACTACGTATTCGTACAGGCATTTTACCAAAAGATACACATTATGTATATATTGATAAAGCAGTGTATGAACAAGAACCAACTCATTTGACCATTCGCAGTCAAGATGTCTAAACGTATTCGAGCGAACCAACCGTTTCTTCACTTGCTTGCACGCAGTGGGCCTAAACGACGTAAATCCTTGCTACAGCAAGCTACAAAAGAGGAATTAACAAGCTTGTTTGAAATTTGTTTGAATATATTGCAAGGACATTTACCCTTAAGCTCAAAACGGTTTAAGGAATTTAAACGTGAACGTCATACGCTACGTACTCTAGCAGATAAGAAGATATCCCTTCGACGAAAAAAGAAGTTGATTAATCAGAAAGGAGGATTCATTGGAGCTATTGCTAGATTGGCATTGCCCTTGTTAGCCAAACTACTGCTAAAATGAAACATACGATGAAAATGGTCCTCATTCCTGAATATGAATATAAAATGTTGCTAGAAAAGAAGGGAAAAGATGGTGAAATCAAAACGAAAGTGAATAAACTTTTACCTGGGACACGAACACGTGAAAAGGCTATAGAAATGTCTGAACTTCTTGGTCGTCATTTACGAACAAGTCAGTCTAGGCAGCAAAAACCCTCATCATCATCATCATCATCATCACCTGAAAAGCCAGAAAAGCTAGTGTTAAGTCATTTTCAACCTATCTATCATGGAAAAGTACTACAACTTTTAGCCGAACTGAAGAAACATGGTGTAAAATGGACAGAGAAGAATGAACTTGTGTTGAAAACGGGCGATATTATCACAAATTCCAATATGGTTGATTTGATGAAAGAAGCATTGGTGGCGACAAGAAGAAAAGAACGAGCCATACCACCACATGGTTGGCATCCGTTTATCCAGGAAATTGTTGATGCTAATATTCCAAAAACAATGTTTAGTAAAAAGACCACTCGTGACGACATTACAACAGAAATGAAACAACGTCAACAAAGACAGTTTCCTGAAGGATGGGAAAATTTTTAACATGGTTGAAAGAGCTATGTTGTTGCCAAGAAGATAAACCAACTATTCCTGTAAAAATAAGATGTACAAGTGCTTGTTGTGAAGGAGAAGTTATAGATCATGTAGATCATCATCATGATGTAAAAGATCATTTACATACTTGGTCGAATGGCGCGCGCTATCATGAAGTATATAGACAACGTCAACGCACCTATACCATTTAGTTCCCATCATGGAGTCGACAAGCTTTTACATCACTTTGCCTAGCAATGCGAGTATGACCTATTATCCCAACAACAAGGCTTCGAATTATCAAATTCGTATGCCTCGAACCATCTATCTGAATGGAAAATATGAAGTGGCTTTAGCTGAAATTCAATATCCACATACATGGACAACGATGAGACAGGGCATGGACTATTCTATTCAGTATCGACAAGAACTGTTCGATGATCCTATTCTTAGCACTCTCGATATTCCTTATGGGTACTATAGAACCATACAAGAACTATGTGAGGCAGTCAATGAAGAAGCGACTAATGCTCTGAAACTTACAGAAGCTATTCGAATAAAGTATGATAAGATTAGACGACGTGTGTTTCTGTTTCTCGATTATGGCTATGAAGTGTCCTTTTCCACTGGATTAGCTGAGATTTTAGGATTTATCCCAGATCACTGGTATACTGAAACATGTACAGCTGACCATAAAGCGGATGTGAAACAGAGATTTTATACACTTTATGTGTATTGTAGTATTTGTGAACCACAAGTTGTTGGTGATTATTATGTTCCGTTACTACGTTCTGTTGGCATACAAGGCCATGATGGAGATATTATCATGAAAACGTATGGCGAACCGCATTATGTTCCTGTAAACACGTCCAAATTTGACGTGATAGAAATGAATATTAAGGACGACACAGGCCATAATGTTCCATTTCAAACTGGAAAGGTGATCTGTAAACTTCATTTTCGACCAAAAGCAATATGAAAGCTTATACACACGATCCGTCTGCATATCGCAACCATTTTCTTCGTCAAGTGGGCGGGGAATTACCAGGATTCAAAGGAGCGCGAATCCAATATGGCGATGGTATTGGTTCAATACTGGGATCATTGGCTCGCAAAGCTATTCCACTACTTAAGGCTGGGGCTAAGATCGTTGCGCCACATCTTAAGAAGGCTGCAAAGAATGTCGCGAAAGATGTGACGGGTCGAGTAGCAGAACGTGTGTTTGGAGAACAAAAGCGTATGCAACCGACGAAACGTGCCAGAAGACGAAAAACAGCCAGACGGATAACATCAAAATATCGCAAAGATATCTTTTGAAATCATGTCTCTCATTCATAATCATTCGTGTGAATGTAGTCTTTCTCCATTGGAATGGTTTCACGTACCACCGACGCAAACTGCTGTAGAGAAAAGTTATAATGTTGACTATCAACCACTTACAAGCATTAGCGAAGGCGCTCCAATAGAATTCTACATTCCTGCGAGTACAGAAGAATATCTGGATTTAAAGAACAGCAAACTTCATATTGTATATCGCATTCTAAAGGCCGATGGAACAGAGTGTGGCGCAGATGATAATGTCTCTTGCATCAATGATGTGTTTAATGGGTTATGGTCTGATATTGAATTGTTTCTGAATGATCGTTTGGTTTCGCATAGCAACAATACTCATGGTTATACCAGCATTATCTCTCATCTCATCCATGATTCGGAAGAAAGTCTACATTCTGAGCGCTCTATGCGTCTCATGTACAAGGATACTGCTGGGTCAATGAATAGTCATGAGGTGAAAAGACCTAATCATGAACGATATGTATCCGGGTTTCATGTCAATGCTGACGGCGGTGACTTGGCTGAGCAAGGCAATAATGGCTTACATCATCGTTATTTGCATACACGTTTTAGCCGTGATGTTATGCTCGCAGGTGGTTTAAGGATAGATTTGTTTGAGCAGGATCGTTATCTTCCGAATGGCATCAGTTTGAAATTGCGTTTCCATAGACAAAAAGATGACTATGTATTGATGGCTGCAGATAATACCTATAAGGTAGAAGTGAAAGAGGCATTTTTAACCATTCGCAAAGTGAGGGTGAGTCCAGGTATTCAGTTAGGACATACAGATGCATTGATGAAAAGTCCTGCCAAGATCATCATCACTAGAAAAGAATGTAAAGTCTAGGCTATTCCAGCAGGATTTCAGTCTTTTGTGAAAGATAACATCTTTTTGGGTCAATTACCAAATCGCATTGTCATTGGTCTGGTTCATAATGAAGCTTTTGGTGGATCAGTATTGAGGAATCCATATGATTTCAAACATTTTGATCTGGACTATATGCAACTGTACACGGATGGTGAACCAGTTCTATCCAAACCTCTCAAGCTTGACATTACACAGAACAAATACCTGGACGCTTTTGAAACGCTTTACAAATCGTTTGATCGATTGAATGGTGAGAAAAGTTCCATTATAAAACGGGAAGATTGGCCTAGAGGTTATGCTTTATTTTCGTTTGACTTAACACCGGATTATGATGGCGATGATCATTTCCCCCTGATCAAGCATGGGAATTTGCGGCTAGAAATGAACTTTGCTACGGCTTTGCAACATACCATCAATGTCATTGTCTATGCTGAATTTGACAACATTATTGAGATCAGTGCAAATCACAGCATTCAATTCGACTACCAGTCATGAACACGAAGCAGATTGATGCCATATTGAGTCATGATGTCATGACCAAAGACTTATTTCAAGGCGTGTTTGCCATGGACCAGTTACCATCTTTACAACGCGGCGCCTATGTCATCAACACAGACGATCAAGATGAACCAGGAGAACATTGGGTGGCAGTGTATTATGATAAAGACCTTGCAGAATATTTTGACTCTTATGGACTGTTCCCTCTCGATGATCGTTTAGAAATGTTTTTAAGAAATGACTATATGTATAATTCTATCTCATTACAAACGCCAATATCATCGTCATGTGGTTTTTATTGTGTATATTATATATTACATAGAGCTCGAGGTCAGAGTATGTTTGATATTGTGAATATATTAAAAAGAAAGGATGGTGATTTTATTGTAAAGGATTTTGTATATAGACATTATAAACCATTGTTTTATTAATGTTATTGTTGTTATATTAGTTAAGTTGTAGTTAAGTTGTTGTTATATTAGTTAAGTTGTTGTTGTTAAATAAAACAAACCAAGTTTTCAAACAGTCTTTTTTATTGTGTTCTATTTACAAATTCTTAACTATAAACACTATTTACAAAGTTTACAAACACTATTTACAAACTTTTATTTACAAAGTCTATTTACACTATTTACAAATTCTTAACTACAAACTTTTATTTACACTATTTACAAAGTTTACAAAGTCTATTTACAAACTCTTAACTACACACTCTTAACTACAAAGTCTATTTACACTATTTACAAACTTTTTATTTACAAACACATTCATTTTTCAATACATTCATCAATGAATACCATTCATTAGAATCTAAATTGATATAGGTATCATAGACATTACATCCATGTTTGTAAATGCTATGAAAGCTCACATAACACACATCACCAAACTTTATCACTTTAACAGTTTCATGTTCAGACAGTTTCAGTTCATATCCTTCTTCTAAGTCAATGTCCATCACACGCATAGGTTGTGTCAGCTCAATGGATTTGATGCCCCGCTTGAGTTGTATTCCTCCCTCTTTGAATTCAAGCGTTAGGTTCTTTCCAATCCAATGCTTGTAACAGAGCGTACCATTCCACTGTGTTGAGGGTGATGTAGTCGTAGCATTCTGTAAGCTCGTCATATTGGCGAAATTGTACAAACACGTCTAAGCAGTTCTCAGTCACACGCACTTCTAATTCATTTGAGACTGCTAGGAGAAAGCCGGGCATTCTCAACTTGTCTAGGTGATCCTTCAACACGGATTGGTCATCAAGTGATAGGACGAGATACTGTCCAAAATGTCTTAGCACAATGTCATCATATTCGTTTCTCAGATATGAGAATCCATGCGTAATTGGTTTATATTCCGATAAAAAGTCTTCCATCTCGTTCAACAGTCAGATGAACTATGAGCTGTCTCCTTGTCTGCAAAGACGTTTTTATGCTCGCAAGATGGTGAAGAGTGGATGTTGTATTGCTTCTAGGTATCGTAAGACTGTGCGCCAGTTCTTGATATCAAAGAGGATCAAATCTGTATATGGTGTATCTGGCACAACTCCCTTATAATCCTTTGGATAATCCTGTAAAAGATTTCTACAGATTTCTACACGTATGTTAGAATTATATTCAGCTACCGTCACTTCCACTTTATTTTCAAGTCTACGTTTAAACCCAGGTTCAAGTGGTATGTATTTAAAGTCTTTCCACACTTCAGGTTTAAACCGATGATAACTTGTCTTAGAATCTAGTATCACTTCATTCCTCTCATTGACAGTAAGGTAAAAACCACCGTTCAGCATGAGTGCATTCATGATTGTTACCTTGTTATGAGCCACCTTCTTGTCTACGAAGCCTTTTATCCACTTCTTTCACCTGCTTCTTCAGCATTTTCCATTCAGGTATTGTCAGCAAAATTCCCTTTTTCGTTGGACGGTTTTTTCCAGTCCCCTCATCTCTGAGGTATTTGCGAATGTTTATCACACCTTCATTACTTTGTTTCATAATCTTGATATACTTTCCATTGCCTAGAGAAAGCATTCCATCCCACGACTGTGGTGTTGGTGCTATCTCCACTTTTAATTTCTTGATGGTAGTATCAGGATGTTTCACATTCATGTCTTTCACTGTATCAGCAAGAGTATCCATATCCGTTGTTGCAGATCTTTTCCGATTCATGTTGACGCTTCAGTGTTCACACCTCAACTAACTCTAAAGTTGAAGTGTCTCCCCCTTATATACTGTAATGCCCATGCGCCAAAGTGGAATAGCCATCACTCATCACATATCGCTTGTCATCAAAGGGAGAGAGAGCCACTTTCCTCAACTTCTCCGAGAAGATCTGGTGGTCATGACTTCGAATGATGTGCCCTGTGGTTATCGTTTGCGTTTGGTTGAACAAACTGTCTCTATACTGCTGATGTTTCATACGTCTTTGACACGCGCGAGTGATGCCTTTGGCCGTACGTTTTTCTTTCCCACCATATATCATACTATACATTTTCGGTCGAAGTCCAACAAACTCTTCAATGGGAATGCCCGCCGTCTCATCTTTCATTTTCCCAAGCACTTTCTTGTTCACGTTGGAATGCAGGAAATGATCTGGGGGATAGTCACTTGTGTCGAACAAGTCGGCATCTTCCTGCATGTCTTTGTAGATATCTTCCGTTTCTATGTCATAACATAGACTGTCGGTGTCGCTGAACAAGAGTTTGGCGTCGGGATACTTGGTCATGATGTAGTTGTAATGAAAGTGGAACATAAGCACCTTGCTGAGGTCGAGAATGGTGAAACCAACTTGAATGGGTTTATCCAGAAGCAGATCCACTTTGCGCAAATGTACCGCGGTCAAATCTTCGTTGAAAATTCTTAATTTGTGGAAGGAAGGTTTGGCCACAAGTTTCTTGAACCGCTTTTCTTTGTGAACAAGTTCCACATTCATGCGCTTTCTCACATTTTCCATGGTTTTGCCAAACACAGAGTTGTTCATCAGTTTGAAAAAGTCTTTCTCAAACGGGTTTTTGGCCAACTTTCTCTTTTCCGTGTTCAATGAGATGTATTTTGCCAACCATTTGCTCTGTGCAAACATGATGGCACGGTGCACCTTCATGACTTTCAATCCCAGTGAGACATATTGCTGTAAATTTCTATAATGAAGCACATATTTCTTCTTGTCACACAGGTTGGGAATGAGCTTTTCACTAGGTTTGCCTTTCATGTTTAGATCTTTCCGTAGCTTCTGACTATGCTCTGACAATTCTCCCACTTTCACACATTTCCGTTCTGGAGCCACTGGATAGTGATTATGATGATCATGGATTGAATATGGGTATTCCAAATCCACTTCTAAAATGTATCCAATCTCATCATCTTCATCCACATCCATAAAGTCAATGGATTCTGGCTCGCTCACCCACATAAATCCACTTTCCGGCATGCTTTGTGACATGGCCCAGCCATACAAGTTGTTTGCATCCAGGTACGTCAAGTAGTTGGTTGGTTTCGTGGGATCGTAATCTGCTACGTAGGGGTTATTTGCTTTCGCATACTTGTGTGTGATGACAGATATTCCTCCACGTAGACCTTGTTCAACCATTTGGTACATGTCAATGTCGTTGATCAATTCCAATTTCACATTTGTCGCTTTCAACATGGCATCCCACGACAGTCCTGGCGCTGTATAGTAGTGAGCAGGATCCAATTCATACGTGTTGAGACATACGTGACGGAAGTTTTCAAACACGTCAGCCAGCAGCAACACATCTGATTTCAGGTACAAGTCATGGTATTCACCAAATGTAGTACAGTGGAATGTCTCCCACACCTTCTGCGCATGCGCATAATCCTCATCGCTAATGTCTTCTTCACTGAGCAGACTGTAAAACTTGTCCTTGGACGGTAGTTGTGTTTCAGCAAACTTGGATGGCTCATCCACGTAATCGTAGGGGTACACTCCCTTTCTCAACAGTAACTCTTGTTGGTCACTATCGTGAATGTGTGACGTCATGTGATAAAAGTTGTCTTTCCCTTCTGCTGCCAGGTTGGATACCAGCTTCTGTAGAGAAGTACTCATGAACTGAAAGCTGTCTGTAAATTTCAGATTGCTCATGGTGAATGCAATATATTTCTCAACGGTGTTGGGAATGACTGTAATCGTCTCATTTTTGAACTTTCCAATTTCTTCCATGATCAAATGGCTGTCATAGCCTCGTAAATTGTGGAAAAACACAGGAATGATGAAAGAATCTTCAACATCCTGCTGATCCTTTTGAAGTCGAAATTGTAAATTGCATTCACTATGTGCAGCTCCACGGTATTTGCCATTGATATGGTCATGATCTCTCACATGATCTGCTCCTAGAGGCTCATGACAAATGTAGCAATCCGTAGCGTTCTTATAATGCTCTTCATCTTCATGAGTCATGACCATTTTCTTTTTCTGTTGTAAACCATGCACAATACGATCACGCTCATTCACCATATGGTCTAAAAAGACTTTCACAGCATTATCTCCTCGATACACGACTGGTGCACGTGTATCATACTGGCTGACAACCACATAGGCAAAGCTGTTTGGACGATGATGTTGATACTTGTCTCCTTCATGCTTTTTCGTGAAACATTCAAAGTCTGCATAAATGACAAAGGGCGCTCGCTGTTGTTTGGCTACATTCTTGAACTTGATGAAGGGTTCCTTGGGGAAAGATAAGCGTTGTGCTCCATGCTTGCCACACACTTCACGATGCTTGTCTAAAAGATCTTGTCGCATAAACCCATGAAGACAGTTGAAACAATAAAACATTGCTCCATTATACTTGGTACGATAAGTCATCAGTCTGCTGAAATTCTTGATGAGGCAATAATGTCTTGTCTTGTCATTGCTAATCAAAAGCAAGTTGATTTCTCTGGCGCTGTTGGCGCTGGTGTTTCGGCTGAGTTGTATGGGGACAACGACATCATGTTCATATCCAAACACGTTAATGGACACATCATTCTCCTTTTCAAACTTTGGAATGTCTGTAATCGGTGTTGGAAATGTCATACCTTCCACCTTCAATTCGTTCTCAAATAGCTTGTATTGATGCACACGCTGTGGGTTTCTATCTGTTGAAGGGTGAAGGTGAGCCAATACTGACCATAAGAAACATTTGTTGTCTTTATTCTGAATGTTTAACACACCTAATGTATTCTTCACTTTCTTCGGTAGTGGGATAAAACTGCTTGCTTCCAGAGGCGCTGACGTAGCTGTATGCACTTCAATGAATAATATGTTATCCAACACCCAGCCAGAACCTTGCCGCTCATGTTCATCAAACCTGGTAAACAATTCTTTATAGGCTTCTGGCAAGTCCTTCTCAATATCCGTTGGATTGTATGCTGCATATGTCGGACTACTGATGAAGGCATTATCCACGTGTTCTACCATCACGCCTTCAGCATTTGGTGTCATTTTCTTGAAGCGTGCATGTACCACAATGTACCATTTCATACCACGGTTTAACGTCTCTAGCAAATGTCTCTTAATCCGGTTCTGTTGTTGTCGCATTTCAAGTAGCAAATCTGATCCATCTTCAGGCTCAAACCGTCTTTCCTGCGCGTTTTCACCAAGACTCACTCTTCTGCCTCTGCCTACTTGTCCTGTCTCTTTCTTTCTTTGTTCTTCATGAGACACATTTTTCATCTCAGCACATGCATGTGTCTCAAATGCATCCAAAGATGAAAATATCTTAGCGCATTTACAGCAGAGGACTGGATCAGGTCTTTCAACACCATCTTGTACGGTCTTTCGTCTCTTGACTTCAATCTGCTCAACAAGCTCTTCATGAGCACGTTTCATCCTAGCTGGTTTGCATGTATGTTCCACGAACACTTCCAGAGATGGAAATGTCACATCACAATCATGACAGTAGACTGTTGCCATCGTTGTTGCTAGAACTGAAATGAAGTAAAATATACGTTTCACTCTTCCTTTTATACCACTTCAATGGTGTGTTAACTCAGCAGAATGTATCACTAGTTGACTAGTTGACATGTTTCACTCATGCTTTTATGCTACTTCCATGTAATCAAAATATGGTGTGTAACTTTTCAAACTTGCTCAAAATTGCTGACTCAGCAGAATTTTACTTGTGTATATGAATGTTTCACTTACAGTTGTGAAGTTGTACTGCTGCACAGCAGAGACATCTAGCGGTGAAGTTAAATGGTCTACCAAATGGTATTCATCCGCGAAGAAGCACTGTAATGGTGAAATTTTCAGTCAACTTTAACGAAAGTTATCACAATTTTAAGTTAAAATGGTGGTAAAAATGCATACAGCCAGCTGCGCAAATAGCCTATGACTACTTAATGTTAAAACTACATATAAATTCGAATCAAACGGTAAAATTGTCATGCAAATCGGTTAATTATGACGGAAGTTATCTCATTTTTTCCACTTTTTACAAAGTTAAAATGGCGGCATGTCATATTATGCATACAGCCACATGCGAAAATAGCATGTGACCACTTTATAACAAAAACTTTACATAAAACTCAATCAAACAGTGAAATTTTCATGCAAATCGATCAACCATAGCTTAAGTTATCCCACTTTTTTCACTTTTTACAAAGTTAAAATGGTGGCATGTCATATTATGTGGATAGCGATGCGCTTGTGACGAGATCGTCTCGACGAAATGCCTACTGCACACGGAACAGGAGCAAAATGTTATATTTCGTCATGCGAAGCAACGTATGTGGGTAGCGATGCGCTTGTGACGAGATCGTCTCGACGAAATGCCTACTGCACACGGAACAGGAGCGAAATGTTATATTTCGTCATGTGAAGCAACGTATGTGGGTAGCGATGCGCTCAGCAGAATGTATCACTAGTTGACTAGTTGACATGTTTCTTCGGGTCTGTTGTCGATTGACTTCGGAAATGAAAGCTTGACTTCATTGACTTCGACGATCATCGACTGAAACCCTAGGAAGCCGCCACACAGCATGACCTCATTATCACCTCATTATCACCTCATTATCACCTCATTATCACCTCAGTATGACGTCATGGATGGTCGCGCCTATCCTAACGCTTATCGTGACCTCACTTCCGGTCCAGACAACACTTCCGGTCCAGACAACACTTCCGGTCTAGACAACACTTCCGGTCCAGACAACACTTCCGGTCCAGACAGTATGATAGACAGAAAGTGGGCGGGGCTTCATTGTCTTCATTGATCTCATTGGCTTTTCATTGGTCACGTGACTGATGACGTCATTATCACCATGGTTACGCCTTGATTACGCCTATGACGTCACTTCCGGTCCAGACAGTATGACGCCACAAAGTGTGGTGATTCTCTTGTTTCTCATCTACTTCTATGGAATGCCGTTTTAACATTTAATGCTTAATTTCGATATCAAAATATAATTAAAGATATCAAGAAATCAATGTAGATCTCATAAATTTATATTTTGCTATCAATAATTGAATTTTAGATGGCAAAAACTTATTTTTAAGATCAAAGAATAAAATTTAGAAACTTTAAAAATCTTAACGGAGGCACATATTGACATAAAATTTAACAAATCGTCAATTAAATTTTGGAGATAAAAACTTGAATTATTGAGATCAATAATAACAACACAATTTTTGATCTCAAGAATTGCTTCTTTTTTTTAAGTAAAAAATTTAAAGAAAGATTCGGCATGCAAAGGCCAGTCATTATTAATTTACACATGTGTGCTTCTGAATTTTCTATATAAAAATAGACATATTTTGATATCAAAAATCATTTTTGAGATCAAAAAATCATTTGCAGATTTCAAAATACAAATCAAAATACTTGCATTCTGAAATAATGAAATCTGAAATAAATTCTTGATATCAGTAAAACGAACATGAATTATTGAGCTCAAAATTGATATTTTGATCTCAAATATTTCATTTTTGCCATCAAGAATTGAATTTTTGATCTCAAAAAATCAATTTTAGATATCATTAAATAATTTTTGATATCAATAAATATTTCTTGATATCTCTAAATATTTATTGATATCTAAAATTATTTTTTGAGATCAAGAATACATTTAGAGATATCAAAAATACAATTACTGATAGCAAAAATTAATTCTTGATATCAGCATTTGGATTTTTTGAGATCAAAAATTAATTCTTGATATCAATAATTTCCTAATAAATGTGAAAACCGCATTCCATAGCCATCTGCGTCAAGTTTTTTCTTCTGATGATATGATGTCTCCAGTATGTCTTGAGGGATGTCATCCAAAATTTGTGTGTTTGGGTCAAGTTTTACCTGTGGACTCCTATATGGCTTGAGAGATGCGAACCAAAAATTGTATATTTCAGTTCAGATGGACAGATTACAACCGAAATTGACATGTTGCTTGACTAGCAAAGGTTCTCAATTTGATTAAGTATTGGTGGCCTGTTGTCAAAGGTTAAGGTCACTGTGAAAATTTAACTTTTTTCTCTTGTGAACCCGATATCTCAAGTTTTGCTGGACACACACACGTAAACACACGTTATCCTTAGGCAATATATGCCACATGAGATTCTAGAAGAGATAAAACAAGCGCAATGGCACAGACCATTGTCCAGTGAAGATCTCAAGGGGATTGGTTTAAACACAATTAAACGAGAGTTCAAAATCACTTTTCAAGCACATTCTAGTGATTTAGAACGCCCATGGGAGTTCTAGATCAGTAGAATGTTCTAGAAGAAAGTAATTTAGAACTCCCATGGGAGTTTTAGATCAGATGGCGCACTAATACCATCTGTCTATCATGCGTCAACCATCGTGACGTCAAACCCCCCCCCCCCCTAGGCGGCATAACCCTAACCCCAACCTTAGACCATACTATGTGAGGACCTTCCCCCTTACATAGTACGTGAGGACCCCCCAGCACATGATTCATCAGCCTTCTTCTTTATGAGGACGTTGTGTGTATGTGCAAGAGGAAAGGGGCAGTGTTGTTGGAGACACAGGTAGGTGAAATTTTTTTAGGCTATGTGGCAGGGGAAGAGCGCACACCATTCAAAGAAAGTGTTCAAAATGACACGCACCATTCACAAGATGTGTTCGAATGACCAGCTCCCCATTCAAAGATGTGCTGGAATGGCCAGCCCATTCAAACATGTGTTCGATTCCAGCTTGAATCCCTAGGGGTTCATAATTTAGTGCACAGCTAATAGCCAGGATTCGAACCCGCACTGGCTACAAACCCTAGATCTGAAGACGAGCGCTCTACCAACTGAGCTACCCGCACCTTCACACAGCGTGGGAATAAGTACATGAAAGACCTCAGAGCATAGGAATAATCAAAATAATTTTTACATCCTAAAATTTTAACTTTTAACAACTCAAAAAATGTAGATAATTTTTGTTATGTTCAACCGGTTTAAATAAAAATTTTACTGTTTGATTTAGTTTTATATCTAGCTTTGACATAAATGGGTCAAAGGCTATTTGCAAATGTGACTGTAAGCATAATTTTCACATCCTAAAATTTTAGCTTTTAAAAAGTAAAAAAGTAGATAACTTTCGTTATGTTTAATTGATATTTAATCAAAATTTTGCCGTTTGATTCAGTTTTATATCTAGTTTTTACATAAAGTTCTCATAAGCTATTTGCATATGTGGCTGTAAGTATAATATTTTCATCTAAAAATTTTAACTTTTAAAAAGTCAGAAAAGTAGATAACTTTCGTTATGTTAACCGATTTGAATTAAACTTTTACCGTTTGATCCAGTTTTATGTCTAGTTTTTACATAAAGTTGCCACAGACTTTTTGTATATCTGGCTATAAGCATAATTTTTTAGTAACTTTTAAAAACGTAGATAATTTTCGTCATATTGAAACAATTTCAATCAAAATTTCAGCTTTTGATCCAGTTTTTTTCCTAGAAATATTTTACAACATCTATTTTTAGACTGAGGAAATTTACAACATCTATTTTTAGACATTGAGGGAACTTTAAAAGCCCTTTTACGCGCATGTTGAAGTTTTCAATGCACTTTATAATTGAGGAATGAAAACAAAAAAGAACTTCCTGTCACTGCTTTAGTTGATTTTATTTTTTCTAGCTTTAGCTGTACGATGACTTACTATTAAAAAATGGCTTCTTCAGATTCTTCGTTGCTTTGTTTCACACCAGTTTTATAGCTGATCTATCTGCAGTTAAACGTCTTGACAATAACGTCTTAAGCTTATACTTAAATATATCAGCAGATACTACAACCATTGCTAATCTTTTAAATTCAGCATTTTATTGACAAATCTTTAACTGCTAATCCTGACAACTTGCACTAACTATAGGCTTTGTATACAGTGCTCTTTCCCTTTCTGCTGCTTTAAAGGTACTAAAACTACAAGTCCTACTTCATAATAATAAATGCTAGCTGCTGATGTCCAAAGGTATTGTATAGCAAAGCTATTACTGATGTATGATATGTTTGCGGCAGTGATGCTATTGCTGCTGTCATAAATATATTTATACTATAGTAAAAGCTACTGTCTATTTAAAGGTATTGCCGCTATAGAACAGGCAATTTGGCCCGCTGCTCACATGATAATGACCTGCTGAAAAACACACATTATTGTTATTATTTAGTTTGCACATGCAATGGAAATCTGTTGAATGTGCCGATTATTTCACATTAAATACATATTTTGATACTTTGCCATTTTGTACACATACTAATAACTTTAAACATATGGTGAAGAACTGGACAATGGATATACACTTCCGGTTTGGCGTATTGCACAAGTACTGGGCCGCTTGACACACATATTCACGACACTTCACAGACAAAACGACATGTTCACGACTATTTTTCTCTGGGTGATATGTTTGTATTTTGGTGAATCGTGTTCAAAGCAAACTGTAACATCAAAATCGAATTTTCATTCTGCAAGTTAAACGATTTGATTGATAGCTCTTCGCAAGCTTTATTAATAGCTTTGCTTTTAATAAGTTTAAATATTTACTCTTGGAGAAAAGAAAGAAAAGATAAAAGGGCATAAAAAAGCAGCCCTTCTGTAAAATCATCTGCAAGAAATCCCAATATTAACGAATATTTTATAGTGGTGACGGTTTAAAAATAATAAAGGCGCGGATATTATGTCTCAATCCGAAAACAATACATTATCTATGGATGCATGTGCAGCAACTGAAAAAGACATAGAAAAACTCACTGAAATGTCCATCAATGATGTAATTTTAGAAATTACGCAAGACATGAAGGAAATGAAAATACAGTCTCTTGACAAAAGCTAAATTGATGCACTCAAAAAACAGGTAACCACAAAACAAGCAATATTAACGGTCAAGATACACATATTAAAAAATCTGGAGTCATAGGTTCTCAACATTAAAGCCACTCAATGAGTTACAACATGATTTTTAAAAATATACCAATCAGTGGTCCGGATGAGACCATCAATCTGAAGCTTAGAGACGTATTCTCTCAAGTACGGCTAGAAAACGCCCAAACCACATGCATAGAAAGAGCTCATCGGTTGAGCCCACAGGTAGCAACACCACTATTCTGGTCAGGTTTAGCAAATTCGAGGACCAAACAAATGTGTGGCAAGCCCGCAAAAATCTAGCTCAGACTAACAGCAATTACAATGAACAATTTCCCGAAGCTATCGAACAAGTAAGCAGGCTTTATCTAATTCTTCCGAACCTCCGCCGCCAGTACACAAACGTGTATGATACACAAATGTGCAACGGTAAAACGTACACCAAAGACACCGTTAGACAGCCATTCAAAGAAAATGACGACCCTGGAGCTGTATCGAACCAAAGCCCTTGAATCTTTTTGGCGAAAATATTTTCTTTAATCAAATTTTTACCCATGCTCCATCAAATGCCAAGGAATTCAACACAACATTATGGAACAAGCCAACGAACACGAAAAGGCAAATTTCATAGGCAATAATGAGGCTTAAGAGCATATCTTAAAATGACTGATGCACGATTGTTTTGTGGAATATTTTTGTTTTGTAAAATGAACCGTAACTAAATTCTTGAATGTGATTAAAATTGTCGAGCTGTACTTCTGTTGTTGCAGTATGTAAATGTTTATACGCCACCAGACAACCATCTGAGCAACGGATTTAAGCTAATTCACCCAGGCTATTTCATCCCCGGCTTTTTTATCCCTAGTTTAATACACCACGGCTTTATCGCCAAGGCTCTTTCACCACTAGACTGATTCATCCACTGTCATCACCCCAGCAGCAATGAACAATAGAGCTGTGAGCGGAGAAGCAGACACTGAATACTAAACATGGCCATATTTGGATCACTAAAAACCTCATTTACTTTTAAACTGCCATTTACCTTTAACGACGAAATATGACATCGGGGTTTCTTTCCGTGGAGATTTTATGATTGGTAGAGTGACCAAAATGGAATTCATCCCAACAAATCAAAGCGGTACAAAGCTTAGTTAAGAAGGATATTTGTTCATGAAGGAAAAAAGCATGCAACTGCTCAGAAGATAACTGGACGAAACTTTGAAAGCATTACCTAAGATGCATTTTTATTCTTAGTGTGTTCTCATTAAAGAAGCAGTGAAACTTAAGCTCGGTTCGAAATATGTAAAAAGGTGATATTTATAAATGTTTCTTTGCTATTTTTTCAGATGCCGCAGCTCAGATGCTTGCACTAACTCGCACTATTCGCCGAGCGATACGACGTTTTCGTCAGGCAGCTAACAATTTGCTTCCAATTCCACACGCGGCTATTCGGATCACATACGTACGATTGCTTGTTTGAGCAAGTAAATAAATTAGTTCAGAGTATATTTTGATGGATGAAATGGGTGCAATGCAACCTGCTGAAAAAGCGTAGCCGGACACCAGCGTAAAGGGCTCTTTCTACCACTTCAGTCAGAATGTGTATAGAAAGGTGCAGAGTGCCAGTCTGCAGGAGCGATATGTCATACACAACGAGACTTCACTCTGTTTCCACTGCCTCACGCATGATCGCAGCTATAGCACGCGTTCCAGGAGACGATGTAATCGAAACGGTTAAACTTGTTCAAGATAAACTACAGAAGGAACTTAAATTAATGACAACCCACCAGAAAATTAATGACACCCCACCACGTATAAACATAACGTATGGAACATATGCGAACGCGTCCGCACACAGCTACCCCGCAGCAGCAGTCCAATTCAGGGGTGGCATAGAAAGATGATGACCGCTGTGGCGATAAACTTTTAGCGGATATTATACATGTAAATTACGTGGGCAAAATGGTAAAGTTAGGTATAATATATGTGTATTTTTGCCATTTTGTTCATTGATAATATACGATAAATGCGCATATTTTCCCACGTAAAGATTTATATGCATTTTACGGGTATTTCCCACCGATTATTAAACGCCTTTTACACGTGTTTTTCCCACGGATATTTGACGCATATTAGCTTAATATGCGACACATATTACACGTATAATATGCATGGGCGAAAATGCGTGTAATAAACGTTCTTAAATATGCGTCTTATATATGCGAGTAAAAATGCGTTTAATATGCGTTTCTAATATGGGCATTTTTTTTACCATGCAAAATATATACATAATATGCGTCCCTAGATACGCGTGTAATATGCGTAGGAAAAAATACGTATAATATGCGCATTGAAAATGGGCATATATTTTCCCGCATATTTTATATGTGTAATAAACGTTCCTTGATATGCGCATATTATACGTGGGAAAATACACGTATAATATGCGGGTTCAATATGGGCATTTTTCCCCACGCATTTTATACGTATAATATATGGTTCCAGAAATGCGGATATTTTTATACGTAATATATACGTTTATTATGCGTCCGAGAAAAGATTCCCATTTTGCCCATGCATTTTAGATATTAAATACGTATGATATACTTATACTGTTTTGTAGGGTAGCAACCTTTGGAGCTTCATCAAAGTGATCCATAGTGATCAGTCGTTAAATGATCTAGAAAGCCGGTGACCAACAAGAGCCTCTCTGACGCCATAATCAGTAGTACTATCAGCACATTGTGTCAATTTTGTGTGGCTATGAAAAAACCGCAACGCACGTGAGCGACTTTCTCAGAGATTAATCTTAGATTAGTGCAATCTTAGATTCTAAGTTATTGGACTGGAGGAAAACAAGTTTGTAGTTTTTTATAAGAAATAAAACTTTTGAAAATATAAGAATTCTTTCTGGTGCCAGAAGTTTAAGATGAAATGGTCCCGGGGAATCAGCCAGGGTGAAACAATGAAAAAATATTGCTGAGGTGAAATAGCCTGATGTCATTGGTTTGACCTTCAATGTGCGTTCTTGTACGCAAAGTTTTGTCGTTCATTGCTTGGGATTAAAAAACCGTGGTGAGATAGCCGCTCGGATGAAACATCCGGGGTAAAAAGAATCGTGTGAAAAAGCTGTTTTACCAGAGCGAGTATTTATTGTGAGATACGAACAGACCATTTTTAGCCAACGGGCAGTAAACCAAAAAGAACACTTTTAGAATTTCTGTTTATTTAACAAATAAATGCTTTCAGAAATATAACTGTTTTTGTTTATTTTAAAAATCAGAACATGTACCTCTTAAGACGGCACAAGCACTGATGATGACATTGCAACTGAATTATATTTAATGAATAATAAAAAGATAATCAAGTTTTACATTGCCTCCTAGATGCAGGCATCTAAATAATCTCTTGTATATGAAATAATAACATGAATATCACCTTAAAAATTACCAATATTTATTTATTTGTTATTCATTTCTATCTATTGAGAAGAATGATAAATATATAGTACGATTTAGATACACTCTGTTAAAAATTGCACAAGAAACAACATATGATTATATACGTAATCCGGTAAGTATGTCGGACGCAACCTGTCAATCTATTGATATTTTTAAGCTCTCCTTACTAGAATTATTGTAGTGGAAAAACTTTCCACTTAGTAGCGATAACCGCTGTTGCTTGTGGTGCAAATGGGTAAATTTTGTCAAATATATTGCAACTCAAAATGGCATGCTACAGGAAACACACGCTTAGGAATACAACAAAATACACATGCTCTAGAACACTACAAGATACACATGCTCCAGAATGTTTAAAGATATACATACGCTGAATACTATATATACCTTTTCAGAAAATTACAAAATACTCATGCTTTAGATTACCACAGCATGCACATGCTTTAGATTACTTAAAGAAATACGTAAGTCAGAACTCTACAACATAAACATGCTTCTTTATGCTTTATGCTACAGGGCATACATGCTTCAGAATACTGGCAGATACACATGCTCTTAAATACTACAACATGGTCATACTTTAGAAAACTTAAACATAAACTTAAGTAAGAAAACTACAACATAAACTTACTTCTTAATGCTACTAGATATAACATACTTTACAATGCTAGAAAAATACGTACTTCAAGATGGATTTGTTTCAGGATACTAGAAGATACGCATTCTTCAGAATACTGCAAGATACACGTGCTTCAGAAAGCTACAAGATGCATATGCTTCAGAATACACAAGATGTACACTTATAAGTGAATGCACATGGCGAAGACTTTTTGTAGATGAACATGTCGAAGATTCATGCGTTACATCAAATTCAAAACAATGTTAGATGCAGTTCCGAGAATTACATGTTCAAATATTATCCTTGAGGATGATGCTGTTTAGATATGTTCAGCGAATTCTTAGATGTACACAGCTTGTACTTTTGCTGACAAATTCTCTAATAGAAGAATTAAAAAAGAGTTCGCAATAAGACTTTTCAAGATGCTTGTAATGAACTAATCTCATCAGGAAGATGACAGTTTTTTAATATATTGATTGATTGGCCAAATTCATGTAGTTATCCAATTGCAAGCAGTATTAATCGAGTTGCAGACCATCAATGAAAATTTCTTCTCGACTCGAAGCTGAAATAATCACTAAAATACAAAAGTATGTAATTAATTATGACACATGCTATTAAATTAGAACTTATAAATTCCTAAATGTAACAGTAATTTTAGATTTAGCAACAGCAAATTTTCACTCAGCCTCATCGTGTATTTTGCATAACTAACTTACCTTGACTTTTACAGTTGTGTTTATGCAGTTGCCAGTCTTTCTCCTGACAGTCATTATCGCAGTACCAAACCGTTTTGCATCGGGAGCATTTCTTGCCTCTGTCGCTTCGCTTTCCACAACAGTTACACTTTTGTACAGCAACGGTCGAATCAGTTCTTGCTGTTGGATCTTGCTTTGTGTGCTGATCTACACTTAACAAAAAGAGTTCATTAAAGCTTTTCAAATATCAGTTATAAAGGAATATAAAACATATGCTAATCTCAACAAAGAAAGTTGGTTTTAATGTATAAAACAGGATAGAAAGTCAATCTTTCATGTCTTATCACCCAAAATGCCAATAATATTTTGCTACATACCTTTATACGTAATTTCTTACTAAAATACAATTTTCTTATGTTAGGGTTTAGAAAAAAAGGAACATTTTTCCGCTCAGTCCCAAAATAAAGACTAGTAATATCTGTATAATTACATCGAGGCTTGATAAAATTAGTAACTAACCCTTTTCAGTGCAAATCTGTTTATGAAGTGACCAGTCTTTCTTTTGACATTCAGTGTCACAATACCAGGAAATTTTACACCTAGAACATTTCTTTCCACTCTCGGTTTTTGTGTTACAAAAGTCACATTCTTTCAGTGTTCCAATAGATTTGTTTTCTGATGTGTCATCTTGCTTTGTTTTCAACAATTTTCCTAAATTGACAGTAAAATTTGTATTCTTTGTTAAATATTTAAATAAATGTTTAAATTGTTGATTGAGGTAACTGACTTTACATAAAATTACCAATTAAAACAACACTGCAGCATAAAACGTATCATTGCTCATAAATTAACACAACATACGATCCCTTACTGTCACTTTCCTTTTCAAAAAAAATTATTATCGCGTTGTTCTTTCTTTAGCTTTCACTTTCATTACCATTTTGATCTCACAGCTCTTACTTTCACTTTTGCTTCCATTAGCACTATGATCACGTTGTCCCTACTTTCGTTGTCATTAGAACTGTGATGGTGCTACATACCTTTAGCCGTACATTGCAGCTTGTGAAAAGGCCAGTGCTTCATCTGGCATTCCTCATCGCAATACCATACATTCCTGCATCGCGAACATTTCTTTCCGTTTATTCGCTGCTTTCCACAGCTGCAACACTTTTGAGGCTTTGCTGCTTCTTTCATCGCTGTTGCGTCACCCCTATCAGCTGGATTTAGAGAAGGTATACCTCTGTGGTCCGGTTTTGTTATTGTTGCAAATTTTCTATCTTGCTTTGGGGTTAAGCCACTTTGCTCACCTTGTTCAGAATCTTTTGTGACTACAACATAATAATCGCTACAACATCGAATAAACACCAGTATATTTTTTGTTAAATTGTTAGTTCAATTGATATTACAATTAATGCTGGATGACCTCTGAAGTTTGTTGTATCTTTGACCTTGCCTGCATTTCTAAACTTTAAACATACCTACTGTGCAAAAGGATTGGTTCTCCTTGCGTTTGATCTGACTACAAAACAGTACTTTAACGCAGGATTTGCTTTTTTTTTACTATTTACCCCTTTGTCAGTAAAATTTGCCGCTCCTTAGGTCTATTAACATCAACCGCGGTAGGAGTTACACTGTTTGTAGTAGATTTGCGGTTACTGCAGGAGGATTTACTCTCTTCTGATATCCTTGCCCTAACTGAAGAAGAATTATCTTTATCAATCTTTAACCTAACCTTTGTTGCATGAGGATTTATGCTTTTTCCAATCCTTTGCCTGACATTCCCTATTGCAGTACCATGCACTGCTGCACCCTGTGCATTTCTTTGCTGTCAATCTCGTACTACCACAGTGACTACAGTAAGGAATCTGGTTTACTCTCCGTTTAATTTCCTGTTCATTTGCAAATGCATTTTTACTCATGTGATTCACGTATGCTTTCATTTCGGCTTCAGATTCACCAGGAACAATGTTGCCTGAATCATAAGAAGAAAGCACATTGTAAAAATTTACTTTAAATATTTATCTTTTATAGGCAGCGTAAAACCAGTACTTTATTATTCATGCTATTCAGAATATCGTTAATAATGTGCACTTGTTTAATAATGTGTACTTCGTTAATAATGTGTACTTCGTAGTTTAGCGATTACGCAAGCAACGTAAGTGTCTTAAAATTTGTGAGTATGTAACAATTTATGTATGTATTTATTTTGTATGTATGTGTAATTAATGTAAGTGCTATAAAATTTATTTTCATCGGTGGATGTTTCAGTTAAGTATTTTTATGTTCAGTATTTGCATAGCTGGTAAAGTATTTTGGAAAATGAGTTTCCAACCTGCGGCTTGTATGAATGCTTCTACATGATCCGTGCCGTCTGTTGAAACACAGAACAAAACTCACAACAAAGTCTGCTGTTTTATCTGGTAGTTAAAGAACTTAAGCTATTAGTTTTAGTAACTTATAAGAATGTCAATATCCAATAGCATTTAAAAGTATATATAGAGACAACGTATGTGACAACGTACCATTGCTTTTCTTCAATGCTCTGAACATTAAACTTGACATGAACGGAAAATACACCTGAAAAAGTATAAACTGAATTGCATTACTCTGTTATTGCCCATATGCTACCCACTCAAACCAAGCAAATGTGTGTGTCAAGCACTAATTTTCTTTCAGCTGATCATAGATTTTTAAATTAACAAAATTTGAAACTTAAGTAGCTAGTTCCCACGTTGGAAAGCCAGTACATAAATAGTATTCTTGACAACTGTGTTATATGCTAATAAAACAACTTGTAGAAAAGAGTCGCGAAATTTCCACGGCTGTCTGGCGGTCAATGGACTATTGAGTCGCTTGCTGTTGAGTTCAAGCACTGTCCTGAAATATTCATGCTCCTAGAAAAAACAACGGTTCGTGAATCACATATAAAATAGTTGTTATTGCAATTTCATGGGTGCCATTATAACTGTACACAAAATGCGTGTTGGGAAATTACTTCATGCTATTGGTCAAAATTTTATGCCTTAAAACCTTCAGTCAAAAACCAATTCGCATCCTTAAAATTTGTCATCAATTTGCTAAAGATTTTTCGAGCTATTGCCAATTCGAAAACTGCCATGTCGTCGAAACCTCTGTGCTATACATACCGAATGACGCGCGCTCGGTTTTACATGTACCGTATCACATGTTTAGGTGGTTCGATATGAGCATATCGTATGTAGTCTATGTTTTCCATTGTATGTTGTTACACGTGCTGTGTAACCCAGGGTCCAATATTTACTCTTTCGGATATATCCTTATATGCGTTGCATTTTCTTATATTGTGCCTAATACTGAAGGTATATTATAGACATACGTTTGAAAATGATGGCAGCTTGTGGGACACTTCTGGATCAATATTCTGGCGCGTGCCTCCTCGAAAATGACCGAAAGTAGAACCGACCGTTTGATACACACTCTGCTCTGCGCTATACATTATTTCCTGGTACTGTCTCCTATTACTGTTCTTTGCTAGCTGGAATATTGGCCTCCAGTCAAGCCATTTCACGTGCATCAGGGGAAGTCCTACAAAAAAGTGCATGAGAGGAAGTCCTACAAATAATGTGCATAAAAGGAATTAATACAATACAGCTAGCATGGCATAAATTAAACATTAAACTTCAACATTAAACAAAATGTAGTTCATTGTCAAACTAAAACTGAAAACGGTGTAATCATTTCATACAAATATTTGAAAATAGGACAATTTTTGCGCAGCTACAGTCGGTTTGTTTGAACATACGCACAAATGGTCACTTTAAAAGGTGAATAAATGCTACGGTAACATTTAATTAAGTTAAACAAGATAATTTATTAATTGAATATATTTTTCAACTTCCTCCACTAAATTATTAAAACTTGTTTTATTTTTGTTTCAGAAATTCTTATTTTTTGCTCAACCACAACAGGCAACACTTTAAAACAGTGCATAACACATCCCAAACGTCAAGAAGGGGAACTATTTTGCGAAAGCACTTTAGAATCAAATGTTACAATAGTGTTTTTTATGATGAGCAAGGGGATCTTTTCTGTGTAGTGTCCAGATCTTCCTTGTTTCCATTGTTGTCAATGGTCAGTAAAATGTGCCCTGTTGGTAAATTAAATTTCCTTGCCCAAGTGTTCCCAGTTACATTTTGATGTGTGTTAAAGGAAGAACTGCTTTCAGATGTTTAGTCCCGAAGTAGAAAAAATATTTAAGTTATTTAAGTTATTTCTTGTGCGAGATTCAGGCTGCAGCTTAATCAGTAAATTGGTGTTAAAAGCGTTATCAATAAACCCAGTTTCCACATTCCGCTTTGTATTCCATCACAATGTATTTTGTAATAATATTAGTAATAATATTATGACATTAAAGTTTTTGGCAATTCCCTTTAGAAAAAGGCTTGATTTGTTAATGTAGCAAATATCCTGCTGTGTATAAGTGTGCAGTGCAAATAAACCGATATTCTTTAGATATGTTTTTGTTTTACTTTTCCTTTGTTACTGGTAATGTTTTCATTAATTTTATAATATAATAAACAAATTCATAATACAATAAGCATTAACGGATAACAGTGAAATAAAAAGAAATAGAAATCTGTTGAATCCCATGGACATAAAAAGACTACTGAAAAGGTCAAAACTAAAACCAAATGTTGAAGCACCCTTTTTCAAAACCTTCCACATTTTGCACAATCAGGCTAAATTGTCATCTGTGATGGGTAATTTCACTTTCTTCCATCATGTTATTAATTTGAAGCAAACATAATAGTCTAAGCAATATGCATCGAATTTACATTCAACTTTTTTTTTTACATTTTTATTGCAAAACTTGCAAAGCTTTGGATGCAATGTACCTTCACAAGGTTTATTATGACTGGGTTTTATGGAACTGGGCATTTTTTGTACTTTTAAGGATGGTTCGGTGGTTGACTTGGAAATTACCTTGATACCAGCAGTAGTCCATCACATACAATCCCAGTGCTTCTCCGTCGTATTGTGTGTAGTGTGTATGGTCATCTCGTGAGAATACAAAGAACCTTTTCTAGAAAAGGACATGAACAATGTTATTCTGGATTCGTTTTTGCAGGAGTGTTGTTGGAATTTATCTGGTGAAACATGAGAAAACTTTAATAATGTTTCAAGGCAATTTTGTGACTATTTTAAACAGCACCTGTCTTCAGTCCCATATTTTAGATAATTTTAGAAGTCAAGTAATTTTGTGTTTGGTTGCTTAGATGGGCATTCTAATCAGCTAACATTATACTATATAATATTTTACGAGTGCGAAAGAATTGCAACTTCTTTATGCGATCATAAATGCGTTTGGTATTAAAATTTTAAAATAATTAATATTGAAATGCTACCATTTTAGTAAAACTAGGAAAAGAAATATTATATTTAAACATTGCACTGTTATAGCGTGAGTACCTCGGGGTGTTCGTAGTAAAAGTTCCAAAGAACTTGCAGAGATTCACGGAAATTGAATGATGCGTCTTTCACCGTCTCTTGTGTTCTAAAATGCTTTTTCACTCCATCCGCAGCAAACATAGTGCCATTTGTACTCATCAGAGACTCTATGCTAAAAATAAATTTTGGCATTTCATGCAACTTATAAATAAAATTGTTCTAAGTTTGATCAGTTCCAAGAAAAGCTTATTTGACACTGTGAGAAATCTCACCAACACTATCCGTGTACATGTCTCTACAACAATATAATCATCTCTAAAACAGAATATATATACTTATATTGATACATGCAAAAATCTCTTTAAATTAAATTGGCAATATTAACCAAAGCTAATCTTTGATGGTATCTACAGACCGCGGATTTCTCGTGTTTTCCTGACATCGATTTCCATTTAGATCTTACACTTACCACTTTTTTACTTGATACTGGTTTTGTTTGCACGACACCGCTTTCCGTTTAAGAGCTAGCACTTTCTGTTTAGCTGAAACGGCTATTTTTTCACTTTATTCTACGTCTGTTTAATTAGTATGGCTTACTGTTACGTTATTCCGCTTATCATTTACATGATAACGCCTTCTGGCTCTTACCCCAATATCGCATTTGCTTATACCACATTGCTTCTCTTTTACCTGATACCACCACTTTGTGATGGATTCCTTGTCAGCTTCGGCAGTTTGGATACATCGAGCCTACACAAGGGTTGGATATGACGACCTTGAGTGGTCACGAGTTTTGGAAAGCTTAAAGCAATCGAGCCTTTCTTGTTGGAAAATCGTATCATCACTGCGTCATCAGTGAAATAATTGGCGAAAGTCAAGGTCGTCGAGTCCCTTTTTGATCAGAAATATAATGTTTGTTCTAGTTATGTTGTGGGTTTCTACCTGAACATTAAAAATCACCATGCTGTTTTTAGAAATTTATAAAATATTAGCTTTCGAAAGGGTTAATTTTTTCACCATTCAAAGCAATTTAATACATTACAGATGTATTTCTGTCATCGGCACCTATTGCTGTAAGCTATATTCAAAAGTTTAAAAATCCCAAGTTGATGTGAAATGAAAGTGAATTAAATCAGTTATTGGTCGCCATGAATAAAGGTCAGCTAACCTTTTTCCGGATCCAAAAGCAATACTCAAAACAAATATATTTGCAAAGTGTTTCAGGGGCAGGCTCTCACAGGACAAGGTCATCTTCTGCCCATCATTTTTGCACGTGATTTCCACATCGTAGCGGTCACGAAACTCTTTAACGTACTTCAACTAAACAATGTAGCAGTGCTATAAGTAGTACTGATTCCTTGGCAATACAAATCAAAGACAGTAACATGACTGTAGGGAGTTACGTGTTACAGACAACTTTCCGACCATATGTTTTGCACGTCTACAATTCATTCACTTAAAGAGTTAAGGATTGGTGACACTTCGTTGAATAGTTAGTCTTTCATGGCCTAACAATGCTCTTATTTATACCATTATGGAAAGCAGAGATTAGTGACTCTTCGATAAGCGTTAAAGTCATTAAGAGATAAGGATATTATAATTTCTACATATACTATTTGTGTGATTATCCCCGCCTGATATCCGAAGAGTATTGAGTTTATATCCGGCACTTTAAAGATATTAAGGCATATATTCAGTTAATGGATCGAGGAAAAGGTTTTTTAGCATTTTGTTTTCAGCAATTTAAAACTTTGCTATAATATATATCATAAAGTAATCAAAACAGTGAATGCCACACGAACACTGCATATAGGCCAGATGGACTAGTTATGTAATGGATGTTTTAGAGTAGAGAGACAATATGATTACATGCCGGGTATGCCTAGCCTGTTGCGTTGTTCTATTCTGTGACATCTGTAAGTGTTGCTTCGAATGCATTGAATGAAAATCTGATTGGACAGAGGGAATGTTATTTCTACGTTTCTTTTTTTTTTTGGGGGGGGGGGCGGTATATTCTTTGAAAATATAAGGTGAGTTGTCACTGTTTTGTTATTTATTCAGGTACAATTGTCATTTATTGGGGTACAATTGTCATTTATTGGGGTACAATTTGGTACATACGCTTATTGCCAGCTTAAAATATATAGAAACACCTGCAGTTGATTCGCCGACACCTTTGACTGCTGGAGGTTTGATTGAGAGGGCACAAGCGTCTTCTTATCCAAAATTACTGGATTCATGGTTCCTCCTATTAAAGCAAATGTACGAACAAACAAAACATGCCTGTTATGTAACGTTGTGGAAATAGTTAGTATTTAAACTATTCCCAACTGAAAAATCGAGATCTACAGAAACGCAGAGTTAAGTTGCTGCAAACTTGAAAATCTAGGTATCACTGAGATCTTCAGGATATAGATAATATTTTAGTGCCAAATGTGAAAGTGGTTGGCTTTATTTTGGTCACAATTAAGTTTTAACTGAAACCAACGCAACAAATAAGAAAAACCGGCAAAGAAAGTACGTTTTAGACATTGTCACTGATGTTTAAAGGAAATCGTTTTTCATACTTCTGAATCGAAGGACATTGATTCATTAGCGGAGGTATACAGTCTTGAAGTGCATAATTTATTGGATGGACCTGAAAACACAATCGAAGCGAACGAAAAACTCGAAAACAAGCAATAATCAGGATAAAGATGCTTTCGAATGACATATGATGACAGAGTCTGAACAGAGTCTGTGCAATTCTGAAAATAATTTTTCCTGCAACCAAGTTTTATCGCATCAAATAATCAAAAACCCATTTTCAAAGTGATGAATAAGGTAATGCATCGTAAAAATGCTGATCCTTTCTTACCCTTTCTGAACTTGCTAACAGTTTTAGTGATTATTTTAGGGAGAAAGTGGAATTTTTTCAAAAGTGTATCAATGATAACGTTGGCTTTCTGGTACAACAAAGTCAGAGGCAGACACTATGCTATGTAGTTTTATACCTTTGGCTCAATTGGTCGTGTGTACATTGATAAACCAGGCGAATACAACACCTTGCCAGTTAGATGCCTTCCAACCAATTCTGAATATCTGCCGGAGCGAACTCTTACCAACCATTACCCACATGGTTAACCTCTCTTTAGAAACTTGATGCATGCCGTAGTGTTCCAAACAAGCAATTATTCGACCGTAAATAATAACCCTGCCACGTTAACTCAGAAGTTACAGACAGGTTTCATCTTTGCCTTACGGAAACTTCTCGAGTACATTCAGACGCATGGCCTCTGCAAAGAACTGCACCCGGCATACAAAACAACGGACATAGCAACTAAGCGGCACTTCTCAAAGTGTTTAATAATATGCTGAAGGCTCTGATCGCGGAGAAGGTTTTTCGTGGCTTTGACACCTTCAACCATACGACTTTTATACAAAGGCTCAATCAAACCATGAAAATGTCTAAAACGGAGTTAATTTAGAGGGACGTACAGCAAAGGTTTGCATTAAAGGTCAGTACTCGAGTGGAGCGCTTAGGCAGGGCTGTACCACAAGGCTTTTGACTTGGTTCATGATTGCAAAGTGACTATAGTACTGGGTGGGCTAATTATATTGCTGCTACTGCTGTTTCATATGTAGGTGGCCTATTAACAAGTGACTTCAAATTTGGATTTAAAACACATAATGGGGCAAATAACAAACCAAAAAGTAGCTAAAAATTGGTAATGTAAAAATTCAAAATGGGAGCCTAACAATAAAGTAAAGATTAATTGCGGTTATTTTTTGTTTCAAGCAGGAATCCCAATTCGTATTTAATCTTAATCTATATTTTGGACGTGTCAGGTGACTGTATCCAAGCTGTTAGTAAGATCTATGTGAAAATTCGACAGTTTCTCACTCATGCATGTCGTTTGTGGTGTCCCTTGTTTATCTGGATTAATTTAACAATTTGTTAGTTAATGCACCAACATGCATGCAGTGTATAGTGCGACCAGCAGCAAGTATAATTGCACGTGTCCAACACCTATCCTCATTTCGTTGCATTTACCTGTCCTGAGAAATGGTACCTATGGTGATGATGAGAACAAGACCTATAGCCCGGCCTTTACCTTCTAGGCCTTTACCCCCTCCTACCGAATCCTTAACCCCAGAATGTAACTTTCATATGTAGAAGTGTTTGAGTTGATTGCAATTCAACTGAATGCAATCGGTATTTTAATATCAAAGATCACATGTTTTACTTTCTCCCTACATTTTACTTTTATCTGTAAGATCACTTCATCGAAAGGAAATTTGTCTGTATTGTGTAGTTTTATTTAATTGCAATTAAGTTGATTGTAGTCACTTTTTGTCATCTCGTGATCTCAGTTATGATACTTAAAAAACTTACAGTTATCGTTCCTTAATACCTAGATTCTGAGTTACCTGAATTTTGCACGCAGTGAACATAAACTGATCATAGTAGTCACAATAGTATGTTGTAATTGTTAATGAATTGCAATCAAATAAAACCAATAAAATGTGATGACTTCCCTTTCAGACATTTAGTCTGAGATGACAGAAAGCGATTGCAGTGATCTTACACATGAAAGTTAAATAGGGTGGGGAGGGGGTGAAGGAAGGGGATAAAGGCCAGGGGGTAACGACTGTTTCCAGATGTGAAATCTACTACAGCACAAAGTATTATTCTTACTAACCTACGTACGAAAGTGGTATTCCAAAGAATGGTTGTACATCTACCAGCAAGCGACTCCCTTTTGTTACTCCTTTGTCAAAGTATGACTCAAGCACGGGTATAGTGACGCATCTCCTTTCAGCGTTGAACACGAAGTTAATTATGACATTGTTGCTTGTTTCATTTGGCATTAATCCCTAAAAATATGACAACACACAAACACACAAGTCTTGGTCTGAAATCAAAAGGTCCCTGCCTTCAACAAGATCAGCAGTAGAAAGTGGGGCTTGATTTTTGCTCAGAATACCTTAAATAAACAATTGCACAAGATTATTCATCTTCGCAGAACATAGAATCAGCACATGAGTGTTCAGGGCATATGCTTTAAGATCAGTGTTACTTGACACACGTAAATGACTAACCAAGTCATCAACTAAGCAGTTCTGGTTTCAATCATTGCACATTACTAAGTATAAACTGAACCGCTTTCATTATTAGTTTGTTGTTTGCTGCTTATGAACATTGAGGTACTCATTCCAAAAGGCCAAAAGGCCACATTAAATTCCAAAAGGCCACATTCATACACACACAGTAACGATTGTTAAAAAATCGTTCTCGCCATTCGATATGACAGTAAAATAATACAGCAAGGAGAGGGATAACTGAGACAAACTCGCTCATCATGAATCCCATTGCACTTTAACGCACCCAGTAATATTCTCGGGGTTAATCCACGTTCTCGTGCAATTTCTGGGAAACTCATCTAAGCATGAATCTCATGGCATATTGTTACAGAATCAATTTAACATGTATTTCTTGCGCATTCATACTCTCACTACTAAAAAACCAATCTCACCGCTGAATCCTATTAAATACTCAACCCGAACCATTGTTTGGATAACTCATATCACAAAAACCTATTTCATATTCATACAACCACATATGTTTTTGTAAGGAAAACTGAACTCACCATGAATCCCATTGCACATTCAAACATCCATAGAAGAGATAGTTGAGAGAATCCAATTCGCTCGATACTGTTGCTTGGAAATTCAAAATTGCTTGGTATTGTCATGGCGCATAGTTTGACTTGCAAAACGAGATTGTCGCAATGTTTTGTATTGGTCAATGAGTGCAGTCAATGATCGATAATCATTAGCTTTTTGTAGTGAAAGAAACTAGTTACTACACAGCAGGTTTTCCATTTTTCAATATGCTGCACACTTTACAGTATATTCATAAATAAATTTTAGTTGAATCATACTTGTAAGTAGGGACATGCATGGATTTATTGCGATCAGATGTAAATAATCTATTGTGCTTTATATTTAAAAAAATAGTCATTTCACGTATTCGAACTTCTAAGGCAGAAACAATATTACTACTTTAATTAGCATACAGGGATGTTTGTTTTCAAAAGACAAATGATTATGTAGGAATGCTTAATGCTTCTTTCCTGGTTAACTGAAAATAATTCACAACTAACTACTACCCTCACTATTGTGTGAATAACCGAAGGCTTCCTTTATAATATTCCACTGCAGCCGGTACGAGTTACGTATTGTTTCGTCAATGATGGAAAGCACGGCTTGTACTAAATGACAGAAACATGTTCCTGAGTTAACAAAAAAATTATTAAATGCTGAAAAAGTACAGCTGCATATGAACTTTACAAACAGTAATTAAACTAAACAAATGCTGGTCCTGAATAACAGTATCGCACATCCGCGTGGCAGTTAAGTCACTCAGTAAGTAAGCTTGTGCTTAATATATGAGTAAATGATGTTTATGATAGTTCGTTAAATGACAGGAAAAGCTAAATTTCAGAAATGAACGTTGGATTCTTTTGTTTCATTCTGCCATTGAAACGTGTTCAGACTTGTTTGTACCTTTTCGTATAAAATACATGTCATATGTGGGAAAAATTCATATGACTTGTAAAATTTACAACGATGAAAGCATTCTGTTATTGACTTAAACATGGCAAAAGTATGCTGGCTGTGAGCAGTTGCGTTCTATTTTTTCTAGTCATACAAAAATTGAGACTGTCCTACTGCTATCTTTAATAAATTTTTATAATAATAAGACATTGCAGAACTGTAAATACTTAACTATTTCGTGTTATTTCCTTCTAATACTATAAAATTATAGCAACAGTGTTGCTACTGTTATTTTGGTTCTATTGTATTTTGAAGGTTTACTAAGTAGAGAAAGGTTCCATGGCAACACGTATGCTCCGAGCAATCTTAGCCTCCGATTCAACCAATGGGAAAATTTATCTTATTATAAATGTTGGTTGATATCCGCTCAACTGATCTGGATATGTCTTGTCCACAATCAGCTCGCAGTAGCCCCAAAGTTTTATATTCCCATTTCATAGTGACCTTGAACTCCAATGTAAGGTCACCCAGACATAACTAGGTCAAGAGTGTTTATTCACAACCGTCCTACTAATTTGGGTTGAAAACCTTCCAGCCAAGATTGAGATATCCTGTAAACAAGAAAAATTATATAGTTTCCAGTAAAGTTCACCTTTGGATAAAGGTCATCAAAACATAAATAGGTCGATAGACTTTGCTTTTCATCCTACCTACCAATCTTGGTTTGAAATTCACCCAGCCAAACTTAAAATATGCTGTCAACTACAGCGTGATGCACATGAAAGAAAGCCTGACGGGTGGTTCAACAGATGGATAGATGGACGGAGTGACAGACCATTCAAACACAAAATGCATTTCCTTACATTTAAGGTACGGTAATGGCATAAAACATTAGCGGCCAAACCGGGGCAGCTGTGAGTTCATTGGTCTTCCACAAGTCCTCGAATTGCATACAAAGCCATGGTCTATCGCTATTATAACACAAACAGGCATAATCGATGCATAGATGTCGAAAAAATAGCCAAAAACTCGAAATTCTGCTGGAAAATTTTTCACGGTATTGTCCTGCGACTCGAGTGCCGCATAGAAACTAGCGTAATGCAAAGGAAAATTATTTAGGTCACAAAGCCATCATCATAGCTGCTCTGCGTCATGCCTATCATTTATCTATGACTCGGCTTTGTGACGTTGTTAGAGCATGCTGACAGTTTCTTATCGTTTCTTTTTACGGGAGTGCATTGTTCACTGTGTGCGTGTTATAATGTGTCACAGTGCCTGATTTGATGCGTTTTAATAATATTATCATTGAGCTTATAAACAAGATGATTGCGTACACTTATAGGTAGTAAACGCATGCAGGAGCTGTATTGATGCAGTGCATTGTGGAAACGCAATTTTTATAGTGTGCGTAATAATTCATTAAAAAATTCAAAGTGTTACAGTGACCTTGAACTTCGATCTATGGTAATTCAAACCAAATTACACTGCGATATATACAAGCTTCGGGCAAATTTAAGTTAAAATGATTTGAATTACATTATAGTAATTGTGTCCAAACGAAACTTGTAAAGAGAACCACAGGTTAAAAGTCTCAGAGTGACCATCTACTTCGGCCACAGGTAAGCAAAACTTAATGATCTTGCAACCCTTTAACATACAAGCTTCACACCAAATTTATTTAAAATCTGTCCAGGCAAATTAATAATAAATCAAATCTCACTATCTCTCCATCATGAGTGATGCGCTACGAAATGCTGCACTAACATTATTCTCTGCACAACGATACTAAAAAAGAAATGTTAAAATCTCATCCAAGGGCACAAATATCTAATTAGTTTGAGAACCTTGGTTAGTAGAACTATATACTAGTTTTAGTTGAAGTCCGTGAAGCCGATATTTAAAAAATCATAGTCTAAAGTGACCTTGACCTTCGACTTAAGGTAACTGCAACCTTGTCAGGGCGCGAACCTGTTCTAGTTAAGCTACATACAAATTTTGGTACAGTTCCATTCAGCTGAACTAGAGATGTGTCCACAACAGCGTGACGCACAAATGAAAAAAAAACTCACCTAAACTGTAAACGCCCCGTGAACGTTTAGGTTTTTGTTCCCATGCGTTTTGTATTTTGGACGTCTAATGTACGTTTTCTGAAACGTCAGAGGTTTTTAGGGAGTGTGTGACGTCACAAAAATGAGTAGTTTCAGTCTGGGTTGCTGTAGCACCAGTATGTGAAATGAGATAAAGAAACGTTTATTTTACGCCTTTGAAACGTTAATCGCATGTAGGGAGTGTTTATGTGTCGTTTTTTATGTGTTCACATAGCATTCGCCCCTTGTGCCTCAGTTTTAATGTGTTCTGTCAGTGTTTTGTAAAAGTTTCCTTTGAACGTGTATTTAACGTTGTTCAAACGTATTGTACCCGTTGGGCGGATTGGAAACGTCTTTCTAAAAGTTTATTTATTGTTTGGGAAGGTGCTCGCTTAGCAGGAGTATTTTCCTCTTTTTAAATAGTCAGCGGCAGCAAAGTAAGATGGTACTTCATTTTAAGTCAAAATTGCGATGTTTCCGCGATCAAAGTTAGTTTTTTGTCTTATATATGTGTTAAAAGCCTTTTTGGTGCGTCTCGCTGCTAGTTGAACGGTTTAAATCTTAAAATAAAATTAAGTTCTGTGTCCACAAGTTTGCTTCTTTCTGGCGTTTTTGTGTCAGAAAGGGAGCGAAATTTTCTAAGGGAGCGAAAGTTGACCAATCACAGGTGTGCCTTTATTGAGGTCACGTGGTCAGCATGTAGTTTCGCTCCATTTCAGTTTGGGCGTTTTTCAACTTAAAATATTAAGGCAGTATTTAACACAAATGTTATACCATTGTGCGAAACATAGTTTGTCTTAGGCCAGTGTTATGTTCGAACTGGTTTCAGCTTATTTACATGTCTGTTAAGTAGTTTTTGACTTCACCTTTTTCTGTTTTTTTTCAATCGTGTCTTGTTTAATAATAACAACAAGTACCTCGGTTTTATACGTGTCATACGTTCAATTTTATGTTGCTTTAATGTTTCGTGGTGTTATTTACATGTTTAGTATCAGTTTGATGGGTTTTATACTACCCTTGTTACAAAGCGGAACCAAAGGCTTTTATACTGGTGCCGCCTTTTCTTTAAGCGATAATTCGATAATTGGTGGTCCCTTTGCCAAGTTAAAGTGTTGTTTCATGTTCTATTAGCGTGTTGTTTAGTTTTCCTTCTCCAAAACCTTTCGCCCCTTTGAAATAAATAGAAACTGTAAAAATAAAAGGTTGGTCCTCAAACAGGAGCGAAATTACTAAAAGGAGCGAAATATTTAATTAGCCAGCCAATAGGAGCACGAGTTTTTGATCGTTCCTTCGACTCGCTAAGGTTTGTTTGTTTGCCGAAGATGGGCTACATTGGTGCACCAGTCAGCTGTGCATCCCATTGTTGGCAAACAAACGTGTTTGTAAACAAGTTTTTGCGACGGTGCTACGTCACCCAGCTTTTGCATACATATAGTTTTCGGGAGCAACAGGGGAGCGAAAGTTTACCAATCGCGTTGCAGTGTTTTTATGTCACGTGTTCTAAGCCAGTGTTACTTTAAAAACCCACAGTAAATCGAGTAAAAGGCATATTGCAATCAAGCCTCAGAGAAGCAAGCAACCGCGTTGAACAACAGTAGAAGTTAATCGGAAATAAAGAAGGTAAAAGAGCAGTGCGAGCATAGTTTGGTACGGATAAAGGCATAACGAATCCTGAGTGCATGTGAATTAGGATAACGTTGTACTTAATGTTAGGATTAGAGTAGCAGCTTAGTGTTTCAGCGCTGCGTCCTTGTATCGCTTTTATAGTGAATTTAAATGAGTTTTAGTGAGAAGTTTTCACAGCGTCTCCCATTAAAAAGTAAAGGTTTCAGTGTTCAGTTTACGGATTTAGATGTTAAATTAATTGGATAACGTTCAATGAACGAGTAAGTACTGAGATAATATTGAGTAAAAGCCTCCTACTATCAGTGATAATATCAGAGATAATAGAGTAAGAGCCTCCTGCTATCAGTGCATGGGGCCACAGCAGCGCATCTCTCAACGTGTTTCTACGCAACTGTTCTGATTTTAGCACGCTTGCTTAAAGTTTATTCTTGTTGTTTAGATACTCTGAGTATTAATTGTTGTTTTATTTACCGAGCAAAGTACAGGCCGGTAAACAAGTAAACAGAGCCGTAAAAGGAATAAAGCCATTAAACTTTTCTCCTGTGTTTTACTTGTTCGTAAATAGAAGTCCGCACAGAAAAAAGGGAGTTTTAAATGGGCGCAAATTTTAGTAAAGGCAGAGTAAAACCTCGCCTTTATCTCAGTAACGTCAAACGTCCTGCCACATTTCACGGAAGCCCATGGGGTTTCTACATAAACATAATCATGTCTAGTACCTTTATTTAACAACCATCTTACCAGTTTTGGTTAACTTGAGATATCGATTCCAAAGAGAAAACATCAAAAGTGTCATAGTAACCTTAACCTTTGACCCAAGTTCACCGAAACCCAATAAAATCAGGTGCCTTAGCCTACCACTCTTTGTATGAGATTTGGTTGACATTCGTTCAGCCAAACTTGACGGAAGGACGGATGGACAAAACATAAACCCCTTCTGTTCTTCAGTCAAGCGGGGCAAAAAAGCGAACCTCCTTCTGTGGTAGATTTCCCGAAATTCTCTGCAAATGCAAGAAGAGCGACAGGTGTTGCTGGAGTTACCACCTTCTCTCTTGTAGAGAAAGGTACATCATACTCCGAGCAAAGCTTTGTGATGGCACGTACAACACCAACCAGGCACTCGCTTTCTAAAACCAGAAAAAACATCAGCAAAATCAAATTTTTAAAATGTCGCGTTGAGCAATAAATACATCAACTACATTAGCAATGAAGGTAATGCTTTCATTGGTGGTCATATTGTGGTCATATTGTCATTTTAGCAAGTGGTTCAGATTTTTGTCTAGATGCAGGATTTTTCTGTACATATATTTTTAACCGTATCTTTTACCTAAGCTTGGATACCAATGCCCTTGTTTTACTTCATCAAAGTGAACATTAATATTATGTATACATTAAAATGGAGTAGTTATATTTTGGCAATTGTGCTGAAGACTTCGCACTCTGTGTGCTCGTATCAAAAACATACCCTCCAAATTTATCGGTGTGGTGTCTCGCTCAGCCAACATCCAAGCAATTTTAGAAACACTTGAAAGCGCCCTCTGTAAGCTGAAGCAAATTTTTCAGTTACGCAATTAACAAACGCTGCATGATTGCAGTCATATCTTTAAAAACATGCCGAAGTTTTTTTTGGCGTTTCTGCCTTGCTGATTAATTAGCTATTTGTCATTAGCTATTTTCTTTTTATATTTAAACATTCTTTCACTTTTATTTTATTTATTTAATGCATTTTGCCTCTGTAACGAAAACCCATTTTACTAACAAACAGTTGCCTATTTCGATGTCCTCAGCCAATCTGTAACCGTGAACTGTTGGAAACAAATCAATGCTACAACCGAGGCAACAAGTCAAGTATTCTGCCAACGTCCCTTTGTCGCTTGCCCATTTCATAGATTCAGTTAACAAAATGGACGATGAACTAGGCAAAGTAAAAGAAAAATAAATGAAAATATTATATTTTGTAAGAACATGATGCATGTATTCAGAAAATAAATATGCATTGTCATGAAACTCAAATGTTTTAATTTTTGTTTTTGAATTTAAATTTAAAAAAAATCGTACAAGGCTTGACTGAATCTATTCAAAATCTAATGGAATGAAAACAAAGAAAACTATAATGCTGTGGAATATTAATGACATTTAATAATTTGTATCAAATTATGGTAGCAAAATAAACAAATTTATTACACAAAATATTAATCAGATCCAAGTATCATAATAAACAACACAAATAAAACTAAAATATTAGTAGTTGAGAAACGAGAGAATCACCGCACTTTCAAGTAGTTAATAAAATGATAGTAGTTTAAAAAAAAGAGAGTTCCGAAACACCCTGAGTAGTATGAAAAGAAGAGTTCTACCACACTTTGTGACGTCATACTGTCTGGAAGTGACGTCATGTCTGGAAGTGACGTCATCATGTCTGGACCGGAAGTGACGTCATAGTGTCTGTTTGTTTCTATCTGCTTCAGTTTTTGGATGGAGCGCGCGCCCGTGTCAATGACGTCATCATGACGTTATAATGAAGTCATCACGACATCATCATCATGACGTTATAATGACGTCATAATGACCGTATGACGTCATGACATCATACTAAGACAGTCCTAAGCAGCATAACCCTAAGTCACCTGTCAATCACCATGACGTCATCAGTCACGTGACCTGTCAATTATCGGTCACGTGACCCTAACCCTAACAAGAGCTCCAGACCACTTTTTGACGTCATAATGACGTCAGACCCCTAGGAGACGTCCCTTCTACCATCTGTCTATCATACCTTCATAATACACATTCATAATGCACTCTATGGTTTAGGGTTAGGCTGCCCATACCCGGGCTCGAACCACCAACCTTCCGAGCATGGGTCCGACCAGGAGTCCCACGCTCTAACAACTGAGCTATTCCGGACTGAACCAAAATGTTTTGTGAAAACATGCCATATAAGGCTATAATGCACAATGCACGATAAATTTCAGAGTGCACTCGTTCAGAGCGTGGGGGAAACCGATCGATAAATTTCAAAGTGCACTCGTTCAGAGCGTGGGGGAAACCGATCGATAAATTTCAGAGTGCACTCGTTCAGAGCGTGGGGGAAACCGATCGATAAATTTCAGAGTGCACTCGTTCAGAGTGTGGGGGAAACCGATCGATAAATTTCAGAGTGCACTAGTTTAGAGCGTGGGAACGATCAATAAATTTGAGAAGGAATGGGATTTTCCCTACGTTAAGTCCAATGTTATGTTTTATGTTATAGTAGTTGGAAAATGGTGCTTCTAGACCAACTTTAGCAAATGAAGTTTTTGGAAAACATATAATGTATAAAATAAGTTTTAGCATTTACCATGCTACTTATTCAAATGTTCTAAAGTTATAGTAGTGCGAAAATGGTGGTTCTAGATCAACTTTAACAAATTTAGTTTTTTATAACAAATTTTGTTTTTTGACAACATATGATGTATAAAATAAGTTTGAACATTTTACCATGGTGTAGTAGGGTAAAAATAAGGGTTCTAGACCAACTGTAACAAATTTTGTTTTTTTGACAACATATGATGTATAAAATAAGTTTGAACATATTTACCATGGTGTAGTAAGGTAAAAATCAGGGTTCTAAACCAACTTTAACAAATTTAGTTTTTTACACGTTTCAGACGATTCTACCACTTGGTTGATCGGTTGATTGTTGGAAAATGAAAAGTAAAAATGTGGATAGTTATGTAGGAAAACTGCGCCCATTCAAAAGACGTGTTCGAATGGCAAGCCCATTTTAAAGACGTGTTCGAATGGCAAGCCCATTCAAAACACATGTTCGAATAATTTTTGGAAGATATTACGTCGTGGTATTGTTCAACAAATTCTTCAACATGTTCAACATGTTCAACAAGTTCAACATGTTGTTGTTCAACATGTTGTTGTTCAACATGTTGTTCAACATGTTCAACAAGTTCAACATGTTCAAAATGTTCAACATGTTCAACATGTTCAACAAGTTCAACATGTTCAACATGTTCAACATGTTCAACATGTTCAACATGTTCAACATGTTGTTCAACATGTTGTTGTTCAACATGTTGTTCAACATGTTCAACAAGTTGTATATAAAGCTATGTTTAAAGACTTTCTCATCATTTGAATAGTGTAGGTTGAACCGAAAGGATGTATAAATGCAACATTTGTTCGAAATCTTACAATTGGCCACAAAGTCTTAAAAGACACTTAAATATTGCTCACACTTCAGAAGTGGATGAAGAATCGGATATGGAAAACCCTGTAAAACTACCTTTCACGGAAACTTTAGATGAGTCTTCTATGGAAAGTCAAAACGTCAACATGGCTGAAAAGAATGCACATGCTTGTACAGAATGTGGTGCATTATACAACAGCGAAGAAGCTTTGCTCAAACATATGGAGCAGTGTGCCGAGGAGGCTGATGACAAGAGTTCTGAAAGTGAGTCAGAAACAGACTCTGAAAGTGAGTCAGAAATAGACTCTGTTTGGCATGATATGGTTCAAGAAGTCTACGATGACTATGATAACATATTTCAAGAAAAGGTTTTAGAATATGAAGAACAAGGACTTGAAGATGCGCGTGAAATAGCAAGTTATGACCTTCGACCCATTTATAAGCATGGACTAAAACAACTGTTTATGAGACTGTTCAACTATACCCAGCGTCTACAACAAAGCCAACATTATCAAAAGATTTTAGAGGACTTTAATTACTTTGTTGATGAAAAACATTATAAGTATTCAAAGGCATTAAAGGCGGCTATAAGGAAGAACAATGCATTCTTTGAAGAGCTACTAGATATGGAGGAGGAGGAGGAGGAGGATGGTAGCAGTGACGAAGAAAGTGGCATGGACAGTGAACAGAGTGAAACAGATGCAGAAAAATAGACTTATTTGACTAAACTTTATAATAAAGACTTTATAAATGTTGTAATATTTTATTAAGTTAAGCGTTGTGTATTAATATATGTCTTGCTTTGCAACATATAAAGTCGTAAGGTTCCTGGCACGGTTTTAATTGACCCGTAAACCATATATCATATATTAGGTATTATAGTTAATTTTGTATTATTATGTATTATATTCAAGAATTGTATTATTATGTATTATATTCAAGTATTGTTTTATTATGTATTATATCCAAGTATTGTTTTATTATGTATTATATCCAAGTATTGTATGAGAAAAATAAAAAGTTGAAAAGTATCATATGTGTTTCTTTTATTAAATATTACAAATATGTACAATTATGATAAAAACAAAACTATTTCAAATACATATTATGCTAATACATGTACCCACTCATAAGAACTTAAATTGATAAGTTTACAAATGTTATAAAAACTAACTTTACATCAACATAGATAATGTTAACTCATTTCATAGTCATACTGTTACAATTGCATACAGTTACATATGACTTTCTACTCAACCATCTTCTGACAGTCACTACATTTATACAGGTCCATTTTCTGAAGCATGAGATCCACTGACGTCATTTGCTTTTTCAACATGTGCCAGTCTTTCAATGATAACAAAATTCCCTTCTTGGTAGGATATAACCTCCCAGATGCATGATTCGTAATATATTTACGAATGTTAACCATCACTTTCTGTTGATATTTCACCAATTTAATATATGTTTCTCCATTAATGGGTATCATAACCGGTGAATCGTCTACACGCATCTTCTTCATAGTGGTATCAGCTTTACACTCCGGTTCTCGCTTCATATTAGGCTCTGTCGTATTTTTTCGCATTTTACACTGCGGCGTCATAGCTGGTAACTCATCTCTTTTTATCTTTCTAAGATGTGGTTGCTTTTGACGCTGCTGACGTGACTTCACCTTGGACTTTACCATGGGCATTGCCTTAGACTTTGCTGTAGGTATTGTCTCAGGCTTTGCTATAAAATTTTCTGCAGGCATTGCCATAGATTGTAGTTGTTGTTGTTCACTCACTGCAGACATGTTCACTCTTCAGTATCTGGATACAGAATGTGTGTTATGTCTGAAGGCGGCTGCCTTTTATACTTTATAGTTGTCTTAATATGTTTAGAAATAGCTTTATCACATGTAACTTTGTGGCCAATTGTAAGATTTCGAACAAATGTTGCATTTATACATCCTTTCGGTTCAACCTACACTATTCAAATGATGAGAAAGTCTTTAAACATAGCTTTATATACAACTTGTTGAACATGTTGAACAACATGTTGAACAACAACATGTTGAACAACAACATGTTGAACTTGTTGAACATGTTGAACATGTTGAACATGTTGAACTTGTTCAACATGTTGAACATGTTGAACTTGTTGAACATGTTGAACAACATGTTGAACAACAACATGTTGAACAACAACATGTTGAACTTGTTGAACATGTTGAACATGTTGAACAATTTGTTGAACAATACCACGACGTAATATCTTCCAAAAATTATTCGAACATGTGTTTTGAATGGGCTTGCCATTCGAACACGTCTTTAAAATGGGCTTGCCATTCGAACACGTCTTTTGAATGGGCGCAGTTTTCCTACATAACTATCCACATTTTTACTTTTCATTTTCCAACAATCAACCGATCAACCAAGTGGTAGAATCGTCTGAAACGTGTAAAAAACTAAATTTGTTAAAGTTGGTTTAGAACCCTGATTTTTACCTTACTACACCATGGTAAAAATGTTCAAACTTATTTTATACATCATATGTTGTCAAAAAACAAAATTTGTTAAAATTGGTCTAGAACCACCATTTTTCAACTACAATAACTTTAGAACATTCAAATAAGTAGCTTGGTAAAATGTTAAAACCTATTTTATACATCATATGTTATAAAAAACTAAATTTGTTAAAGTTGATCTAGAACCACCATTTTCGCACTACTATAACTTTAGAACATTTGAATAAGTAGCATGGTAAATGCTAAAACTTATTTTATACATTATATGTTTTCCAAAAACTTCATTTGCTAAAGTTGGTCTAGAAGCACCATTTTCCAACTACTATAACATAAAACATAACATTGGACTTAACGTAGGGAAAATCCCATTCCTTCTCAAATTTATTGATCGTTCCCACGCTCTAAACTAGTGCACTCTGAAATTTATCGATCGGTTTCCCCCACACTCTGAACGAGTGCACTCTGAAATTTATCGATCGGTTTCCCCCACGCTCTGAACGAGTGCACTCTGAAATTTATCGATCGGTTTCCCCCACGCTCTGAACGAGTGCACTTTGAAATTTATCGATCGGTTTCCCCCACGCTCTGAACGAGTGCACTCTGAAATTTATCGTGCATTGTGCATTATAGCCTTATATGGCATGTTTTCACAAAACATTTTGGTTCAGTCCGGAATAGCTCAGTTGTTAGAGCGTGGGACTCCTGGTCGGACCCATGCTCGGAAGGTTGGTGGTTCGAGCCCGGGTATGGGCAGCCTAACCCTAAACCATAGAGTGCACTATGAATGTGTATTATGAAGGTATGATAGACAGATGGTAGAAGGGACGTCTCCTAGGGGTCTGACGTCATTATGACGTCAAAAAGTGGTCTGGAGCTCTTGTTAGGGTTAGGGTCACGTGACCGATAATTGACAGGTCACGTGACTGATGACGTCATGGTGATTGACAGGTGACTTAGGGTTATGCTGCTTAGGACTGTCTTAGTATGATGTCATGACGTCATACGGTCATTATGACGTCATTATAACGTCATGATGATGATGTCGTGATGACTTCATTATAACGTCATGATGACGTCATTGACACGGGCGCGCGCTCCATCCAAAAACTGAAGCAGATAGAAACAAACAGACACTATGACGTCACTTCCGGTCCAGACATGATGACGTCACTTCCAGACATGACGTCACTTCCAGACAGTATGACGTCACAAAGTGTGGTAGAACTCTTCTTTTCATACTACTCAGGGTGTTTCGGAACTCTCTTTTTTTAACTACTATCATTTTATTAACTACTTGAAAGTGCGGTGATTCTCTCGTTTCTCAACTACTAATATTCTGGAATTTTGATGATATTATTTTTATTTTACAACAAATTTTGGTAACAATAAAAACAAATATATTTGACAAAGTAAAATACCTTTTCAGCCTTGATTTACAACATAGAAGCAAATTCAAAGGTCCGAGATGGTCCATCAAATTTGATGTATGAATCACATCAAATGCCATGTGCTTTGGAAACTCGTAGGAGCAGAGAAAGAGAGCATCTCCGAGCCATACAGAGACGCTAATTGACACTCCCGTCAAGGCTTGTTGGAAGTTTCTTGCCAATTTCTTCATCTTCACAAAACATGCTTGGTAAACATTGCCACCTGCTTCTCTAATCTCTTCTCTGAAACAACATTGTCAATCACTGCTTAAACTATTTTATGCATTGATTATTTGGCCCAAAAATACACAGGACATCATGCCATTTATTTTTGCAACTGTAAGGTCAAGCAGAATAATGGCATGCGCCACTGACTTAAACAGTAATTTCAATTGCTAATTTATTTAGTTTTTATTGTACACTATGAAACAGAAATTGCCTCTCTTTCCTGACAAAATGCTAGGTTTCTGTTGTTTTCTGTACAATGATACACCATAACATACAGTTGTTGATTTGTTTATATAAAATTACTACTTAAAATTAATACTTTATAATCACAGAAACATAATGACATCAAGATGACTTGCATATCAAATGGCTTAAAGGAATCTACTGGGTCTGCTCCGTAGTGGAGATGCCACAAGTTTGATCCCACCCGCATCATGGTCGGATTTATGAGCCATGCCTCACAATTCACTTCCTCTGTGACTTCTGATTTTTTTCAAACATAAAAGGACATGGCTATTATAAGTCGAGTGATGAAAATTTTATAATGTCAGAGGGTTTTTGTTATATGTTGCCCCTTGAAATGTTATATCGATACATTGTTAACGAAAATGCGAGTGCACTAGTGTTAATTTAATTTAATGTCTATTTTATGTCATGCGTGACATACATTTTGTATTTACACAAAACTTGTATGAATGGACATTGTTTAAAGTTAATAATTTCTTTAGTAAACTTTTATCCTACACAACCGAACAATTTTAGGCAAATATAAAATGACAAAAAATACAGTGTTAGGAAAAATTTACAACCCAAATTTATTAAAAAGGTAAAACATCACTAAATTTTTAAAAGGATAAACTGTCATTGAGGCAAATTTGCCATAATGGTTTACTCTTTTAAAATATAAAATATTGCTAAAATCAGAAAAAACCTGAAATAAGTATATAAAATAAATTATGTACTTAATTCTAAATAATAGATTTATTGATATTTGTGATGTGCACCGTACTTGTTATGCTAGGCATGAAGACACCTGACTTGCGCCATTCGAAATGTTGCTCTCTGAAGCGGTCGGCCACATTTCGTTCGTGATCGAGCGATCGTGCGTTGAGGTACTGATTTCCAATGGACGAGAGCAGGATCCCTTTTGATTCGTGATATATTTTCCTGTTATTGCTTACTTCCTCTGTGTTTACATTCAGCTTGAGCCATGTTTTCCATATGTCAACTGTCTTTTAGTATCGATTAAAAAAAATACTTTTTTTATTTAAATCCTACAGATCCCCCTTGTGGGAGCAACTAGCAATTTCGCAAAGGTATCGTCAAGCTTGGGGGACCTGACCGGCAAAAAAATTCCAAAAGGAAAGAATGAGGAGGTTGGCACCGACTGCATCCCAATTCCCCTTAATGCATATAAAAAGGGAGAGCAATATGATGGCCTTGCATTAAAATGAAATATTTCTTTAAGAAAACATATCTCGTGATAATAATTTTAAAGAAATTACTTTTTCTCGATTTGTCAAAGATAACCGACTGCTTGTTCACAACCAACTAAATTTCTTTGCTTATAATTACTTTTACAACCACCCTTTCTTTGAGAAAATGATAAATCTTTTTCTTACCTTTGCTTTTGTTTCATCGTCACCAAAAGACCAGTATCCTGAGGTTTGATTTTCCGCAGCATCTTTTAGAAGCTTATCAATGACGCCAATGAGTCGATCATGTTGCTGCACTGTCAGTTTCATATTATACCAGATAGACCAAAGAAACGTCATATCCACGTCATCATCGACATTCAATCGCTGACACAGATCTAGAATAATGATATTACGTGCAACAAGGACATCGTCAATGTCATTCAGGACAAAGTTCAGTTTCTTTGGCCTCGTTTTCACGTGCCATGGGTCGTGCTTCGCGCTCTGTTCTCCTGTCGTTTTTAGAACATGCCTGACATCCCCTACAATAAGCAACAACATGTAGCAGTTTATAATCGCCGTAGCAACTTACAACGGGAATTTCTTTGACGCCAGTAGCAGTGCTGATAAAAATAATCTAAACAGCGCCAGTGGCTCTAATTACTTGAAATATTCATCTTACATTGCTATTACTCTAACGCCATATAAGGTATGGGCTTTCACCTATCGGTCGATCTCATAATGGAAATAAGTGGAAATGTGTTTATATTTAAGTAAAGCTTTGTTTATTCACCCGCGCCAAGTAATAATATATCCAGCTGTTTCTTCTTAAAATCATAGTCCTCTATAATATTTTCTGCTGGCGTATTCCCAATTGCGTATAGAAATCTGAAAAATGTTAAAATATGTTATCTTTTTGACAAGCTTTACATCTATTTCCATGTCATTTTCACCAAATAATATTGCATACATGCAGATAACAAAATATCAGCGGATTGAAGCGCTCGAATATTTTACCTGTTTTCTAAATATATGGTAGGATTCCACGTCTGGAATAAGAAACGTCTTGCATCAATGCCTTGGCTTGCGTCGCATGCCATTGTCTGTAAACAGATAATGTTAATTTATACTTTAAAAAGAAATTGCTTTTTACTTTCAGTTTCCTTTCGATTACAAATTGTCTGTCTCTTGAATGACAAAATTTACCCATTTAACTGTTGCTGTGTTTTCAATTATAAAATGATATAAATCCTGAAGATTCATATGTAATTTGTTTGACGGTTTCTTTAAAAGAGGCAAACAAACAAGTATATGACGCTTATAATAAAGCAATTATCCATTGTATTTGTTTTTGTGTACAACGAAAGCAACAAACATGGGTTGGTAAACAGTTTAACTAACAACTGCGTATAAAATCGTCTGTACTGTTTTAGTTTTATGCATCACGTAAAAGGCAAAGTCGATAGAGGTCTCTAATTGATCAATACTAAAGTACCTGAATGTTTATCAGCACTTAAACTCGACACAAGTAGGGCCTACCACATAATCAAATAAATAGAGACCATGCCAACGATATTGATCTTGTTCAACTCGAAAAGAAAAGGTGTAGTTTCTTTCTTTCTTTCTTTCTTTCTTTCTTTCTTTCTATTTTTCTATCTGTCTTTCTATCTGTCCATTATTGTCTCTTTCTATTATCTTTCTTGTTCACTCCCTTTTCCTCTCACCTGTAAATAGAAAATATACACGTTAGTAGTAGGGAAATGACAGTTTTACCCCACTCTGTGACGTCATAGGTCACGTGACAACCCCTCCCTCTCCGCCCCTTGGGGTCAACTGTCACCGGTAAGAAAATTTTGCGATTTCAGCACAGTTATCCGTTTCAGACGATTCTGAACAACTTTGGTTTTTATGACTCCCCCCTAGGGGTCGACTGTCACCGGTAGGAACTTTTTGCGATTTCAGCATAGTTATCCGTTTCAGACGATTCTAAACAACTTTGGTTTTTATGACCCCCCCCCCCCCCGAATTCAAACTGAAATCCGCCAGTTTGACGAAGTCTGAGTGGCATAAAAGGGGATGTATGAGAACATATTTCAACCATTTCAGTTCAAACAATTGATGTGACAGCAACAATTGCTGATAGTTTAGACTCACGAGTCTTCTGCCATGAGTGTTGTGCAACACTTCCACCAGTGGAATTGTTCGAGTCACATACATGCACTCAAGCTGAAATGAGAACTGTAGTGAAACGTGCTCTTGAAGAGCTTGATCGACAGAATGAAGCAAAGAGACGAAAGATGGAGCAAGATGGCATTTCCATACCGAGTTCAGTTCTCTGCCATGGATGCAATGTAATACTTCCCTCAATGGATGTGTTTTATGTGCATACATGCATTCCACCTCAGGAAGAACAAACTGTAAAGAAGCGAAAGACTGGACAAGTAGGGAAAGGCAGAAGGGTTAGTTTTGGTAAAAACGCGCAGGAGAAACGGATTTACTGCTTGAAATGTGACAGCAAGAGAACCGTATCAAGACACATTTGCTGGAGATCTTAGAACATGGAATGAAATGGTATATTGTAGTGCATGCTCGCTTCAAGAAAATGACACCAAATGCAGGTGTCATGATAGAACAATTGGATAATGCATTTATCAGCAGTCCAACGTATGCATCGTACAATCCAGCGGATATTGATCAGGACTTACCAACAGCCTATATAGAATTGTTTACCAAGTTTGATGAACATGAGCGACAAGGCTCTAGCTGGTTTCTGGATAACGTACTGTACATTGAAGTACATACAGCTACGTTAGCACCTCTGGAAGCGAACAGTTTTATCCCGCTGCCGAAGAAAGTGAAAAATACCAGGGGTGTGTTAAACATTAAGAATCAAAACAAAAGTGTTTTATTTGGTCCGTTTTGGCTCACCTTTACCCTTCAACAAAAAATGCACAGCGTGTAAATCAATGCAGAAAGTTTGAGAATGAATTAAAGGTAGAGGGCATGACATTTCCGACGCCGATTACTAACATTCCAAAGTTTGAAAAGGAGAAAGATGTGTCTATCAACGTGTTTGGATATGAGCAAGGTGTAGTTGTTCCGATACAACTTAGCCGAAACGCCAGTGCAAGAGAAATCAACTTACTTATGATTAGCAGTGGTAATAAAAGACATTACTGCTTGATTAAGAATTTCAGCAGACTTATGGCCTACCGATCAAAGCATGGTGGTGCAGCTTTTTATTGTTTCAACTGTCTTCACGGGTTTGTGCGACAAGATCTTTTAGATGAGCATCGTGAAGTGTATGGCAAGCATGGAGCACAACGTTTATCATTTCCCAAGGAACCTATTATCAAGTTTAAGAATGTGGCTAAACAACAGCGAGCACCTTTTGTCATTTATGCTGACTTTGAATGTTTCACGCAAAAGCATGAAGGAGACAAGTATCAACATCATCGTCCAAACAACTTTGCTATGTGGTTGTCAGCCAGTACGAAACACGCGCACCAGTGGTGTATCGAGGAGACAATGCCGTGGAAGTCTTTTTAGACCATATGGTCAACGAGCGTGACCATATTGTGCGTGGTTTAGAGCTGCCGAAGGATATGGTGATGACCCATGAGGATCAAGAGAATTTTAAGAACGCCATCGATTGCTACATTTGTCATGAGCCTCTAGGAGCAGATCGTGTGAGAGATCATGACCATATTAATGGTAAATATCGCCGATCAGCGCATAATGAATGTAACCTGCAATTATGACTTAGAAAGGATAAGCAGGGGGATAAAGATTCTTTTATCATTCCCGTGTTTTTCCACAATTTGCGAGGCTATGACAGTCACCTGATCATGGAGAAAATTAGGAAATTCAAAATGAAACGATTATGGTCATTCCCAACACCATTGAGAAATATATTGCATTCACCATGAGCAATCTGAAATTTACAGACAGCTTTCAGTTTATGAGTACCTCTCTACAGAAGTTAGTATCCAACCTTGCGGCAGAAGAGAAAGACAATTTCTACAACATGACTACACACATCCACGATAGTGGCCAACAAGATTTACTGCTGAGAAAGGGAGTGTACCCCTATGATTATGTGGACGAACCATCCAAGTTTGCTGAAACGCAGCTCCCGTCAAAGGACAACTTTTACAATCAGCTTAGCGAAGACGACATCAGCGACGAGGATTATACTCATGCACAGAAGGTGTGGGATACATTCAAATGTACCACATTCAGTGAATACCATAACCTGTACCTGAAATCAGATGTGCTGCTGCTGGCTGACGTGTTTGAAAATTTTTGTCAAGTATGCCTCAACACGTATGAATTGGATCCTGCCCATTATTATACAGCGCCAGTACTGTCGTGGGATGGTATGCTAAAAGCGACGAAGGTGAAGTTGGAATTAATCACTGACATTGATATGTACCAAATGGTTGAACAAGGCCTACGTGGAGGAATATCTGTGATCACGCACAAGTACGCGAAAGCAAATAATCCCTACGTGTCAAATTACGATTCTGAGATGCCAAACAACTACCTGATGTACCTGGACGCAAACAACCTGTATGGCTGGGCCATGTCGCAAAGCATGCCACGACGTGGATTTATGTGGGTGGGCGAGCCTGAATCCCTCGACTTCATGGATGTGGCTGAAGATGACGACATTGGTTACATTAAAGAAGTGGATTTAGAATACCCACATTCAATCCATGATCGTCATAATCACTACCCAGTGGCTCCAGAACGGAAATGCGTCAAAGTAGAAGAATTGTCCAAGTACAGTCAGAAGTTACGGAAAGATATGAACATGAAAGGCAAACCTGGTGAAAAGCTCATACCTAACCAAGGCAACAAGAAGAAATATGTGCTTCATTATAGGAATATGCAGCAGTACGTCTCACTGCGGTTGAAAGTTACCAAAGTGTACCGTGCTATTATGTTTGAACAGAGCAAATGGTTGAAGAAATACATTACCTTGAACACGGAAAAGAGAAAATAGGCCAAGAACCCATTTGAGAAAGACTTCTTCAAACTCATTAATAATTCTGTGTTTGGCAAAACCATGGAAAATGTGAGAAAGCGAATCAATGTCGAACTTGTTCACAAAGAAAAGCGGTTCAAGAAACTCGTGGCTAAACCTTCTTTCCACAAATTCAAAATTTGCAACGAGGAGTTGACCGCCGTACATTTACGCAAAGTGGATTTGCTTCTTGATAAGCCCATTCAAGTTGGTTGCACCATTCTCGATCTCAGCAAAGTGCTTATATTCGACTTTCATTACAATTACGTCATGGACAAGTATCCCAATGCCAAGTTGTTGTTCAGCGACACCGACAGCCTATGTTATGACATAGAAACGGAAGATATCTACAAGGATATGCAGCAAGATGCTGACCTGTTTGACACAAGTGACTATCCTTCAAATCATTTCCTACATTCCAACGTGGACAAAACAGTGCTTGGAAAAATAAAGGATGAGACGGCCGGCACCCCCATTGAAGAATTTGTTGGACTCAGACCGAAAATGTACAGTTTAATGTATGGTGGGAAAGTAAAACATACGGACAAAGGCATCACTCGAGCTTGTCAAAGACGTATGCAGCATTTGCAGTATAGAGACAGTTTGCTCAACCAGTCTCAAACGATGGCTACAGAACACATCATTCAAAGTGATGACCTCCAGCTTTTTTCGGAGAAGTTGAAGAAAGTAGCCCTCTCTCCATATGACGACAAGCTGAATGATGGCTATTCCACCTTGGCACATGGACATTACAAGACAACATTATAAAAGGGGGAGACACTTCAACGTCAGTTATTTGAGGTATGGGCACTGAAGCGTTAACATGGAAGTCACAAGTCGTAAGAGATCTGCAACTGACATGGATACTCTTGCTGATACAGTTAAAGACTTAAAAGTTAAAAATCCTACCACTACCATCAAGAAATTGAAAGTGGAGACGACGTCACCACCACAGTTGTGGGAAGGAATGCTTTCTCTAGGAAATGGAAAGTATATCAAGATTATGAAACAAAGCAATGAAGGAGTGGTAAACATTCACAAATACCTCAGCAATGAGGGGACTGGAAGAAACCGTCCTACGAAAAAGGGTATTTTGCTGACAATACCTGAATGGAAAATGCTGAAGCAGCAGGTGAAAGAAGTGGATAAAAGGCTTCGAAGACAAGAAGACGGCGCATAACAAGGTATTACAATCATGAATGCACTCGTGTTTACCGGTGGTGTTTACCTTGCTGTAAATGATAGGAATGAAGTGATAATAAGTTCTCGGATAATAAGTTCTGCTTATCGGTTTAAACCTGAAGTGTGGAAAGACTTTAAAAACATACCGCTTAGACCTGGGTTTGAACGTAGACTAAAAAATAAAGTTTAGATGTTAGTGGTTGGACATGATTCTGACATACGTGTTAGATTCTGGACAAATCTTTTACAGGATTATCCAGAAGATTATGAAGGAGTTGTGCCAGATACTCCATATTCAGATTTGACTTTGATATGAAGAATTTTCGCGCAGTCTTACGATTCCTAGAAGCTATACAACATCCATTATTCACCATCTTGCGAGCATAAAAATACCTTCGCAGACTAGGAGACAACTCATAGTTGATCTGACTAATGAACGAGATGGAAGACTTTTTATCGGATTATGAACCTATTACAAATGGCTTCTCATATATGAGAAACTTATGTGATGACATTGTGTTAAGACATTTTGGAAAGTATATCATTCTATCACCCGATGAGTATTCCGTGTTGAAAGGCCATCTAGAGAAGTTGAGGACACCTGTCTTTCTTCTGAAACTCTCCGAGGATTTAGAAGTGCGTGTGACTGAGAACTCTCTAGACGTGTTTGTACGATTTCGTCAGTATGACGAGCTTGCAGAACGATACGACTTCATCACCCTCAACACAGGAATGGCACGCTCTGTTACAAGCATTGGATTGGAAAGAACCTGACGCTTGAATTCAAAGAGGACTTGAAAGTGCAACTCATGCGGGGTACCAAGTCCATTGAGCTGACACATCCCATGTGCGTTATGGTGATGGGCATAGACATGAATGAACATGGATATGAACTGAAACTGTCTGAACATGAAGATGTTAAATAATAAAGTTTGGAAACGGACAGTGTTCTGCTAGTTTTCATAGCATTTACAAACGTGGGTGCGATGTCTATGATACATATATTAATTTAGATTGGTATGAATGGCATTCGTTTATTAATGTATTGAATGTGTTTGCAAAATAAGCGTTTTGAAATGTAACTAATTCCTCATGCTATGTGTTGAATAAAGAAGAATGTAAAATAATGTATAACACAATAAAAAGAAAACTTGTATAGAACTGTCTTGTTTTTATTCATAATAAATGAACATTGACAATTACCACACTTTAACTAATACAACATCATTAAAATAATGTCTATATATACAAAATCCTTTACTTTTTATGAATGACATTTACCACACCTTAACTAATACACCATAGTGACCTATATACATCAATAAAATAATGGTTTATAATGTCTATATATAAAATCTTTGACCACAAAATCACCATCACTTCTTCTCAATACATCTACAATATCAAACATATTATGATCTCTGGCTCTATTTAGTACATAATATACACAATAAAAGCCGCAAGTATTGGAAAGGGGCTGTTGTTATGGTATGGAATTATACACATAGTCATTACTTAAAAACTTTTCTAAACGATTATCTATAGGTGCAAGTCCATAAGAGTCAAAATATTCCACAACTTTGTCAAAGTACACGGCAACCCAATGTTCACCAGATTCATCATGATCGTCTGTATTGATGACATAGGCTCCTTGCTGTAATGTTGGTAGTTGGTCCATAGGGAATACTCCGTGGAATAAGTCTTTTGTCATGACATCACGGGTCAATCTGGCATCTATCTGCTTCGTGTTCATGACTGGTAGTCGAATTGAATACTGCGATTTGCACTTATTTCAATGATGTTGTCGAATTCAGCATACACTGTATTTTCTAAGGCACCTGCAAAATTCATCTCTAGCCGCAAGTTTCCATGCTTGATAAGGGCGTAATGATCATCATCATCATAATCAGGTGTTAAGTCGAAAGAAAATAAAGCATACCTCTCGGCCAATCTTCCCGTTTTATTATGGAACTTTTCTCACCATTTAATTTATCAAAAGATTTGTAAAGAGTTTCAAAAGCATCAAGATATTTTCCCTGATTTATGTTGAGCTTGAGAGGTTTGGATAGGATTGGTCCACCATCAGCGTGAAGTTGCATATAATTAAGACTAAAATGTTCAAAATTATATGGATTTCTCAACACTGATCAAGCAAAGGATTCATTATGAACCATTGCAATGACAATACGTTTTGGTAATTGACCCAAAAAGATGTTATCGTTCACAAAATATTGAAACCCAGCGGGAATGGCCAAAATTTTACATTCTTTTCTCGTAATAAGAAACTTAGCAGGCTGGCTTTTCATCAATGCATCTGCATGCCCTAACTGAATACCTGGACTAGCTCTTACTTTGCGAATGGTTAAAACGCATCTATGACTTCTACCTTAAAGGCATTATTTGCAGCCATTAATACTCTCAAAGGATTTAGAAGTGCGTGTGACTGAGAACTCTCTAGACGTGTTTGTACGATTTCGTCAGTACGACGAGCTTGCAGAACGATACGACTACATCACCCTCAACACAGGAATGGCACGCTCTGTTACAAGCATTGGATTGGAAAGAACCCGACACTTGAATTCAAAGAGGACTTGAAAGTGCAACTCATGCGGGGTACCAAGTCCATTGAGCTGACACATCCCATGTGCGTTATGGTGATGGACATAGACATGAATGAACATGGATATGAACTGAAACTGTCTGAACATGGAGATGTTAAATAATAAAGTTTGGAAACGGACAGTGTTCTGCTAGTTTTCATAGCATTTACAAACGTGGGTGCGATGTCTATGATACATATATTAATTTAGATTGGTATGAATGGCATTCGTTTATTAATGTATTGAATGTGTTTGCAAAATAAGCGTTTTGAAATGTAACTAATTCCTCATGCTATGTGTTGAATAAAGAAGAATGTAAAATAATGTATAACACAATAAAAAGAAAACTTGTATAGAACTGTCTTGTTTTTATTCATAATAAATGAACATTGACAATTACCACACTTTATCTAATACAACATCATTAAAATAATGTCTATATACAAAATCCTTTACTTTTTATGAATGACATTTACCACACCTTAACTAATACACCATAGTGACCTATATACATCAATAAAATAATGGTTTATAATGTCTATATATAAAATCTTTGACCACAAAATCACCATCACTTCTTCTCAATACATCTACAATATCAAACATATTATGATCTCTGGCTCTATTTAGTACATAATATACACAATAAAAGCCGCAAGTATTGGAAAGGGGCTGTTGTTATGGTATGGAATTATACACATAGTCATTACTTAAAAACTTTTCTAAACGATTATCTATAGGTGCAAGTCCATAAGAGTCAAAATATTCCACAACTTTGTCAAAGTACACGGCAACCCAATGTTCACCAGATTCATCATGATCGTCTGTATTGATGACATAGGCTCCTTGCTGTAATGTTGGTAGTTGGTCCATAGGGAATACTCCGTGGAATAAGTCTTTTGTCATGACATCACGGGTCAATCTGGCATCTATCTGCTTCGTGTTCATGACTGGTAGTCGAATTGAATACTGCGATTTGCACTTATTTCAATGATGTTGTCGAATTCAGCATACACTGTATTTTCTAAGGCACCTGCAAAATTCATCTCTAGCCGCAAGTTTCCATGCTTGATAAGGGCGTAATGATCATCATCATCATAATCTGGTGTTAAGTCGAAAGAAAATGAAGCATACCTCTCGGCCAATCTTCCCGTTTTATGATGGAACTTTTCTCACCATTTAATTTATCAAAAGATTAGTAAAGATTTTCAAAAGCATCGAGATATTTTCCCTGATTTATGTTGAGCTTGAGAGGTTTGGATAGGATTGGTCCACCATCAGCGTGAAGTTGCATATAATTAAGACTAAAATGTTCAAAATTATATGGATTTCTCAACACTGATCCAGCAAAGGATTCATTATGAACCATTGCAATGACAATACGTTTTGGTAATTGACCCAAAAAGATGTTATCGTTCACAAAATATTGAAACCCAGCGGGAATGGCCAAAATTTTACATTCTTTTCTCGTAATAAGAAACTTAGCAGGCTTTTCATCAATGCATCTGCATGCCCTAACTGAATACCTGGACTAGCTCTTACTTTGCGAATGGTTAAAAACGCATCTATGACTTCTACCTTAAAGGCATTATTTGCAGCCATTAATACTCTCAAAGGATTTAGAAGTGCGTGTGACTGAGAACTCTCTAGACGTGTTTGTACGATTTCGTCAGTATGACGAGCTTGCAGAACGATACGACTTCATCACCCTCAACACAGGAATGGCACGCTCTGTTACAAGCATTGGATTGGAAAGAACCTGACGCTTGAATTCAAAGAGGACTTGAAAGTGCAACTCATGCGGGGTACCAAGTCCATTGAGCTGACACATCCCATGTGCGTTATAGTGATGGGCATAGACATGAATGAACATGGATATGAACTGAAACTGTCTGAACATGAAGATGTTAAATAATAAAGTTTGGAAACGGACAGTGTTCTGCTAGTTTTCATAGCATTTACAAACGTGGGTGCGATGTCTATGATACATATATTAATTTAGATTGGTATGAGTGGCATTCGTTTATTAATGTATTGAATGTGTTTGCAAAATAAGCGTTTTGAAATGTAACTAATTCCTCATGCTATGTGTTGAATAAAGAGGAATGTAAAATAATGTATAACACAATAAAAAGAAAACTTGTATAGAACTGTCTTGTTTTTATTCATAATAAATGAACATTGACAATTACCACACTTTAACTAATACAACATCATTAAAATAATGTCTATATATACAAAATCCTTTACTTTTTATGAATGACATTTACCACACCTTAACTAATACACCATAGTGACCTATATACATCAATAAAATAATGGTTTATAATGTCTATATATAAAATCTTTGACCACAAAATCACCATCACTTCTTCTCAATACATCTACAATATCAAACATATTATGATCTCTGGCTCTATTTAGTACATAATATACACAATAAAAGCCGCAAGTATTGGAAAGGGGCTGTTGTTATGGTATGGAATTATACACATAGTCATTACTTAAAAACTTTTCTAAACGATTATCTATAGGTGCAAGTCCATAAGAGTCAAAATATTCCACAACTTTGTCAAAGTACACGGCAACCCAATGTTCACCAGATTCATCATGATCGTCTGCATTGATGACATAGGCTCCTTGCTGTAATGTTGGTAGTTGGTCCATAGGGAATACTCCGTGGAATAAGTCTTTTGTCATGACATCACGGGTCAATCTGGCATCTATCTGCTTCGTGTTCATGACTGGTAGTCGAATTGAATACTGCGATTTGCACTTATTTCAATGATGTTGTCGAATTCAGCATACACTGTATTTTCTAAGGCACCTGCAAAATTCATCTCTAGCCGCAAGTTTCCATGCTTGATAAGGGCGTAATGATCATCATCATCATAATCAGGTGTTAAGTCGAAAGAAAATAAAGCATACCTCTCGGCCAATCTTCCCGTTTTATTATGGAACTTTTCTCACCATTTAATTTATCAAAAGATTTGTAAAGAGTTTCAAAAGCATCAAGATATTTTCCCTGATTTATGTTGAGCTTGAGAGGTTTGGATAGGATTGGTCCACCATCAGCGTGAAGTTGCATATAATTAAGACTAAAATGTTCAAAATTATATGGATTTCTCAACACTGATCCAGCAAAGGATTCATTATGAACCATTCCAATGACAATACGTTTTGGTAATTGACCCAAAAAGATGTTATCGTTCACAAAATATTGAAACCCAGCGGGAATGGCCAAAATTTTACATTCTTTTCTCGTAATAAGAAACTTAGCAGGCTTTTCATCAATGCATCTGCATGCCCTAACTGAATACCTGGACTAGCTCTTACTTTGCGAATGGTTAAAAACGCATCTATGACTTCTACCTTAAAGGCATTATTTGCAGCCATTAATACTCTCAAAGGATTTAGAAGTGCGTGTGACTGAGAACTCTCTAGACGTGTTTGTACGATTTCGTCAGTATGACGAGCTTGCAGAACGATACGACTTCATCACCCTCAACACAGGAATGGCACGCTCTGTTACAAGCATTGGATTGGAAAGAACCTGACGCTTGAATTCAAAGAGGACTTGAAAGTGCAACTCATGCGGGGTACCAAGTCCATTGAGCTGACACATCCCATGTGCGTTATGGTGATGGGCATAGACATGAATGAACATGGATATGAACTGAAACTGTCTGAACATGAAGATGTTAAATAATAAAGTTTGGAAACGGACAGTGTTCTGCTAGTTTTCATAGCATTTACAAACGTGGGTGCGATGTCTATGATACATATATTAATTTAGATTGGTATGAATGGCATTCATTTATTAATGTATTGAATGTGTTTGCAAAATAAGCGTTTTGAAATGTAACTAATTCCTCATGCTATGTGTTGAATAAAGAAGAATGTAAAATAATGTATAACACAATAAAAAGAAAACTTGTATAGAACTGTCTTGTTTTTATTCATAATAAATGAACATTGACAATTACCACACTTTAACTAATACAACATCATTAAAATAATGTCTATATACAAAATCCTTTACTTTTTATGAATGACATTTACCATACCTTAACTAATACACCATAAAGACCTATATACATCAATAAAATAATGGTTTATAATGTCTATATATAAAATCTTTGACCACAAAATCACCATCACTTCTTCTCAATACATCTACAATATCAAACATATTATGATCTCTGGCTCTATTTAGTACATAATATACACAATAAAAGCCGCAAGTATTGGAAAGGGGCTGTTGTTATGGTATGGAATTATACACATAGTCATTACTTAAAAACTTTTCTAAACGATTATCTATAGGTGCAAGTCCATAAGAGTCAAAATATTCCACAACTTTGTCAAAGTACACGGCAACCCAATGTTCACCAGATTCATCATGATCGTCTGTATTGATGACATAGGCTCCTTGCTGTAATGTTGGTAGTTGGTCCATAGGGAATACTCCGTGGAATAAGTCTTTTGTCATGACATCACGGGTCAATCTGGCATCTATCTGCTTCGTGTTCATGACTGGTAGTCGAATTGAATACTGCGATTTGCACTTATTTCAATGATGTTGTCGAATTCAGCATACACTGTATTTTCTAAGGCACCTGCAAAATTCATCTCTAGCCGCAAGTTTCCATGCTTGATAAGGGCGTAATGATCATCATCATCATAATCAGGTGTTAAGTCGAAAGAAAATAAAGCATACCTCTCGGCCAATCTTCCCGTTTTATTATGGAACTTTTCTCACCATTTAATTTATCAAAAGATTAGTAAAGATTTTCAAAAGCATCGAGATATTTTCCCTGATTTATGTTGAGCTTGAGAGGTTTGGATAGGATTGGTCCACCATCAGCGTGAAGTTGCATATAATTAAGACTAAAATGTTCAAAATTATATGGATTTCTCAACACTGATCCAGCAAAGGATTCATTATGAACCATTCCAATGACAATACGTTTTGGTAATTGACCCAAAAAGATGTTATCGTTCACAAAATATTGAAACCCAGCGGGAATGGCCAAAATTTTACATTCTTTTCTCGTAATAAGAAACTTAGCAGGCTTTTCATCAATGCATCTGCATGCCCTAACTGAATACCTGGACTAGCTCTTACTTTGCGAATGGTTAAAAACGCATCTATGACTTCTACCTTAAAGGCATTATTTGCAGCCATTAATACTCTCAAAGGATTTAGAAGTGCGTGTGACTGAGAACTCTCTAGACGTGTTTGTACGATTTCGTCAGTATGACGAGCTTGCAGAACGATACGACTTCATCACCCTCAACACAGGAATGGCACGCTCTGTTACAAGCATTGGATTGGAAAGAACCTGACGCTTGAATTCAAAGAGGACTTGAAAGTGCAACTCATGCGGGGTACCAAGTCCATTGAGCTGACACATCCCATGTGCGTTATGGTGATGGGCATAGACATGAATGAACATGGATATGAACTGAAACTGTCTGAACATGAAGATGTTAAATAATAAAGTTTGGAAACGGACAGTGTTCTGCTAGTTTTCATAGCATTTACAAACGTGGGTGCGATGTCTATGATACATATATTAATTTAGATTGGTATGAGTGGCATTCGTTTTTTAATGTATTGAATGTGTTTCCAAAATAAGCGTTTTGAAATGTAACTAATTCCTCATGCTATGTGTTGAATAAAGAAGAATGTAAAATAATGTATAACACAATAAAAAGAAAACTTGTATAGAACTGTCTTGTTTTTATTCATAATAAATGAACATTGACAATTACCACACTTTAACTAATACAACATCATTAAAATAATGTCTATATATACAAAATCCTTTACTTTTTATGAATGACATTTACCACACCTTAACTAATACACCATAGTGACCTATATACATCAATAAAATAATGGTTTATAATGTCTATATATAAAATCTTTGACCACAAAATCACCATCACTTCTTCTCAATACATCTACAATATCAAACATATTATGATCTCTGGCTCTATTTAGTACATAATATACACAATAAAAGCCGCAAGTATTGGAAAGGGGCTGTTGTTATGGTATGGAATTATACACATAGTCATTACTTAAAAACTTTTCTAAACGATTATCTATAGGTGCAAGTCCATAAGAGTCAAAATATTCCACAACTTTGTCAAAGTACACGGCAACCCAATGTTCACCAGATTCATCATGATCGTCTGTATTGATGACATAGGCTCCTTGCTGTAATGTTGGTAGTTGGTCCATAGGGAATACTCCGTGGAATAAGTCTTTTGTCATGACATCACGGGTCAATCTGGCATCTATCTGCTTCGTGTTCATGACTGGTAGTCGAATTGAATACTGCGATTTGCACTTATTTCAATGATGTTGTCGAATTCAGCATACACTGTATTTTCTAAGGCACCTGCAAAATTCATCTCTAGCCGCAAGTTTCCATGCTTGATAAGGGCGTAATGATCATCATCATCATAATCAGGTGTTAAGTCGAAAGAAAATAAAGCATACCTCTCGGCCAATCTTCCCGTTTTATTATGGAACTTTTCTCACCATTTAATTTATCAAAAGATTTGTAAAGAGTTTCAAAAGCATCAAGATATTTTCCCTGATTTATGTTGAGCTTGAGAAGTTTGGATAGGATTGGTCCACCATCAGCGTGAAGTTGCATATAATTAAGACTAAAATGTTCAAAATTATATGGATTTCTCAACACTGATCCAGCAAAGGATTCATTATGAACCATTCCAATGACAATACGTTTTGGTAATTGACCCAAAAAGATGTTATCGTTCACAAAATACTGAAACCCAGCGGGAATGGCCAAAATTTTACATTCTTTTCTCGTAATAAGAAACTTAGCAGGCTTTTCATCAATGCATCTGCATGCCCTAACTGAATACCTGGACTAGCTCTTACTTTGCGAATGGTTAAAAACGCATCTATGACTTCTACCTTAAAGGCATTATTTGCAGCCATTAATACTCTCAAAGGATTTAGAAGTGCGTGTGACTGAGAACTCTCTAGACGTGTTTGTACGATTTCGTCAGTATGACGAGCTTGCAGAACGATACGACTTCATCACCCTCAACACAGGAATGGCACGCTCTGTTACAAGCATTGGATTGGAAAGAACCTGACGCTTGAATTCAAAGAGGACTTGAAAGTGCAACTCATGCGGGGTACCAAGTCCATTGAGCTGACACATCCCATGTGCGTTATGGTGATGGGCATAGACATGAATGAACATGGATATGAACTGAAACTGTCTGAACATGAAGATGTTAAATAATAAAGTTTGGAAACGGACAGTGTTCTGCTAGTTTTCATAGCATTTACAAACGTGGGTGCGATGTCTATGATACATATATTAATTTAGATTGGTATGAATGGCATTCATTTATTAATGTATTGAATGTGTTTGCAAAATAAGCGTTTTGAAATGTAACTAATTCCTCATGCTATGTGTTGAATAAAGAAGAATGTAAAATAATGTATAACACAATAAAAAGAAAACTTGTATAGAACTGTCTTGTTTTTATTCATAATAAATGAACATTGACAATTACCACACTTTAACTAATACAACATCATTAAAATAATGTCTATATACAAAATCCTTTACTTTTTATGAATGACATTTACCACACCTTAACTAATACACCATAGTGACCTATATACATCAATAAAATAATGGTTTATAATGTCTATATATAAAATCTTTGACCACAAAATCACCATCACTTCTTCTCAATACATCTACAATATCAAACATATTATGATCTCTGGCTCTATTTAGTACATAATATACACAATAAAAGCCGCAAGTATTGGAAAGGGGCTGTTGTTATGGTATGGAATTATACACATAGTCATTACTTAAAAACTTTTCTAAACGATTATCTATAGGTGCAAGTCCATAAGAGTCAAAATATTCCACAACTTTGTCAAAGTACACGGCAACCCAATGTTCACCAGATTCATCATGATCGTCTGTATTGATGACATAGGCTCCTTGCTGTAATGTTGGTAGTTGGTCCATAGGGAATACTCCGTGGAATAAGTCTTTTGTCATGACATCACGGGTCAATCTGGCATCTATCTGCTTCGTGTTCATGACTGGTAGTCGAATTGAATACTGCGATTTGCACTTATTTCAATGATGTTGTCGAATTCAGCATACACTGTATTTTCTAAGGCACCTGCAAAATTCATCTCTAGCCGCAAGTTTCCATGCTTGATAAGGGCGTAATGATCATCATCATCATAATCAGGTGTTAAGTCGAAAGAAAATAAAGCATACCTCTCGGCCAATCTTCCCGTTTTATTATGGAACTTTTCTCACCATTTAATTTATCAAAAGATTTGTAAAGAGTTTCAAAAGCATCAAGATATTTTCCCTGATTTATGTTGAGCTTGAGAGGTTTGGATAGGATTGGTCCACCATCAGCGTGAAGTTGCATATAATTAAGACTAAAATGTTCAAAATTATATGGATTTCTCAACACTGATCCAGCAAAGGATTCATTATGAACCATTCCAATGACAATACGTTTTGGTAATTGACCCAAAAAGATGTTATCGTTCACAAAATATTGAAACCCAGCGGGAATGGCCAAAATTTTACATTCTTTTCTCGTAATAAGAAACTTAGCAGGCTGGCTTTTCATCAATGCATCTGCATGCCCTAACTGAATACCTGGACTAGCTCTTACTTTGCGAATGGTTAAAAACGCATCTATGACTTCTACCTTAAAGGCATTATTTGCAGCCATTAATACTCTCAAAGGATTTAGAAGTGCGTGTGACTGAGAACTCTCTAGACGTGTTTGTACGATTTCGTCAGTATGACGAGCTTGCAGAACGATACGACTACATCACCCTCAACACAGGAATGGCACGCTCTGTTACAAGCATTGGATTGGAAAGAACCTGACGCTTGAATTCAAAGAGGACTTGAAAGTGCAACTCATGCGGGGTACCAAGTCCATTGAGCTGACACATCCCATGTGCGTTATGGTGATGGGCATAGACATGAATGAACATGGATATGAACTGAAACTGTCTGAACATGAAGATGTTAAATAATAAAGTTTGGAAACGGACAGTGTTCTGCTAGTTTTCATAGCATTTACAAAGGTGGGTGCGATGTCTATGATACATATATTAATTTAGATTGGTATGAATGGCATTCGTTTATTAATGTATTGAATGTGTTTGCAAAATAAGCGTTTTGAAATGTAAATAATTCCTCATGCTATGTGTTGAATAAAGAAGAATGTAAAATAATGTATAACACAATAAAAAGAAAACTTGTATAGAACTGTCTTGTTTTTATTCATAATAAATGAACATTGACAATTACCACACTTTAACTAATACAACATCATTAAAATAATGTCTATATACAAAATCCTTTACTTTTTATGAATGACATTTACCACACCTTAACTAATACACCATAGTGACCTATATACATCAATAAAATAATGGTTTATAATGTCTATATATAAAATCTTTGACCACAAAATCACCATCACTTCTTCTCAATACATCTACAATATCAAACATATTATGATCTCTGGCTCTATTTAGTACATAATATACACAATAAAAGCCGCAAGTATTGGAAAGGGGCTGTTGTTATGGTATGGAATTATACACATAGTCATTACTTAAAAACTTTTCTAAACGATTATCTATAGGTGCAAGTCCATAAGAGTCAAAATATTCCACAACTTTGTCAAAGTACACGGCAACCCAATGTTCACCAGATTCATCATGATCGTCTGTATTGATGACATAGGCTCCTTGCTGTAATGTTGGTAGTTGGTCCATAGGGAATACTCCGTGGAATAAGTCTTTTGTCATGACATCACGGGTCAATCTGGCATCTATCTGCTTCGTGTTCATGACTGGTAGTCGAATTGAATACTGCGATTTGCACTTATTTCAATGATGTTGTCGAATTCAGCATACACTGTATTTTCTAAGGCACCTGCAAAATTCATCTCTAGCCGCAAGTTTCCATGCTTGATAAGGGCGTAATGATCATCATCATCATAATCAGGTGTTAAGTCGAAAGAAAATAAAGCATACCTCTCGGCCAATCTTCCCGTTTTATTATGGAACTTTTCTCACCATTTAATTTATCAAAAGATTTGTAAAGAGTTTCAAAAGCATCAAGATATTTTCCCTGATTTATGTTGAGCTTGAGAGGTTTGGATAGGATTGGTCCACCATCAGCGTGAAGTTGCATATAATTAAGACTAAAATGTTCAAAATTATATGGATTTCTCAACACTGATCCAGCAAAGGATTCATTATGAACCATTGCAATGACAATACGTTTTGGTAATTGACCCAAAAAGATGTTATCGTTCACAAAATATTGAAACCCAGCGGGAATGGCCAAAATTTTACATTCTTTTCTCGTAATAAGAAACTTAGCAGGCTGGCTTTTCATCAATGCATCTGCATGCCCTAACTGAATACCTGGACTAGCTCTTACTTTGCGAATGGTTAAAAACGCATCTATGACTTCTACCTTAAAGGCATTATTTGCAGCCATTAATACTCTCAAAGGATTTAGAAGTGCGTGTGACTGAGAACTCTCTAGACGTGTTTGTACGATTTCGTCAGTATGACGAGCTTGCAGAACGATACGACTACATCACCCTCAACACAGGAATGGCACGCTCTGTTACAAGCATTGGATTGGAAAGAACCTGACGCTTGAATTCAAAGAGGACTTGAAAGTGCAACTCATGCGGGGTACCAAGTCCATTGAGCTGACACATCCCATGTGCGTTATGGTGATGGGCATAGACATGAATGAACATGGATATGAACTAAAACTGTCTGAACATGAAGATGTTAAATAATAAAGTTTGGAAACGGACAGTGTTCTGCTAGTTTTCATAGCATTTACAAAGGTGGGTGCGATGTCTATGATACATATATTAATTTAGATTGGTATGAATGGCATTCGTTTATTAATGTATTGAATGTGTTTGCAAAATAAGCGTTTTGAAATGTAAATAATTCCTCATGCTATGTGTTGAATAAAGAAGAATGTAAAATAATGTATAACACAATAAAAAGAAAACTTGTATAGAACTGTCTTGTTTTTATTCATAATAAATGAACATTGACAATTACCACACTTTAACTAATACAACATCATTAAAATAATGTCTATATACAAAATCCTTTACTTTTTATGAATGACATTTACCACACCTTAACTAATACACCATAGTGACCTATATACATCAATAAAATAATGGTTTATAATGTCTATATATAAAATCTTTGACCACAAAATCACCATCACTTCTTCTCAATACATCTACAATATCAAACATATTATGATCTCTGGCTCTATTTAGTACATAATATACACAATAAAAGCCGCAAGTATTGGAAAGGGGCTGTTGTTATGGTATGGAATTATACACATAGTCATTACTTAAAAACTTTTCTAAACGATTATCTATAGGTGCAAGTCCATAAGAGTCAAAATATTCCACAACTTTGTCAAAGTACACGGCAACCCAATGTTCACCAGATTCATCATGATCGTCTGTATTGATGACATAGGCTCCTTGCTGTAATGTTGGTAGTTGGTCCATAGGGAATACTCCGTGGAATAAGTCTTTTGTCATGACATCACGGGTCAATCTGGCATCTATCTGCTTCGTGTTCATGACTGGTAGTCGAATTGAATACTGCGATTTGCACTTATTTCAATGATGTTGTCGAATTCAGCATACACTGTATTTTCTAAGGCACCTGCAAAATTCATCTCTAGCCGCAAGTTTCCATGCTTGATAAGGGCGTAATGATCATCATCATCATAATCAGGTGTTAAGTCGAAAGAAAATAAAGCATACCTCTCGGCCAATCTTCCCGTTTTATTATGGAACTTTTCTCACCATTTAATTTATCAAAAGATGTGTAAAGAGTTTCAAAAGCATCAAGATATTTTCCCTGATTTATGTTGAGCTTGAGAGGTTTGGATAGGATTGGTCCACCATCAGCGTGAAGTTGCATATAATTAAGACTAAAATGTTCAAAATTATATGGATTTCGCAACACTGATCCAGCAAAGGATTCATTATGAACCATTGCAATGACAATACGTTTTGGTAATTGACCCAAAAAGATGTTATCGTTCACAAAATATTGAAACCCAGCGGGAATGGCCAAAATTTTACATTCTTTTCTCGTAATAAGAAACTTAGCAGGCTGGCTTTTCATCAATGCATCTGCATGCCCTAACTGAATACCTGGACTAGCTCTTACTTTGCGAATGGTTAAAAACGCATCTATGACTTCTACCTTAAAGGCATTATTTGCAGCCATTAATACTCTCAAAGGATTTAGAAGTGCGTGTGACTGAGAACTCTCTAGACGTGTTTGTACGATTTCGTCAGTATGACGAGCTTGCAGAACGATACGACTTCATCACCCTCAACACAGGAATGGCACGCTCTGTTACAAGCATTGGATTGGAAAGAACCTGACGCTTGAATTCAAAGAGGACTTGAAAGTGCAACTCATGCGGGGTACCAAGTCCATTGAGCTGACACATCCCATGTGCGTTATGGTGATGGGCATAAACATGAATGAACATGGATATGAACTGAAACTGTCTGAACATGAAGATGTTAAATAATAAAGTTTGGAAACGGACAGTGTTCTGCTAGTTTTCATAGCATTTACAAACGTGGGTGCGATGTCTATGATACATATATTAATTTAGATTGGTATGAATGGCATTCATTTATTAATGTATTGAATGTGTTTGCAAAATAAGCGTTTTGAAATGTAACTAATTCCTCATGCTATGTGTTGAATAAAAAAGAATGTAAAATAGTGTATAACACAATAAAAAGAAAACTTGTATAGAACTGTCTTGTTTTTATTCATAATAAATGAACATTGACAATTACCACACTTTAACTAATACAACATCATTAAAATAATGTCTATATACAAATCCTTTACTTTTTATGAATGACATTTACCACACCTTAACTAATACACCATAGTGACCTATATACATCAATAAAATAATGGTTTATAATGTCTATATATAAAATCTTTGACCACAAAATCACCATCACTTCTTCTCAATACATCTACAATATCAAACATATTATGATCTCTGGCTCTATTTAGTACATAATATACACAATAAAAGCCGCAAGTATTGGAAAGGGGCTGTTGTTATGGTATGGAATTATACACATAGTCATTACTTAAAAACTTTTCTAAACGATTATCTATAGGTGCAAGTCCATAAGAGTCAAAATATTCCACAACTTTGTCAAAGTACACGGCAACCCAATGTTCACCAGATTCATCATGATCGTCTGTATTGATGACATAGGCTCCTTGCTGTAATGTTGGTAGTTGGTCCATAGGGAATACTCCGTGGAATAAGTCTTTTGTCATGACATCACGGGTCAATCTGGCATCTATCTGCTTCGTCTTCATGACTGGTAGTCGAATTGAATACTGCGATTTGCACTTATTTCAATGATGTTGTCGAATTCAGCATACACTGTATTTTCTAAGGCACCTGCAAAATTCATCTCTAGCCGCAAGTTTCCATGCTTGATAAGGGCGTAATGATCATCATCATCATAATCAGGTGTTAAGTCGAAAGAAAATAAAGCATACCTCTCGGCCAATCTTCCCGTTTTATTATGGAACTTTTCTCACCATTTAATTTATCAAAAGATTTGTAAAGAGTTTCAAAAGCATCAAGATATTTTCCCTGATTTATGTTGAGCTTGAGAGGTTTGGATAGGATTGGTCCACCATCAGCGTGAAGTTGCATATAATTAAGACTAAAATGTTCAAAATTATATGGATTTCTCAACACTGATCCAGCAAAGGATTCATTATGAACCATTCCAATGACAATACGTTTTGGTAATTGACCCAAAAAGATGTTATCGTTCACAAAATATTGAAACCCAGCGGGAATGGCCAAAATTTTACATTCTTTTCTCGTAATAAGAAACTTAGCAGGCTGGCTTTTCATCAATGCATCTGCATGCCCTAACTGAATACCTGGACTAGCTCTTACTTTGCGAATGGTTAAAATCGCATCTATGACTTCTACCTTAAAGGCATTATTTGCAGCCATTAATACTCTCAAAGGATTTAGAAGTGCGTGTGACTGAGAACTCTCTAGACATGTTTGTACGATTTCGTCAGTATGACGAGCTTGCAGAACGATACGACTACATCACCCTCAACACAGGAATGGCACGCTCTGTTACAAGCATTGGATTGGAAAGAACCTGACGCTTGAATTCAAAGAGGACTTGAAAGTGCAACTCATGCGGGGTACCAAGTCCATTGAGCTGACACATCCCATGTGCGTTATGGTGATGGGCATAGACATGAATGAACATGGATATGAACTGAAACTGTCTGAACATGAAGATGTTAAATAATAAAGTTTGGAAACGGACAGTGTTCTGCTAGTTTTCATAGCATTTACAAACGTGGGTGCGATGTCTATGATACATATATTAATTTAGATTGGTATGAATGGCATTCGTTTATTAATGTATTGAATGTGTTTGCAAAATAAGTGTTTTGAAATGTAACTAATTCCTCATGCTATGTGTTGAATAAAGAAGAATGTAAAATAATGTATAACACAATAAAAAGAAAACTTGTATAGAACTGTCTTGTTTTTATTCATAATAAATGAACATTGACAATTACTACACTTTAACTAATACAACATCATTAAAATAATGTCTATATACAAAATCCTTTACTTTTTATGAATGACATTTACCACACCTTAACTAATACACCATAGTGACCTATATACATCAATAAAATAATGGTTTATAATGTCTATATATAAAATCTTTGACCACAAAATCACCATCACTTCTTCTCAATACATCTACAATATCAAACATATTATGATCTCTGGCTCTATTTAGTACATAATATACACAATAAAAGCCGCAAGTATTGGAAAGGGGCTGTTGTTATGGTATGGAATTATACACATAGTCATTACTTAAAAACTTTTCTAAACGATTATCTATAGGTGCAAGTCCATAAGAGTCAAAATATTCCACAACTTTGTCAAAGTACACGGCAACCCAATGTTCACCAGATTCATCATGATCGTCTGTATTGATGACATAGGCTCCTTGCTGTAATGTTGGTAGTTGGTCCATAGGGAATACTCCGTGGAATAAGTCTTTTGTCATGACATCACGGGTCAATCTGGCATCTATCTGCTTCGTGTTCATGACTGGTAGTCGAATTGAATACTGCGATTTGCACTTATTTCAATGATGTTGTCGAATTCAGCATACACTGTATTTTCTAAGGCACCTGCAAAATTCATCTCTAGCCGCAAGTTTCCATGCTTGATAAGGGCGTAATGATCATCATCATCATAATCAGGTGTTAAGTCGAAAGAAAATAAAGCATACCTCTCGGCCAATCTTCCCGTTTTATTATGGAACTTTTCTCACCATTTAATTTATCAAAAGATTTGTAAAGAGTTTCAAAAGCATCAAGATATTTTCCCTGATTTATGTTGAGCTTGAGAGGTTTGGATAGGATTGGTCCACCATCAGCGTGAAGTTGCATATAATTAAGACTAAAATGTTCAAAATTATATGGATTTCTCAACACTGATCCAGCAAAGGATTCATTATGAACCATTGCAATGACAATACGTTTTGGTAATTGACCCAAAAAGATGTTATCGTTCACAAAATATTGAAACCCAGCGGGAATGGCCAAAATTTTACATTCTTTTCTCGTAATAAGAAACTTAGCAGGCTGGCTTTTCATCAATGCATCTGCATGCCCTAACTGAATACCTGCACTAGCTCTTACTTTGCGAATGGTTAAAAACGCATCTATGACTTCTACCTTAAAGGCATTATTTGCAGCCATTAATACTCTCAAAGGATTTAGAAGTGCGTGTGACTGAGAACTCTCTAGACGTGTTTGTACGATTTCGTCAGTATGACGAGCTTGCAGAACGATACGACTACATCACCCTCAACACAGGAATGGCACGCTCTGTTACAAGCATTGGATTGGAAAGAACCTGACGCTTGAATTTAAAGAGGACTTGAAAGTGCAACTCATGCGGGGTACCAAGTCCATTGAGCTGACACATCCCATGTGCGTTATGGTGATGGACATAGACATGAATGAACATGGATATGAACTGAAACTGTCTGAACATGGAGATGTCAAATAATAAAGTTTGGAAACGGACAGTGTTCTGCTAGTTTTCATAGCATTTACAAAGGTGGGTGCGATGTCTATGATACATATATTAATTTAGATTGGTATGAATGGCATTCGTTTATTAATGTATTGAATGTGTTTGCAAAATAAGCGTTTTGAAATGTAAATAATTCCTCATGCTATGTGTTGAATAAAGAAGAATGTAAAATAATGTATAACACAATAAAAAGAAAACTTGTATAGAACTGTCTTGTTTTTATTCATAATAAATGAACATTGACAATTACCACACTTTAACTAATACAACATCATTAAAATAATGTCTATATACAAAATCCTTTACTTTTTATGAATGACATTTACCACACCTTAACTAATACACCATAGTGACCTATATACATCAATAAAATAATGGTTTATAATGTCTATATATAAAATCTTTGACCACAAAATCACCATCACTTCTTCTCAATACATCTACAATATCAAACATATTATGATCTCTGGCTCTATTTAGTACATAATATACACAATAAAAGCCGCAAGTATTGGAAAGGGGCTGTTGTTATGGTATGGAATTATACACATAGTCATTACTTAAAAACTTTTCTAAACGATTATCTATAGGTGCAAGTCCATAAGAGTCAAAATATTCCACAACTTTGTCAAAGTACACGGCAACCCAATGTTCACCAGATTCATCATGATCGTCTGTATTGATGACATAGGCTCCTTGCTGTAATGTTGGTAGTTGGTCCATAGGGAATACTCCGTGGAATAAGTCTTTTGTCATGACATCACGGGTCAATCTGGCATCTATCTGCTTCATGTTCATGACTGGTAGTCGAATTGAATACTGCGATTTGCACTTATTTCAATGATGTTGTCGAATTCAGCATACACTGTATTTTCTAAGGCACCTGCAAAATTCATCTCTAGCCGCAAGTTTCCATGCTTGATAAGGGCGTAATGATCATCATCATCATAATCAGGTGTTAAGTCGAAAGAAAATAAAGCATACCTCTCGGCCAATCTTCCCGTTTTATTATGGAACTTTTCTCACCATTTAATTTATCAAAAGATTTGTAAAGAGTTTCAAAAGCATCGAGATATTTTCCCTGATTTATGTTGAGCTTGAGAGGTTTGGATAGGATTGGTCCACCATCAGCGTGAAGTTGCATATAATTAAGACTAAAATGTTCAAAATTATATGGATTTCTCAACACTGATCCAGCAAAGGATTCATTATGAACCATTCCAATGACAATACGTTTTGGTAATTGACCCAAAAAGATGTTATCGTTCACAAAATATTGAAACCCAGCGGGAATGGCCAAAATTTTACATTCTTTTCTCGTAATAAGAAACTTAGCAGGCTGGCTTTTCATCAATGCATCTGCATGCCCTAACTGAATACCTGGACTAGCTCTTACTTTGCGAATGGTTAAAAACGCATCTATGACTTCTACCTTAAAGGCATTATTTGCAGCCATTAATACTCTCAAAGGATTTAGAAGTGCGTGTGACTGAGAACTCTCTAGACGTGTTTGTACGATTTCGTCAGTATGACGAGCTTGCAGAACGATACGACTACATCACCCTCAACACAGGAATGGCACGCTCTGTTACAAGCATTGGATTGGAAAGAACCTGACGCTTGAATTCAAAGAGGACTTGAAAGTGCAACTCATGCGGGGTACCAAGTCCATTGAGCTGACACATCCCATGTGCGTTATGGTGATGGACATAGACATGAATGAACATGGATATGAACTGAAACTGTCTGAACATGGAGATGTTAAATAATAAAGTTTGGAAACGGACAGTGTTCTGCTAGTTTTCATAGCATTTACAAAGGTGGGTGCGATGTCTATGATACATATATTAATTTAGATTGGTATGAATGGCATTCGTTTATTAATGTATTGAATGTGTTTACAAAATAAGCGTTTTGAAATGTAAATAATTCCTCATGCTATGTGTTGAATAAAGAAGAATGTAAAATAATGTATAACACAATAAAAAGAAAACTTGTATAGAACTGTCTTGTTTTTATTCATAATAAATGAACATTGACAATTACCACACTTTAACTAATACAACATCATTAAAATAATGTCTATATACAAAATCCTTTACTTTTTATGAATGACATTTACCACACCTTAACTAATACACCATAGTGACCTATATACATCAATAAAATAATGGTTTATAATGTCTATATATAAAATCTTTGACCACAAAATCACCATCACTTCTTCTCAATACATCTACAATATCAAACATATTATGATCTCTGGCTCTATTTAGTACATAATATACACAATAAAAGCCGCAAGTATTGGAAAGGGGCTGTTGTTATGGTATGGAATTATACACATAGTCATTACTTAAAAACTTTTCTAAACGATTATCTATAGGTGCAAGTCCATAAGAGTCAAAATATTCCACAACTTTGTCAAAGTACACGGCAACCCAATGTTCACCAGATTCATCATGATCGTCTGTATTGATGACATAGGCTCCTTGCTGTAATGTTGGTAGTTGGTCCATAGGGAATACTCCGTGGAATAAGTCTTTTGTCATGACATCACGGGTCAATCTGGCATCTATCTGCTTCGTGTTCATGACTGGTAGTCGAATTGAATACTGCGATTTGCACTTATTTCAATGATGTTGTCGAATTCAGCATACACTGTATTTTCTAAGGCACCTGCAAAATTCATCTCTAGCCGCAAGTTTCCATGCTTGATAAGGGCGTAATGATCATCATCATCATAATCAGGTGTTAAGTCGAAAGAAAATAAAGCATACCTCTCGGCCAATCTTCCCGTTTTATTATGGAACTTTTCTCACCATTTAATTTATCAAAAGATTTGTAAAGAGTTTCAAAAGCATCAAGATATTTTCCCTGATTTATGTTGAGCTTGAGAGGTTTGGATAGGATTGGTCCACCATCAGCGTGAAGTTGCATATAATTAAGACTAAAATGTTCAAAATTATATGGATTTCTCAACACTGATCCAGCAAAGGCTTCATTATGAACCATTGCAATGACAATACGTTTTGGTAATTGACCCAAAAAGATGTTATCGTTCACAAAATATTGAAACCCAGCGGGAATGGCCAAAATTTTACATTCTTTTCTCGTAATAAGAAACTTAGCAGGCTGGCTTTTCATCAATGCATCTGCATGCCCTAACTGAATACCTGGACTAGCTCTTACTTTGCGAATGGTTAAAAACGCATCTATGACTTCTACCTTAAAGGCATTATTTGCAGCCATTAATACTCTCAAAGGATTTAGAAGTGCGTGTGACTGAGAACTCTCTAGACGTGTTTGTACGATTTCGTCAGTATGACGAGCTTGCAGAACGATACGACTACATCACCCTCAACACAGGAATGGCACGCTCTGTTACAAGCATTGGATTGGAAAGAACCTGACGCTTGAATTCAAAGAGGACTTGAAAGTGCAACTCATGCGGGGTACCAAGTCCATTGAGCTGACACATCCGATGTGCGTTATGGTGATGGACATAGACATGAATGAACATGGATATGAACTGAAACTGTCTGAACATGGAGATGTTAAATAATAAAGTTTGGAAACGGACAGTGTTCTGCTAGTTTTCATAGCATTTACAAAGGTGGGTGCGATGTCTATGATACATATATTAATTTAGATTGGTATGAATGGCATTCGTTTATTAATGTATTGAATGTGTTTGCAAAATAAGCGTTTTGAAATGTAACTAATTCCTCATGCTATGTGTTGAATAAAGAAGAATGTAAAATAATGTATAACACAATAAAAAGAAAACTTGTATAGAACTGTCTTGTTTTTATTCATAATAAATGAACATTGACAATTACCACACTTTAACTAATACAACATCATTAAAATAATGTCTATATACAAAATCCTTTACTTTTTATGAATGACATTTACCACACCTTAACTAATACACCATAGTGACCTATATACATCAATAAAATAATGGTTTATAATGTCTATATATAAAATCTTTGACCACAAAATCACCATCACTTCTTCTCAATACATCTACAATATCAAACATATTATGATCTCTGGCTCTATTTAGTACATAATATACACAATAAAAGCCGCAAGTATTGGAAAGGGGCTGTTGTTATGGTATGGAATTATACACATAGTCATTACTTAAAAACTTTTCTAAACGATTATCTATAGGTGCAAGTCCATAAGAGTCAAAATATTCCACAACTTTGTCAAAGTACACGGCAACCCAATGTTCACCAGATTCATCATGATCGTCTGTATTGATGACATAGGCTCCTTGCTGTAATGTTGGTAGTTGGTCCATAGGGAATACTCCGTGGAATAAGTCTTTTGTCATGACATCACGGGTCAATCTGGCATCTATCTGCTTCGTGTTCATGACTGGTAGTCGAATTGAATACTGCGATTTGCACTTATTTCAATGATGTTGTCGAATTCAGCATACACTGTATTTTCTAAGGCACCTGCAAAATTCATCTCTAGCCGCAAGTTTCCATGCTTGATAAGGGCGTAATGATCATCATCATCATAATCAGGTGTTAAGTCGAAAGAAAATAAAGCATACCTCTCGGCCAATCTTCCCGTTTTATTATGGAACTTTTCTCACCATTTAATTTATCAAAAGATTTGTAAAGAGTTTCAAAAGCATCAAGATATTTTCCCTGATTTATGTTGAGCTTGAGAGGTTTGGATAGGATTGGTCCACCATCAGCGTGAAGTTGCATATAATTAAGACTAAAATGTTCAAAATTATATGGATTTCTCAACACTGATCCAGCAAAGGATTCATTATGAACCATTGCAATGACAATACGTTTTGGTAATTGACCCAAAAAGATGTTATCGTTCACAAAATATTGAAACCCAGCGGGAATGGCCAAAATTTTACATTCTTTTCTCGTAATAAGAAACTTAGCAGGCTGGCTTTTCATCAATGCATCTGCATGCCCTAACTGAATACCTGGACTAGCTCTTACTTTGCGAATGGTTAAAAACGCATCTATGACTTCTACCTTAAAGGCATTATTTGCAGCCATTAATACATATTCATCTTTTTGTCTATGCAAACGCAATTTCATAGTCATGCCATTGGGAAGATAACGATCCTGCTCAAACAAATCTACCCTTAAAGCACCAATAAATTCACGGCTTAGACGCGTATACAAATAACGGTTATATAAACCATTATTTCCTGCTTCACCTATTTCACCACCATCAAGATTTACATGAAAACCTGTTATATATTTTTCATGATTGGGTCTTTTCACCGCATGAGCATTCATTGATCCAGCAGTATCTTTATAGATGAGGCGCATAGAGCGCTCAGAATTGAGACTTTTTTCCGAATCATGAATGAGGTGGGATATAATGCTGGTATACCCATGAGAATTATTACTGTATGAAATCAAACGATCATTCAAAAATAACTCAATATTGGAACATAACCCATTAAACAAATCATTGATGCATGATACGTTATCATCTGCACCACACGGTGTTCCATCAGCCCTTACAATGCGGCATACAAGATGAAGTTTGCTGTTCTTTAAATCTAAATATTCTTCTGTATTCGCAGGAATATAAAATCCTATTGGAGCGCCCTCTCTAATGGCAGTGAGTGGTTGATAGTCTATATTATAACTTTTTTCTACAGCAGTTTGCGTTGGGGGTATGCGAAACCATTCCAATGGAGAAAGACTGCATTCACAAGAATGATCATGAATTAAAGACATTTTCAAAAGATATCTTTCATATGTTTTGTTGATGTTATCCGTCTGGCTGTTTATCGTCTTCTGACACGTTTTGTCGGTTGCACTTTCTTTTGTCCTCCTAGCACATCGCCAATCACATGCTGTGCTACTCGGCCCGTAACTTCTTTCGCGACATCTTTTAAGATGTGGCGCAACGATTTTAGCCCCTGCCTTAAGCAGTGGAACAGCTTAACGAGCCAATGATGCCATTACTGAACCAATACCATCACCATATTGCATTCGCGCTCCTTTGAATCCTGGCAAATCCCCGCCGACTTGACGAAGAAAATGGTTGCGGTATGCAGATAGATCGTGTCTGTATGCTTTCATAACGCTTTTTATCGAAAATGAAGTTTACATATGACTTTCTCGGTTTGAAATGACACATTATGATCTGTGTCATTCTTAATATTCATTTCTGTCGTGTCAAATTTTGATGTGTTCACAGGAACATAATGAGGTTCACCATAAGTTTTCATGATAATCACCACGATGACCTTCAATGGGAACAGAACGTAGCAAAGGAACATAATAATCTCCAACAACTTGTGGCTCGCAAATACTGCAGTACACATAAAGTGTATAAAATTCCTGTTTCACATCTGCTTTGTGTTCAGCAGGGCCAGATTGTCTCTACCATTGACCTGGTATAAATCCTAAAATTTCAGCTAATCCAGTAGAAAAGGCAATATCATAATTATTTTTCAAAAAAACAAAAACTCGTCGTTCAATTTTATCATACTTTAACTGAATTGACCTTGCATCTATAGATTGTTGTAATTCTTGCTTTGTTGCATTGCATATCTCTGGTATGGATCTGTAGTAACCATATGGAATGGTAACTTGATGAGACGTATCATCTGATGATTTCCTATATATATAATGTAATATTCCATTCCATGTCTCATGGTTGTCCATGTATGTGGATATTGAATTTCAGCTAAGGCTACTTCATATTTTCCTTTCAGATATGTGGTTCGAGGCATACGAATTTGATAAGTAGAAGTCTTATTAGTAGGATAATAGTTCATACTAGCATTACTGGGTAAAGTAACGTAAAAACTTGTTGACTCCATGATGACTAAACCGCTTATGTGATGTAGATAGACTGACTGTGTATATACATTATGTCTGGTTCACGTCGTCTTCACAGTCTTCATGATCTACATTGCTGTCTACTACATCTTCTTGACAACAAGCACTTACACAACTGATTTCTACAGGAATATTATTTTTATTTTCATTGTCTTTACAACAACACCACAACTCTTTAAACCATGTTAAAAAGTTTCCCATCCTTCTGGAAACAGCCTTTGTTGACACTGTTTTATCTCTGTTGCAATATCTTCACGAGTTGTCTTTTTGCCAAAAACAGCTTTTGGGATATTTGCGTCTACAATTTCCTCAATAAACTGCTTCCAGTCCTGCGGCGGTTCTCGTCGTTCTTTTCTTCTTGTAGCAACCAATGCTTCTTTCAACAAATCAATAATGTTGGAATTCTCAATGACATCTCCAGTTTTCAATACAAGTTCATTTTTATCTGTCCATCTCCTACCATGTTTCTTAAGTTCTGCCAGAAGTTGTGTTAGTTTTAAAATGATATATAGGTTGAAAATAGCTTACAAAACTGTTGCGACTTTTCTGATTTTGCTGTACCAGATGATGCAGCAGACTTTCGTTGATGTGACTGAATTGTTTGTAAATGACAACCAAGAAGTTGAGACATTTCCATTGCCTTCTCCCGAGTTCGTTTCCCACGTAAAAGTTTATTCACTTTCCGTTTGATTCCACCATCTTTTCCCTTCTTTTCCAACAACATTTTATATTCATATTCAGGAATGAGGATCATTTTCAAAGTATGTTTCATTTTAGCAACAACTGAGCTAACAAGGGTAATGCAAATTTGGCAATAGCTCCAATGAATCCTCCTTTCTGATTAATCCACTTCTTCTTTCTTCTAAGTGATATCTTCTTATCTGCCAGAGAGCGAAGGGTATGACGCTCACGCTTGAATTCCTTATACCTATTTGAGCTTAACGGTAAATGTCCTCGCAATATATTCAAACAAATCTCAAACAAGCTAGTTAATTCATCCTTTGTGGCTTGTTGTAACAAGGATTTACGTCGTTTAGGCCCACGCGTGCAAGCAAGTGAAGAAAAGGCTGGTTAGTTTGAATACGTTTAGACATCTTGGCTGAGAATGGTCAAGTGACTTGGTTCTTGGTTCTTGTTCATACGCTACTTTATCAACATATACATAATGTGTATCTTTTGGTAAAATGTCTGTGCGAATACGCAGTTGATCATTTGTCCTTGGTTTTAAATCAATGAATAAATAGCCATGAGGTTTACTGGTAGCATCTTGATAGGCTTCTATGAGAAAATGAGATTTTCCAGGATACATTTGCCGCGCTAATGTACTTATTTGTTGACTGTCTCTAGGATTTTTAAACAGAATGATGTAATGCGTATTCAAACTAATATTTCGCATTTCTCTACCATGATGGAATAAATTATGCACAATAAAAATAATGCTTAGATTTTGATGGCTGCTGCCAACACTAAAGAGGCGTGTCATACGCTCATCACTATGACATTTGGTCATTTTAAGTCATCTATGATGAGTAAGTTTGGTTTTTTTGGGTTAAAGCGCTCTTCAATGTCGTCTGGAATGCCTTGATAAAATTCCACACCTTTCATTCCCTTGTACAAAGGCTGATCTGCTGCATAGAGCCATAAAATGGTTTTTGGAGAGGGAACAATTAACTTTTTTTCTAGAATTTCCTTGACCAGAGAAGTTTTACCACTGCCTGTAGGTCCAGAGACCAAACATGTGAATGGATGCTTCATTTTTGAATGTCTGTTTCTTTCACCCAACTGTTAAATTTCTTTGGCCTACCTAACTACTTGACAAATAATTCTTTTACACCTCGTCTTTTTCGTGTATTCAAGACCTGTTCAATTCTGTAGATGGATTCAATATCTTTTGAAACAGCTTGCAATTCTTCTTCATAGAAATGACCATCAATATCTTCGTCTAAAAAGTCTTTCACACGATACAAGTGTATTCCTAGCTTCTTATAACGATATGTGATAATAAACACTTCTTGTGTCCATTTTATATGATAATCTCGTTGAAACATGTATTTCAAGTGAGAAATGCGAACATGTTGACCAATTTTAAATTTGTAAGGTTTTTTCTTCTTCTTCGGTTTCAATTTCAATTTGCCCACATACATATACTTCCACACTTTAGATCTATTTTCCTTTCGAATATCTGCAGGAGCATACTTATTAGGGAGAGAGCCATGAGGTCTATGGTTGTAATTGTATACCAAATCTTGAAGGATGTCTGCATACCAATAAGTTTGATTATGTAGAAAATATCGATACATCATTCCCTTTAGTTACAGTACGAATGACTCTCTCAGCAAAGTTGGCTTTAGTTTCATTCTTTGTTGTATAAGCATGAATTCCCTCATTCTTCAAAAATGCTTTTGCCCATCTGTTTTTAAAATCAGTTCCTTTATCTGACCTTAGAGTTCGTGGTCTTCGGCGTGTTTCATGAAAAATCTTCTGGAAAGCTTGTATGACGCTGGTATGTGATTTGTTAGGTATTGGCTGCACCCACAAATATTTGGAAAAACATCAATGACAACTAATAAAAAGCGGGTGTCATCGTTATAAGAGGCTATGTTTCCCATGTCAGCCAAATCAATATCCCACATGTCATCAATACCGCGTGTAATGACACGTTGCCTTTTAAACCTATATTTTACAGGTTGTAGTAAACTGAATGCATCTTGATTCTGTAGCCATGTCTTCACTTTGGAATGAGTAATTGGTCGATTATGTTTTTTAATATGTGATAAAGTTTGTAAGGACCAGCAAATGCCCCGGATTGACCAGGTTTAAAGTAAATATTGGTTAAGTAATCCTTCCACGTTGACATGTTAACACTAAATGAAAACAACTGGTCAACATACCTTACATTTTATTTCACCTCATACCTCCATCAACATATCTTACATTTTATTTCGTTGTCCAATCAACACATCTTACAGGTTTTTATATATCAAGTATAGACACAATGGTGTGAATAATTGGCATCCATTGACCTTCAATGCACACTAACCAACTACGTAATTCATCAAATGTTATAGCATTTAACCCATACTTCTCACAACGTTTGTTGGCATTGTCTAACACTTTATCTAAATGAATATAATATTTAGCTTCATTAACAATATGTATAGACACTTGTGAAATGGCAAGTATGTTCTTCACACTCTTCATTTTGACAAGCAGGACATAACAAACATGCAAATTTTTTTACAGCTAATAACATTTCTTCACAATATGTTTTTTGCACAATATACTGTTTCAATGTAATGTCCGCCATTATACTGCAATATACATTAACCACTCTCTCACTTCATCAAACAGTCTTGAATCAAAACGAGCAAAGTGAAAGGCTGCTTCCACATCAAAATCCTCAGCTCCGTCAATGCCTGAAAGCGTACACTCTTTGATGAAATCCTCGCGTAAGTTTGACAAGTTCAGCGCTAAATGAGCAAGTTCCCAATAGATGCTAAAGTGTTGTAGTTGTTGTTGAACAGACCCAAAACGTTCCAGTTTAGTTAACATGTAGTCCACATACTTCTCCTTGAAACACGTTTCTACATCCATCCTACATGTCCATATGATTAGAAGCACATCTGCACACTATGACGGCTGGCGAGCAAATGATTTTCAAAAAGGTGATACTGTTAGCGAACCACACTTGATACAGAAGTTGTCTGGTTCACACATCTTACAATTGTACTTGTAACAGTGACAATCATAATCACTGACATATCCACAAGCGCCGCAATATTCACAGGTAAGTTCAAGCTGATTTTGCACGTTCATATTCTCCAATTCAACTTCAGCCAGTCTTTTCTTGGATAGTTTTGATACCTTCATCCGATTATCCTTTAGCAGTTTGATGACAGTTTTCACACAATGACATTCTGTACATGGCTCAGGTTTGGAGAATAAGACTGAGTTGATGTTATCCAACTCCTGAAGCAGGATCTCCCATTCACGGTCATTCATGCTGATGTAATTTTTCAAGCTCTGACACACAATATTCCACAAAGATGGCGACAAAGCAAGCCATTTCTCTCCACGTTTGATTCGAAGAAATGGGCCAAATGCCCCATGCTCCACAGTAATGATTAAGTAATGATAATGATTTGCACTTACTTTAAAGCTGCTTGTCTTCTCCATGGCTGTACATGAAATGATGACTTTGGTCCTCCTCCCTACTCCTTTTATACCATACATCTGCTGAGTCAGCTCCCTTATAGTTCTTCAAGCATTTGACAAAGTTCTGAATTCACTTCAACTCGTCCATTGTTGAATCGAACAAGTTCTGATACATTCGTCGTGTAAAATAATTCTAGCAGCTACAACTAGCATGGGTTCAGCTGTCCAAATTGTATTGGCGTTAATAAATGCTGATTCAATGTCATAAGTGTTCCCTGGTAAATTCAATTCTTCACATTCACTCAGAAAAGATTCAATGAAACGATTTCTTGGAATTGCCATTCCAGTCGCTTCCCAGTGTTTATGCAAATTCTTCACTTGTAAAATCCAATCCCATTCAAAATGAGGAAGTTTTGAAAACACATAGTCAGCATAGTTCACTTGGAAGACATCATCCAATGTCTTTATACGTCTGTGAAGAAGGGATGTCGACATTGTTCACTCACACAATCCACCACGTGAAAGGACAATATGTGTTCTCGGTCATTCCATTTATACCCTCCAGGTTTTCCCGTCAATTTAAGTTCCTTGTCAGATGTTAAACTCAATTCTAATATATCTAAAAATAGATGTTGTATTAGTGGGTGGGGGGAGAAATGTATGAGCGCAGGTTTGAATGCGCTAGCCATTCATGTCTGAATAAGCTGTCCATTCGAACACACCTTGTGATTGGGCTTGTCATTCGAACGCATTTTGTGAATGGGCTGAGCTTCTCATTAAAACACGCCCTTGAGTGATGTGTTTAAAAAACTTACTTACTGTGGATCTAACACTTCGCCTTCCACGCCGCGCAAATGACACCAATGTGAAGTTTTTCCAAGGAGAACAAAAAGGTCTGCTCTCGTCTTTGAATGATGTCTGTGGCTTTTCAACTACACAGTGTTACATGATAGGGGGGGGGGGGTCATAAAAAGCAAAGTTGTTCAGAATCGTCTGAAACTGATAACTATGCTGAAATCGCAAAAATTTTCTTACCGGTAAAAATCGATCCCTAGAGGGGGGAGGAGGAGGGAGGGAGGGGGAGGGGGGTTGTCACGTGACCTATGACGTCACAGGGTGGGGGTAAAACTGTCATTTCCCTACTACTCAGGTTGCGCTAAGTCCGACTATGGTCAGTTTGAGTATATATATTCTTTTGAGTTTATATATTCTTTCTTCATACTCTTTCAATATCAAAAGTACTGCATTAATACAGGCATGACATTATACTAAAATAACATAAAATCTCATTATGCCAAATATTACTCGATAGCTGTACGTGTGTTTCAGTCTTCTCCTATATCTCTCTCACATGTCTGTCTCTGTATATCTTTTTCAGCCTCTCTCTTTCTCTCTCTTTCTCCCCTTTCTCTCTCTCGGTCTCTTTCTTTTTCTTTACTCCATCTCTCTCTCTCTCTCTCTCTCTCTCTCTCTCTCTATTTCTATATATATATATATATATATATATATATATATATATATATATATATATATATATATATATATATATATATATATATATATATATATATATATATATATATTCATATATATATATATGAATTAATTTCTAGGAAATGGTGCATTTTATTTTAGAGTAGAAGGTGAGTTAAAAACTTAATATTGCAAAACCTTACATTGGTGACAAACGTAAAACAAACAGTTTTAAATGACCCATCACGCAACTGATGTGAATTATTAATTTTTGAGGGTAAATATTTATTTTTTGCTACCATGAATTAATTTTTGCGATCTTATATTTTTGCGATTATATTTTTCATATCTCTAAACAAGTTTAGATTTCAAAATTATTTTTTCTTAAAAAAGCATACTTTTATGTACAAAAATGTTGATTGATATCAAAATTAATTTAAGATATTTAAATTTGATTTCTTTTAATTTTTTACTACACATAAAGAAATGAAACATTTCTTGAGTTCAAACATTGTTTTGTCATTATACTGATATCAATAATTCAATTTCAAAATTAAAAAAAATGACGAATCGTTATTTTTATTTATGTGTTCCTCCCTTACCCAACAAAGATCCGACGTCTTTTTGGGGGTTGTAAAATGGTTGATATTTGGTCACGACGCCAGTATAGCGAAATTTAAATTTTTAAAACGTCACATAAATGTCGAGTTTGGTCGCGATGCATATGACCTGAAATCGACGTCATTCCGACGTCATTTCAGGACATTTTCCCAAATAATCAATGTTTCTTCTGCAAAGGTTATATTACAAATATATTATATTGTTGCAATTTACAATATACAAAAATGCATGTCACCCTCCTAACTATATCACAGTTTTTTGTTGTGTTTGTTATAGCCACAGGAGCTTATACTATCGACTCTGTGCTATGTTGTGAACCATCCAGTACTTCGGTGATGCGCACTACACCATTGGCCTTCGTCATGGCCTTGAGTACTCAAGAAAGCCGCTAGAAAATACTCTGTTTGCCGTTCACGCGCTGTAACCAATGCTTCGTGCTTGTTAAGGTAAAAAAGATTTTTTTCGGATATGTTAAGCAATATCTCACATTTTCCAAAACAGCCAGATAGGTTAAACACAATGAAAGACAGGGGTGCGTTTGGTTAACGGATTACGAGAAAAGCTATTGGGTGATGTTGAACCTGGTGGTCAAGAGGAATAAAAGGGCCGATTGTTTTAGTTTTAGTGTGTTGACACTGGGTTCCAACATCCTTTTCAATCTGAAAGTGGCGTCAGACTTCTGTCGTCAATCAGCCGTGAAACATCGACGTCGGATTGGTGTCTGAATCAGACGTCGGTTCCATTTCATATAAACCAAAAGCTGACATCGGATTAATGTCGGAACGCAACGTCATTCTGACGTTGAAAACCCGACGTCGGTTCCATCTCATATGCAACCAAAACTGGCACGTCTTAATGTTTACTGAGTACGATCTTTAAGTTTGTACAAGCACTTTTTTCTGCTATCTAAGACACAATCGCTGACAGCAAAAAATAAATTTCTATTATCTACATTGATTTATTGATTTTGATATTAAAAATTAGCATTGAATGTTAAAAGGGCATTCCATACAAATGTAACTAAAACAATGGTGGTTTTCATTACACACAATGGTTCTCATCATTCTAACAACGTCTCCATCACGTTTTGTACTTTTAAAAATTTTATTTTATTTATTTTTATTTTTTTCTCTGTTGTAAGGAGCAGACACATCGCTATTAAACAAGACGTTTCATGCTGCTTGTAGTACATCTTAAATATGAAAGAAAATCAGCATTACCAGAATGGAACTTGACATACACGCCACCAAATATGACTCTTTTCTGTCAAGCAAAGAGAACATATGTTTTTATCAAAAAATTTTTGATATAAGTTTTATAAGTTTTTGCACATACCTCTAAAGAGTGAAACACGTAGCAAGTACATTTTAGAACATATGTATATTATATCCATATTATGTATCCAAAGACATCCGAAATGTTCGCTTACACATTTAAACAAAAAAACTTTTTCTTCGCAGCTTAAGCGATTGTCAGAGGCGCTGCCCAAATTAAGTATCCTACTGCTTTGCAGATGTGATGTACTCCGTGTACTTGACGCTGCAGCATGGCTATAATGCATGGCCAGATGTCCTTCACCTTCAGACGATGTGTGACTGCTGAGTACTGTTGCTGTTTAATAGTAAATCTCCACGGCGGCTCGGTATGCTGTGCGCAACACCTATTTACTGCGTAGACCCTCTGGGCATACCGCGAAAAAGCTTTTTATAGCAACGCTGCATCTGCATCAAGTGCTGCATCGTCATTCCTTAGTCACTGCCCAGCAAAAATCCGACATCTATGGGGATTATAAAATGGTTATTATTTGGTCACGACATCAGTACAACCAAATTTGAACTTTTGAAACTTCGTATAAATGTTGGGTTTGGTTTGGTCGCGATATATATGACCTGAAACCGACGTCATTCCGACGCCCTTTTCCGTCATTATTCCAATTAAATCAGTCTTTTTTAGCAAAGGTTATATAATTAACAAGGGGCGGGTGGGGGTGGGGGGAGGAAGAATACATTTGTCTGTCAGTTATCTGTCCCTATCTTTGGAGCTTTGTTGGCGACTGAAGAGGCGAACAGTACTTGCGTTTGTTACGTGCATGCGGTTCAGTTTCGATTGATACAGCGTGGCAATTAGACATATGTAATAAGTGAACGTTTGGGTACAGTTAGGTTTAATAATATACAACAATGCATGTCACCCTTCTAACTATATCACAATTGTTTTACTGTGTTTGCCATAGCCACAGGAGTTTCAACTATCGACTCTGCGCCATGCTGTCAATCATCATGAAGAACTTCGGTGATGCGACGCGTACTACGTCTTTGATTTTCGTCATGGCCTTAAGTACTTATAGGAACGCAGCTCGACGATACTCTCTGTGCCATTCGCGCGTTGTAAACAATGCTTCGTGCTTGTAAATTTTTGTATTTCAATTTATTAGTTTATTTTGAAATTCAAAGCAAAGTTTAAAAACAGCTTGGCAATTCGCAAACATTCTAAAGATGTCGGATGTTGAACGAAACCACGCATTTGTAAGGAAGAAAGATTGTTTACGGGTATGTTTAGCAATATCTCATATTTTTAAAAACTTTTTATCGACACGGTCAGATTTGTTAAAGACAGTGAAAGACAGGGTGCGTTTGGTAGTTAAGAGATAACGAGAAAGGCTAGTGGGTGTTGTTGAACCAGGTGGTCTAGAAAAAACCAGCCAATTGGAGTCTTGAGTTTTAGTGTGTTGACACTGTAAACCTGTGTTACAATATCCTTTTCAACCTAAAATTAACGTCAGAATTTCGACGTCAATCCGCCGTGAAAATTTCGTATGCAATCAAAATCCGACGTCGGATTGGCGACAGAACCTGACGTCATTCTGACGTTAAAAACTCGACATCGGTTCCAGTTCATATACAACCAAAACCTGACGTCTGAACCCGATGTCAGTCTGGCGTTGAAAACCCGACCTTGATTCCATTTCTTATGCAACCAAACCCAGCACGTCAGTCCGATGTAAGAAACGTCGGATCACGTCAACCCGACGTCATTGTGACGTCTAAATGTTTGCTGGTTACATTTGGAGAGGAGCTCGGAGATGGAGGGGATATGGGTGTATGTGTGTGTGTCGGGGGCGGGGGCGGGTGGGGGTAGGAATGATGTAATCTGGCGCTGCTGCTGGCGTCAAAGCTTTTTTCCAGAATATTTTGCATGCATGTTTTAAAGAAGGAACGAAAAAGGGGAGAAGCGGTGCTAGATCTTCCTTTTTCAAAATGAGACCATACATTTACTTATGAAATCTGCAAATTTTCGATATTCTCAAAAAAGTATTTTTTTTAAATCAAAATACCAGTGTCTAGTTTTGATAACATGTTAGTGTGATAATATATGTTACCATGCATATCCATGAAAAAACGCTTAGATGGGTTTAGAAGGGTTACAGATGTATGAGTTAGTCTTCTTTACAATTATCCACTTGGGACGGTACTCGGTTAAGAGTTAAAATCTCAAAAGTTACATATTTTATTAACACTTGACAAGCCTTTGGCTTGCAAGAGTTATATGAATTTGTGCGAGCAGCCGTTCGTCCTTTTTTCTTCTTGACAGTTTTTTTCGATTTTTTTTGTGTCTTCTTCTCTGACACTATGGGCCCTAGGACTATGAAAGTTGGGACCCATGAAGAGCTTGATCTGAACGTGCATGTCACTTTTTATTTTCGTCTTCGATTTCGTTTTCTTTGTTAAAACGTCCTGTGAAAAGAGTGTATTTTTTGAAAGTAAATGCAGTGCATTTAAGGTATATCACAGAACACAGTTGCTGAGCTTTGTGCGAGCTCTCACTGCGTAAATAGATAACACGGCGTATGCCTGCTCAGCCAATGAAACCTTACGCCAACAAAAACCAAACACTACTCGGCTTATAAAACGTGTTCAAGCTGTGTTGTTCGCAATATATTATTCAAGAAATAACCCATTGAAGGAAGCATTTTTGCGTTTTTTAATTTTTGTCAAGTGTTTAACTTTTCGCTAGCGAAATAAGGTTCTAGTTTTTATTGAGAACTTCTTGCACAATTTTAGTATAGAGAACTCGGTGTGTAAGTCAGCATCATTAACAACCCATTTGTTCGTAACGCGTGACACTGAAAATGGCAGTCCGCCGAGATCGCGTTTGGGTTCCGAGTCCTTTTGTGTGTGTGTGTGTGTGTGTGTTACGTGTGGTAACACATGTTCCGACAAAGTGGTCATCTTTTATTATCGTAAGACGTTACCCATGACCTTCAGTCAAGCATCTATTTTTAAATCCCACCGCCCCCTCCCCCGATCCACCCCACCATCAGAACGAGGTACTGGTTCATGTTTAGACTGAGGTAATATCCTTACGTCAGCTACTGAAAGACGTGACTTTTACGGATGGAAATAAATAAGAAAACCAGCTAATTAGCTTTGAGAGGCCATTTTACGAATCAATAAAACTATGAATATTGCCATCCACTTCAAATTTATTCGACAAAGAAATGCTTAGAAACATTGAAATTATAATTAGAAATACATAAAACGTTAAAATGAAAGGAAGCATACCAATTGGATCAAAAATCTGTTTTGTTTACCACAACTAAACCGAGATGAAAATGGTTGATGGCCAAATTTTTAAAATTTATGTATGTTAATTTAAGTAGTTTGCAAATGGGCGAAACATATAAAATCTTAAATGCATAAAATACTTGTTTCTTTAAGTTCTTCGCCTAAATGCTTGTTTGGACCAACTTTAAACCGATTTGGATATCACAGCTGTTTTATTTTTAAAAATATACGCTTTACTTTAACACACATATAAATACATTTAAAAAAAAGAATGAAAAAAGGAAGAAAAGCAATAGACAGTTAAACAAATCAAAGTAGCACATAATATTACTCTAAAATTATAGCTACGTACAACAAATTAAATGCTGTATATCAGAGCGCTGTGCTTTTTCTACAAAAATGTGCGTATGCCCCATCTCAAATTCCTTGCCATATCCAATCATCACCGGGTTGACTGATAATATTGTTAAAATGTATAGAACATCTTACATAAAAAGGTGCATTTTGTACAGAATGGTGCGTGTGTCCAATCTCATTGTCCTATGACGTTCCAATCATCACCAGGTTGATCTGATAATATTAGTAGAAAATATAACTCCTGCGCAAGAAGGTGTGCATTTTATACAAGAGGTGCATGTGCCCAATCTCATAGTCCATGACGGTTCCAATCGTCGTCAAATTAAAATTCATTCCATACTTTAATTATATAAAAGTCAAATGCGACACAAACTTATGATCATGTCTTGTAATAAGCTTCTATCTAGTGATGCGTCAAATTTTTTTCACTTCATATTTTCATCGCCATGCCAAGCTTCAAAGTGTTGCTAAAATCAAAAAAAAAAAAAAAAAAAAAAAAAAAAAAAAACGAAAACAAATAATTACGAAAAAATCACTAGACTGGCTCCATGCCTCTTCGTGTTCTTATGGTAGAGTGGTAAACAGTTGTAGAAAGTGTCCTAGTTTCTTTGTAAGTCTCACGTTATTGTTGGTGTTGTTTAGATCGAGTTGTATTATTAGCTGTGGTAGTCGCTGGAGCTCTGCCATTAGAGTTGCCCTCAAAGTCATCGTAGTCCTGTTTTTCCATGTCGTCTGTTTCACGAGCCTCCGCGCTGTTTCTGCGTCTCCTACGCATTGCGCCATAACTGGAAACAACTGGAAAAACAATAAAAACACTCATAACAACTCATCACACTCATCCTCATCATCACCCCAATCATTATCATCATCAACGTCATTTATAACGCAAATCAGCTCTGTTAAAACTTTTTTCATTATTTCATAATTTTAGGTTTCAGACTATAACAATTTATTTTCTTGCCTTAGAAATAGAAAATATGAGGAAAAAATGCAAATACAAATATTTTTAAATTATAAATTTCAAGTTTTTTATTACTGCACTACCGAAATTTCAATAACCAGCTACATAGCAGTTTTATTTTCATTTCGCCAAAAGATAAGAATTTACATTGTTCAACTAATTGCCACTTATTCGTATAAGAAAAGGCTAAACATTATTGATTTCAAACCTTGGGTAGTCTGTTCCGAAATAGCCTACCAAAAATATCTGGTTTCTTATTTGATCATGAATTCCACCACTTCTTATTTTAAATGATACGGTTTATCATTATTATATTCCCGCGCTTATCGATAACCTCATGCCAACCAATCAAACCCCCATTACAAACCGGTCAGGTCAGGAGTTCTCCAAACAATCAACTGGGATGATTTTGTATGCTTTATATAGGAAAAATATCGACACTCAGTTACAGGGAAGAGTATTTCTGTCAGACTTTCACTGCAGTCTGAGGCGCTGCGATACTTCTTCTTACTCTTACACTTAAAGCTTCCGTTCCTCTTTGCTTTGCATTTACCCAGGTTGTGGCATCTCGTCCCGTCATCACAAACGGCCGTCGTGCATTGATACTTGTACTTGTTCACTAAACCAGTGCCATCGATCCCCCACTCGTCGTCACACGAACAATAGCAACCTAAAAGAATCAGCCGTTGTGTCTTTTTGGTCCGTTTTTAAAGTATTTTACACACCAAAATTTAATTTATACAGCAAAGAAATACGTTAAGATGTCACGCTTGTCTTCTTCTTTTATACAATGCTTCATGGATTATAATAAAGTTCAATAAAGACCATGCGAGCTGAAATGGATCATTTGAGGGTGAGGGCAGGCTTAATTACCTTAAGGAAATAAAAATCGCAACTGATATATTTAGGTTAAATTTGTCATGATTTCGGTAAATGTTACTGTTTTGTTTTGCTTTTTTGCCTTTTATGTCTGTTAGTATTTATGTTATTTTTCTAAGGGTTGTGGAGAAAGAATTTTGAAAAGAACGGCAATATTATTGCTTCAGCGTCAGTCGAAAATATCGAAACCCGTTCTTCCAAATCAGCTTATATTTGTTATTATTGTAACGCGGTTGATGGTTAGGTAGCTAGGTGTTAGTGGGAAATATATTTCCCATATTAAATTCTTTCTCTCCACCATCACAACCTCTTAAAATGTTAAAGCAACCCCACCCACCAATCTCCAATCTCCCTACAAATGTCTCTCACCTCCGGTGATGTCGGTATCTGGAGGAAGCTATCCGTCGTCATGGCTCACACAGGTACCCTTGTAACAGTTTACGCTTTGTTCTCATTTGCGGCGCTTTCCAAACATCGGTCACCTTCGAGGTAAGGATAAATGCAATCGCAGCTTCTCCCTCGTCTGTTAGAGAACAGAAGAAATGGCATTTGATTATTTGTACATCTGATTTTACTTTACCTTATTTCATTTTTTATTTTACAAATTATCAGTCGGTAACTTTTTTAATAAAAAATGTAGAAAGTGTGACTGGACAAGAATGACATGGCAGGAGACTGCCGGACATGTAGTAACAGTTTTAGCTGCAATGATTAATTAAATTATCTAATGTCACAATGCCAAGGTCACAATTTTGAGGTCATATTGCCATAAAATAAAAGGAATTGACTGTTTTCTACTTTGCCGCCTAAATTCACAACGTAAAGTAAATCTTTTAAGCTTTAGTAATGGCAATATTTGTCTTCTTACCCTGTGGCCACCTCTCATATTTTAACAGTGTTCACATGTCGACTGTTAAACACCCTAAATAAAACCAAAATAAAATATTTTTCATTCCGTGTAATGTCAGCAATAAATTCTAACAATGTCTGTTACTCACAGTCTATCCAGCTGTCACCCTCGTTGTAATTCCTGCATTGACATGTCTGTCTTCGTCTCTCTGGGTTCTCCGTTTCAGCCGAGCTTTGGCCCTCATTCATGCATTAAGATTGCCACAAAAGGGCGTTCGTGTCTGAAGAACAGTTTTCCATTAACTTATAAAGGCCTGAGTTATTTTAAGATATTCATGCTCATAAAGATGTAAACAATTGCCCAATTTTATTGGACAAATGAACAGATACTGTTTAATACTATTTTGAGTGCAACCTATAATTCAGAAAATTCATCGGGATCGCTTATTGCTTATATCAAATTATCTAATTGCCTAAATATTTTTTTCTTTTAGCACTGTTAAAGCTTTCGATCTGTTTCAGTTTCGGAAAGTTTTCAGGTATTTCCTCCGACATATTTTCTGCTTTTACATGTCATAAGTGTAGCTGACTTAGTGTTAGTTATTTTTTAGATAGTACACTTAACCTTTATATAGTCCACGTTGTTAGCCAACCAGTGATAGGGCAGCATAGAGGGCACCACGATTCCTCCTTCCCCCCTCCACCCAGCTACGTGCTCGGTGGCTCAGGTACGCGCTGGACGACTCAGCTACGCGCTCGGTGGCGCAGGTACGCTCTGGACGACTCAGCTACGCGCTCGACAGCTCAGGCTCGCGCTGGACGACCAAGCTACGCGCTCGACAGCTATGGTACGCGCTGGACGACTCAGCTACGCGCTCGACCGCTCGACAGCTCAGGTACGCGCTGGACGACCCAGCTATGCGCTCGTTGGCTCTGGTACGCGCTGGATGACCCAGCTACGCGCTCGGTGGCGCAGGTACGCGCTGGACGACTCAGCTACGCGCTCGACAGCTCAGACTCGCGCTGGACGACCAAGGTACGCGCTCGACAGCTCTGGTACGCGCTGGACGACCCAGCTATGCGCTCGTTGGCGCAGGTACGCGCTGGAGGACCCAGCTACGCGCTCGACAGCTCAGGCTCGCGCTGGACGACCAAGCTACGCGCTCGACAGCTATGGTACAGCTATGGTACGACTCAGCTACGCGCTCGACCGCTCGACAGCTCAGGTACGCGCTGGACGACCCAGCTACGCGCTCGGCATTTTCCATGGACTATTGCCGTGTCACTGCCGTGACTGGTATTTTTGTTATTTGTTTAAAAAATTCTATTAAAACAGATGTGAAAAAATTGAGAGTAAAACAAAAATATAGTCCAAATTTGAATGAACCCCCCTCGCCCCTGTCCAGTATTTAAAACATATTCTCTCTTTTGAAAAAAAACAGCAGTCCACCCTTTCCTAATTTCCCCCCTCTCTTACACTCCCGGCCCGGTCCAATTCCTCATTGTCTGAACAAGCTTATTTTCTATTTCATTTTTCGTGCATTTTTAGTGATTTATTTGAGGAAACCAGTTGATGTATTATTTGGTTATCGAGTATTTATCAAACAGCCCGCCTTCGATGTAAATTAACTGATAAGTGTTTATTAAAATTGCTAAATTAATGATACAAAGGTTCACGGGCGCTTGAAAATCTTCACCGTTGCTTGGAAATAGAATTCAGTGTATTTGATTATTTCATTGTGTCATCATTCAACTACAGCGAATTTCGGTTTAGTAAACATACACTCCTGTGAGTTAAAAATGGGACACAATTCTGTCTAAGGCGTGCAAGTGTGTTGGTAGAACTACATTTTTTGGTATTGTTAAGATGTATGCATTATAAAACTAGGGTCTACTACGCATATCTCGACCGTTTAAAATTGCATAGGAATACTTATTAATTTTTAACTTTATAAAAAAACAAAAGGATTTATTTATCATCAACAACCAGATGGTCTTATGATTGTTGAATTCATCGTCAACAATATATTCCTCTGGTCTAAAATTTTGCTTTATAATATGCCAGATGGCCTAGTATTGTTTAATCAAATTTAAACAATACATTCCTCTGGTTAAATAATTAAAACACAAATACATACATATTTTAGCCATTTAAATTAACAATAGTGTAATATAATACAATAAAATTAATCATTTTTGGACACATATTTATCATTTGTGTTTCTTACTTTTACTTCACAAAAACATTTTCCAAAGCAATTTACTTCATCTGCTTTTCATGTCCAGTCTTTTCATACGGTTTTGCAGTGTGAAGTCAAAGATTGTACCTGAGCTTCAGGTGTTCAGATGCGGTGCTACTTTCTACAGTGCTTTTTGCTCTGTTCTTCAGTATAAGTTTGTCTTCGTGGCTTCTATTTTGGCCTCAAAGGCTGGTTTTGCATTTATTCAGTGCATCATAGCTTATGCTTAACTTCTCCTGGTTTAGTGCCAATGAGGGGACCAGTTTGTGTAACAAGTCAATTGGTTTAGCAGGCTTAGTAAAGCCTTCGATTAGGGCTTAGTCAAGAATTTTGTTTGGCTTGGTATTAGCCTCTGGTACTTACTTATCAAAGCCTATGGTTCTGACTTATTAAGGTCTTTGATCTGGCTCACAGTAGCCTCTGGTTATGGCTTGGTATAGCTTCACTATTTGGCTTCGTGTAGCCCCTGGGCCTAGAGTACTCTCAGGTTGAGTTTAGTTTCAGGTTGAAATGATATCAGGCTTTCAGTTGCCATCAGGCTAATCGGTTTTAATTTGGCGGTGAATTAATTTTCCCCTCTCCTCTCTGGTTTTAGTTTACATAGAGGCATTCCTTGGGACTCTTGGTGGCCATGTGTTGTGTTCATGGATGGTTGGCTCCCTACTCTTATTTCAGTTTACTGCTAGGTTTTCCTTATTTACTGCTAAGTTTGCAGAGTAGTTTAGCAAACGTTAAGGTTAAATTTATGAAGTGCTTATTCTTCTAGTGATCCAGTGTCAGTAATACAAATTTATCATCTTGAGTTAAGCTGTTTGAAAGTTGACAATGGAAACGTCTGTTAAAGAGGAGAGTAAGAAGCAAGATGAGGCTTCTGCTCAACAAGAGCAAGATAGTGAAAAATCAGATTCTCGGGCTATCAAAGACTTTGAGGTAGCAAGTCGCAGACTGTACGACGTGTCAATGCTATCTTAGTGGATGTTGGTGAAGTTGCACACCTTCAGTCGGTGCGAGATAAGTTGACAGAGCAAACTGATGAATACACTCATCTGTATGCAAAGTTCTACGAAGAAGGTACGCTTTTGGTATCACATCTGGCAACCTTTAGCCGTCTTGAAGAGGAAACAGATGGCCTCTTGAAGGAATTAAACGCAAAGATTAGGCGTTTACTCGACAAAGCTGTGAAAGATGAAGGATCGACTGAGGTATCAGACGTTGGCACAAAGGAACTGCTTGGTACTTTGTACAGCCAAATGTCACTAGCTAGGCTACCTCCTCCAGAGCCTGAAATATTTATGGGTAACGTTTTGATGTACCCGGTGTGGATGAAATCTTTCGAGACGCTGATTTCTAGTCGGGGTATACCGGAAGAGGAGAGGTTACCTTACTTGGCTAGGTATACGGCTGGCGAGGCGAAAATATGCATCGAGTGTTTTTTTCTCGTGGATTCTCCCAGCGCTTTTACAAACGCCTTTAGTTCTCTCGATCGCCGCTTTGGGAACACCTTTATTATTGGTTAAAAAATGCGCGACAAATTAGGTAATTTCCCAAGAATAAAGAGTAGAGATTCTACAAGCCTGAGGCATTTTGCAGATTACCTGCGTCAATGCCGATCTCGTATGAAGACTATTCCAGGTCTCCAGTTCTTAGATGATCCTAGAGAGAACAGGCGTCTATTGCACAAATCACCGGATTGGCTAGTTCAACGATGGAGAAGAAAGGTGGCTGCTTACCAGGAAGAAACATCCTCTTTTCCGTCTTTTGGAATGTTTGTTGACTTTCTCCTCAAAGAAGCCGAAATCGCGAACGAACCATTCACGAACTTGCATTCTGGTGATAGCTCAAAGCTGAAAGACAGTAGCTCTAAGGCAAGTCCTTCAAGTATTCATAGTGGGCCGAGGAAATCTACTTCTAACCGAACAAAGAGTGATAAAATCACGTGTATTTATTGCTCAAAATTTGGTCACACGATACAGAAATGCTTCAAGTTTGATAAGGTGTCTGTAAAGGAAAAAGACGCAATTGTTTTGAAGCACAAACTATGTAGAGGCTGTCTTTCTCCGGGACACATTTTTAAGAAATGCAACACGAAGTCAAAGTGCTCAACTTGGAGCAAGAATCACCCAACTTGTTTGCATGACTGTATAGTTGTCTACCAAGAGGCTCGTAAAGGTACATCAGTGTTGATTGCTCAAGCTTCTAACTTGTGTCCCACTGCTCAAGAGTTTTTACCTTCTCAGTCTGAAATTGCTGACTCCAATGAAAGGACATTAGCTCAATCATACTCAAACGCGACCTGCAGAGGCGACAATTGCTTGAGCTCGATGATTGTCCCAGTTTATCTCTCACATACATTACAGCCCAACAAGGAATGTCTGGTCTATGCCCTTTTAGACACCCAATCAGACACATCCTTTATTCTTGAGAACACCAGAAAGAATCTGGGTGTTGATGGGCTTGATGTTGAGCTTTCCTTGTCTACTATGTTCGCCGAAGATAAACGTGTTCAATCCAAACGAGTCGGTGGATTTGTGGTGACAGGATTTAACTCTCAGAAGAAAATTCGCCTGCCTGACCTGTACTCAAGGCCGATTATGCCCACAAACAGGCCTCATATACCAACGGCGTTAATGTGCGAGAAGTGGCCTCATTTGAAGAAAATGCAGTCCAAACTTATGCCAGTGATTCCGCGGAAATTGGTCTGCTTATAGAATACAATTATAGCCCAGCGCTCATCCCAAGAGAAGTTATTACAGCCAAACAGGGACCCTTTGTCCAACGAACAGATTTGGGCTGGGAGGTAGTTGGCATGGGTGACTGTAGCTCTCCAAACAGTCATGGTTTCAGTCACAGAGTTATGGCCTACGATGTAGGCAGGGATAAGGTTAATCAAATTGCCTTTCGCACCTGTGCGTCGGTGGTCGCGCCACCTCGTGACATTTTGAAAGTCCTTGAGTACGATTTTAAGGACGTCTCAGAAGGCGTCGGTCTGTCACAAGAAGATGCACAGTTTTTGGAATTGATGAAATCAAACAACTTTAGAGACTCGGGTAATCACTACGTTATGTCTCTCCCGTTTCGTGCAGAACCCAATTTACCTAACAATCGTCGGGTAGCGGGAGAAAGGCTCGGATGTCTTGAGCGTCGGTTTGATCGTCAACCAGAACTCAAACAAAACTACACAGAGTTCATGACTGAAATGCTCGATAAGAAGTACGCAACTCCTGTTCCACCTTCTGATCTGGATAAAGTAGTCTGTTATCTTCCCCACCATGGGCTTCAAACTGCCAACAAGTTGAGGGTTGTGTCTGACTGCAGCTCCAGGTTTAAAGGGGTATCCCTAAATGATCACTTGCTACAAGGTCCAAATCTAACTGTTTTTACTATTAAGGTTTCGACAGGAAACGGTAGCTTTTGGATGTGACATTCAAAAAAATGTTTTATCAATTTGAAGTACCAGAAAAGGATCGTTTCTGCATGTGTTTCCTTTGGTGGCCTTGTGGCGATACATCAAAGGAGCCATGTATGTATGCAATGGGTGTGCATACGTTCGAATTTCGATCCTCACCTTCATGTAGCAACGTCGGCCTAAAGCAAGTAGGAGATGACTTCGAGCATAAGTACGGCTCAGCAGCAAGTATTTCTTGCGACACAACTTCTATGTAGATTATGAGGTCAAGAGCGTTACTGAACACAAGCAGGCGATTGAACTTATTCGCAAAACGTCAGAAATGTGCGGGGAGGCAAGTTTGACGCTGCATAAATTCGTGTCAAATTAGGCAGAATTCCTGGAAGCTATTACAGCGGAGATAAGGTCAAACCAAGCTAATGTTGACCTACGGTTTGAATATTCGCCTCTAGAGCGTACATTAGGTGTTCAATGGAATATCCAGTTGAACGCGCTTAAGTTTTTTTCGCCCAAAGAGTTTCCACATAGCTGAGGTGCAACTGCATCATTTTTGCGATGCCTCTGTGGTAGGATATGGGTGCTGCAGTTATCTACGTTTTGCTGAAAGCAGTGGAAATCCGCATGTTTCTCTGGCTATGGGGAAATCAAGAGCTGCTCCGATTAAGCTTGTGACTGTTCCTAGGCTGGAGTTAAGGGCAGCAGTGCTAGCTGTTAAAATGGCAAAAACGATCGAAAAGGAGCTTGATTATCAGGATATCAGGCATGTGTTTTGGACAGACAGCCAAGTTGTACTGGGATACATAGGCAATACCTCCCAATGGTTTCATGTGTTCGTCTCCAACAGAGTTGGTTTTATACGTTCGCAGACCAATACGAATCAATGGCATTACATCCCTGGTACAATCAACATTGCAGACATAACATCACGTGGTTGCCTAGTTAAGGATTTGTGCTACTCCAGATGGTTTTTAGGACCAGACTTTCTTTGGCAACCGGGTTTGCCATCTTTTGGTGCAAACAAAGAGATAAGTAACGATGATCCTGAAGTCAAGGATGTGTTTTCATTCGTTACAACTTCAAAGGAGTTTGAGCTCGAACGATTCTCTCTCATATCAAGCTGGCACAGACTGAAAAGAGTAGTGGCTTTGATTCTGCTAGGGAGGACGCCCTAAGACAGAAAAAGCGAAGGGCAACCAGAAGTGCTGTCTCAGTCTACGATTAAGTTAATATTCAAAGCTTACAACTGGCAGAACACAAAATACTGAATTTAACTCAGAGTTCGTTCTTTCAAGTTGAGATCGAAGCTATCTCAAAGTCAGAGCCAGTAAAGTTGTCGAGCCCATTAAATGCTTTGGACTGTTTTCTAGACGATGGTTTGCTGAAAGTCGGAGGACGTCTGAGGAAGTCAACCCTACCTGTGTCGACTATACACCCTGTTGTTGTGCCGAAGTCTAGACATATTGCGCAACTGATCATTGGCTACTGCCATGATTCAGTATTGCATCAAGGGAAAGGCATGACTTTAAATGCCGTGCGGTCTAAGGTATTATTGGTAGTTGGTTGCTGTGATTTGGTTACTCGGTTTATCTATCATTGCGTGATCTGCACAAGGGTTGAGAGCAGAAGTTGCCCATCAGAAGATGGCCGATTTGCCTGCAGACCGTATGCAACATAGTGCACCCTTCACCCACTGTGGTGTGGACTTGTTTGGCTCTTTTGAGGTCGTTGTGAGGTCGGGGCGAAGAGAGGTTAAGCGATGGGGTTGCATATTTGCACGTCTTTCGTCGCGTGCTGTACATATTGAAGTGGTCAACTCCCTGACCACCAGCTCGTTTATCAATGCACTCCGACGATTTATAGCGAATCACAGACCTATTTCGCTCCTCAGATGTGACCAAGGCACCAACTTTGTTGGGGCTGCCAAAGAGTTGAAGGAACAGTTCAAGAACATTCAAGAGCCCTCAGTAAGACACTTCTTGTTGGAGAATAACTGCATATGCGAATTTCAGATGAATTAACCTGCAGCCTCACACATGTCTGGAGCATAGGAGTGCCTCATTCGTTCTGGTCGAAGTGTTTTAGCCTCCCTTATGCACCAACACGGTTCTCACTTGGATGATGAGTCACTTCATACCTTCATGACAGAAGTATCTGTTGTTCTGAATAGCAGACCTCTTACGCTGGAGTTCTTAACTGATCCGAACTCCCTGGAGCCACTCACTCCAAATCACCTTCTAACAGGAAAAACGAAAGTAGTTGTCTCACCTCCAAGTGAATTCCAACGTGACGATGTCGTTAGGGAAGGTCCATGAGGTTAACAAGTCATCTGATGGCTTTGTGAGAAGTGTCACACTTGCAGTCGATGACAAGAATCTAGATAGTAAAGGCAAACGCTTTGGTAAGGTTAAGTATCTTGTTAGACCAGTAACGAAGCTAGTTCTTCTTGTGGAGAACATGGGGTAGATTCCCCGCCGAAGATTTCGTTATTAAACGTATTGAATGCTTAAACATGCCAATATGTATTTTGACACATTAAAGTTCTGACAGTGATATGCGTAGTAAAGAGTATTAATGTGAAGTTATATGACGGGCAAAGGTTCATTCGTCAAATTACTGCATCATTTGGGGAGCCATGTAGCGGACTAAGTGTTATTTTTTTTAGATAGTACACTTAACCTTTATATGGCCCCTAAATTTAAAACATGTGTTAAAGTCAGGTGATCCCCTGTGATTGGTCTGTGACACGTGTTCTGTTCAACGGACCATATCCCATCAAATTCGTTGTTATTTCCTCAAGTGTTTGGTCAGTCTGTAAAAGTCAGTCATGCTGGACAGATGGGTTTAGCCTGAAGTTTAAAGTCCACCACAATTGGTAAGAACTTGATTATAATTAGCTATAATAAATGAAATGTTTTAATGTCAGAAATATTTCATGTGTTATTAATATTAAATACTGGCTCGATTTATCTGTTAATTATCGGTATTTTGGCATTAATTTTGTGGCAATGTGTTCAAACATTTTTTTGTTTATTGCACTCCACATTGCGAGCAGGATTGGAAATAAATTAAAGAACAGCCATTGTCTTTCATTTCCCGTCCGTCACATTTTTTGCTGTTCTAAAGGAATTAAGAATTTAGCTATTAGAAAGTTGGCAATGGAAACCTCTGTTAAAGATTAGAGTAAGATTCTCGGACTATCAGAAGCAAGATTTAGATGTGACCTAATGGCAAGAATATGTTATGTGACAAATCAAAGCCCCCCCCTCCCCCACACGTTGCACATCTGCACCTTATATGCTTTCGTCCTGTAAGGTTTGGTAAAGATCCGATGAATAGTTTTTGAGATATCGTCCGGACAAGAAAAGGGTTGAAGTGCGACGGTCACTTTATTTCCTCATCAAGAAGCGCCCACATTGAAGGGAACACGCAAGTGAGCTGTTGTTTCAAAATAGAAAAAATGCCTGGTTAGGTTTTATTAAAAACAGATTATTTAAAACCTGGTGTATTTACCGATTATTAAAAATCTGTTATATGAACATACCAGGTTTGTTAGCAAGTTAGCCAAAAAAAATTCGGGGAATTCATTCATTCGAGTGCCGAGGCCTGTACGTCCTTGCTGCAGCGTTTCACTAGTCTTGGTTGAATGGTAACAAATGTTACCCCTGGACAAACTTGATTCCAAACAGACAGACGGACACGAAGGGTTTCTATATCACTCTGCCAAGCGGCTAGAAGAGCAGCGGAGGATAAAAAGTCATTAAACAAATGATATGCTCAAAGTCTGTTTGAGATTTCTTGTAATTAGAAGCAGTTATCTATCCTCAAGGGCAGCAGCGACACTAGGGGACAAATAAACGATCAGAGAATTGACATGTGTGCCCCTATCGTACTATTTATGGCGTGATTTCTAGACCAATCAAAGTTGCCTATATAGGTCATGTGATCTGCAAACGTGGTTTCATGCCAATCTGATGGCATAGCTTTTTATCAGTGCTTTGTATATTCACCGTAAGTCGACTGAAGTATCTTGAACGATATATTCACAAAACACTCTTTCTTTTAGTGTTTAACTCTTAAAATAGTTACTCAGCATATTCCAACATAATGCTTTTTCTTTTTTTATTTCAAAAGCAACTGAGTTAGGTATAATTCGTACCAATAATCTCCATATTTTCATTTTTACTAGCTAATATCCTTGTACATATGTATGATTACAACCAAATGTATGACCATATTTCATCCATAAGAGAAAATACAGATTATTAAAATAACACTTACTACTTCCATTGCTTCCTCAGTTGCCATTGTATATTTCTCACCGACAGCCTTCTCAAAATCATAACCTATTGGTGCATGGGATCTGCGGTTGAACTCTTCCACTATGGTCTTCTTTTTACTGTGCGAGTCCTTAAAATTCATAGAAAAGGCAATGTCAGGGGCGCATATATGGGAAAATCTCGATACGGAAAGGACAGTGCCACAGCTTGCGCCTTTACTTGACAGCATTTCTTAGCAATTATTCTGAATGTGCTTTGGCGATATTTCACTTTTAATTTAGTCAACAACTTAAGGTCAGAGGTTAACAGATGGATCAGCTCATTGTAACTATCATTTTGTATGCACTACATAAGCACAGTCTACTCGTTCTCCTCCCAATGCAGTTTAGCGTTGGCATTGTAATTTTTACAGCCTGTAAATTTTTGCTTCACAGCTGGTACAATTTACCAGTTACCGGTTAAATTCTGGAGCCCTGTTACTAGACATTGTGTCCATCAATTGCAAAATATTGATGGACCGGACTGAAACTTTGTAGTCCAGATCGAGGCAGAATATGGTGGTCACCTACTCGCGTAACGTAAAAACATAGGAATCGGAGATGCAGAGCCCTCAGCCAATAGCAGTTACATCACTGTGGGCGAGTTACCTTTTAGAGATATCGCCGGGACAAAAGCAAGATTTAGATGTGACGAAATCACGAGACGAATATGTCACGTGACAAATCGCAATTGCATATTTACACCTTATATACTTTGTTCCTGTAAGGTGTGGTGAAGATCTGATGAATAATTTTTGAGATATCGCCCGGACAAGAAAAAGTTTAAAGTGCGAACATCACGTTACAAATCGAACCAAGCTGCAGATCTGCACTATATATACTTTCTTCCTGTAAGGTTTGGTGAAGCTCCGATGATTAGTTTTTGAGATATCGTCCGGGCAAAAAAAGTTTACGGAGGGACTTACGCACCAGAGCTACCATGTGGTAAAAATGCAGTACGGACACGAGGTTACGTAATTTGATACGTTGTGGCATAAACCTATTTTTAAGTATTTTTGAACAGCTGTGGCCAATAATCACGGACAAATTCTGATTAAAAGACAGATATGTTGTAGCAAAAAATAAAATAAACAAACGCACATGGTACCAAAAATAGTGCCGGCTTATGCCACAACAAAGTACAGGCATAAACCGGAACTGAACACGGACATGACAGGCACATAATGTTAAAAACCATAACTGCTAACAGACAGCGCAAACTGATTTAAAACCAGGATTAATAACAGTTCCGGTTTCTGCCAAAGCAGACGTAAACCAGAACTAAATCGGACATGACAGACAAATATGGTTGAAAATCATAACTGCAAACAGACAGCGCAAAAATTTGTTCTGTTGTTGTATTGTCCATTCCACAGGAAATAGTGTTTTCTTTTTTCAAAAAAGGGTAATTAAATCTCGTTTCTGTATATACTTGATTTGGTGAATAAAGCTGATTAAAGATGTTCTTGTGTTATTAACCTTTTTGTGTTATTAATTTTATTTGCATTATTAACTCAGAAAAAGAAATATCGATAATATCGACAACCTTTATTTACAATTAACACAAATTGCATGCATGTAAGCTTCACAGTTATATGTAAAACTCCTGTTCTTCTTAATTATCTTGAGTGTATTATTTTCGAGCACCTTTTCCTCTTCACTACCTTGAGTGTATTATTAGAAATAAGACAAAAAACATCCAACACTCAATTTAATTTTAAACCACAGTATTACACAGACAAGTTGCAATTCTCAAAAAGCGTTACAGATGACGGTGCAAGCAATTATTAATTCCCACTCTGCAAAGCATGCTCCATCAAGTAACCACTCATTCGGTTGGCATAAAGGTCCCACTACGTAGTGACCACTTACCGTGGACATAAAGATCGCACCGTCAAGAGCACTCATTGCATGCTCCATCGGTGACCACTCCTCCTGTTGGCATAAAGATCGCAATACGTAGTGACCACTCACCGTGGACATGAAGATCTGTTGTGCTCACGTATTAAATAAAACACGTCTATTCTGAAACTAGCATTTTACTCAAGTGAATAAACAGCTTGTGGTGAGAACGGTAGCGAGATGATGTGACTAACATAACCTTAATACATCACATATTTCTCCCCAGATTTATTTTAAACGTGTTATTTCTCCCCAGATTAATTTTACTGTTTTTATTTTTGGCAGACATGGTCCATTTTTTTTGAAATTTCACAGATGCTATCTCAATTCGACCTTGGATATGATGTCTGATGTTGTGTAAAATTACAGTAAACACTTGCTTATCTAAATCTAACAAGAAATTCTGTTTTTTTCTTAAGTGCGCCTTTTAATTCTAATAATTGGGATGCCTACCAATTATGAATCAAATGTGTTCTCAGTCACAAGTAAATAAATACATATATGAAACTACAAGCATTTATTTCTATAGTAATGTCTCTCTGAAAATAATGATGCTCTTAATTTTATTTTTACAAAGAGTCCCATGGGATAGCTCCATGAATTCTGGTATTTTCGACAAATTCTACTCGATCCTCTGGGTGGTGTTTTTTCTTCGTTTTTTCCTGAAGATATTGGTTCAGGCTGTCAGATAAGGTCTTCAAGGTTGGGTGTTACGCCCTCCTCCTGTTCTACTTTTGATTCCCTCGCGATAATGGATGGAATTTTATCTGCGGTTAATGGTCGAGTTGTATTATTGGTTGACAATTGCTGACAACCTTCTTCTCCATGTAGCACCTTGATCGGTCATTACTTTTGTACGATTTTGGATCGGTTTTCTTTTCAATTATGCCAGTTTGCCATTTAGAATTTGTATGTTATGTTGATCTGTTATCTCGTACCAAGACATGGTCACCTTCATTGAAGGTGCGTAGCCTGTACTTGTTTTTCTTAGATTTTGCCTGGTTTCGACTATCCTATCGTAAAAACTTGGTTTGATAAGGTCTAGCCTTGTGCGTAATGGTCTTCCAAGCATAAGCTTTGAAGGGGTTTCTCCAGTTGTAGACTGGATGCATGATCTGTATTGGAACGGAAATTTTTCAATTTTATGACTCAATGAATGACGCTTGCTAACTTGTGATCGCAGAGAGGCCTTTAAATAAGACACCATCCGTTCTGCGGCGCGGTTTGTGAAGGGTTTGTAGACCGCTCCTGTCACGTGTTTGATTCCATTCTTCTTGCAAGAATGGTTCAAATGTTTTTGAAGTGAAAACACTGGCCTTATCAGATACAAGCATCTTCGACAACCCAAAACGAGCGAAGAAAGACCTAAGTTACTCCAGAACTCCGTCCGTAGCCGTCGAGTTCCAAATGTCGACTTCCGCCCATTGGTATGTACGTCGACTATGACTAGAAGTTGTTTTTGCTGGATGGGTCCTGCGAAATCTATATTTATCCTGTCCATAGGGAGATCGGGGTATTTCCACGAATATAGTTAGCTTTCTACCTGTTGTTTGACATGTTATATACACTGAACGCAATTTTTTGCTAGATTTTTGCAAGCCTGGCGATGCCTTCATTTTTACGATGCCTGTAATTCGTGTAAGAACGTGGACGTAATTTTGGAGGAATGATGACGCGATTTCTCCAAAATATTATTCCCGACTGAGTGGAAAATTCATCTTTTCGCCTGAAAAAGGGTATCGATTCTTCGGAATGATCTTGCCAGTCTCCTGTAAATGCGTAATGGTCGACTCGAGACAAAATGCGATCCCGCGATGTGGCTGGCGTTAACCGGTATTGAGTCCAGCTGGTGTAACTCGTAAATCTCTGCTTCGTCGATTCTCTCGGTATTATTGCGCGGTAAAACACGACTGGATGTTTCGTTTCATCGGGCATTTGATGCTCCATGACAACCGAAATACTGTAAGGCGAGGCATCGGTTTCAAGGTAAATCGGTAATCTTGGATCGTAGTGTGCTAGCACGCTTTGCTTCTTTTAAAGCTCTGTTGTGCTCTTCTTTTCAAGACTACTTCACCCCGTTTTTGTCAGATCATACAGAGGTTTTAGCACTTTGGATATATGGCGGACAAATTTGTGATAATAATTTATGATTCCCAGGAAACTTCGTAATTCTTACACGTTTTGTGGTCTTGGCGCGTCGACGGTGGCCTTGGTCTTGTCTGTATCTTGTTGCAATCCGCCAAGTGTGATGCGATGCCCACAGAATTTGATTGATAGCTGCATGAAAGCACATTTCGTCATGTTTACTTTCAGACCGTGTTTGTCTAGACGATGTATGACTTCTTGTAAGTTACGTAAATGTTCATCGTCATTGGGCCCTGTTATGATGCAGTCGTCAACAATACATTTCGTGCCATCTGCTCCTTGTCATATTTGATCCATTGCCCGTTGAAATTTGGATCCAGAATCAGTTACACCTTATGGCAACCGGTTGTATTGAAACAAACCGTTGTGTGTGTATATGGTGAGATACTTACGCTGGGCGTTATCGACGCTCATGGACAGATAGGTTTGAGTTAGGTCAAGCTTACTGAATTTCTGTCCCCACGCCAGCGATGCAAATATATCTTCTACTTTAGGTAGAAGATACTGGTGGGGCTGTAGAGCGGGATTCAGCGTACACTTGTAGTCGCCACAAACTCGTACTTTGTGGTTTGGTTTTGCTACAACGCATATCGGGGATGCCTACTCGCTAAACTGAACAGGTGAAATGATTCTCTGGTCTTGCATACGTTGTTATTCCTCCTCAACTTTTGCTTCAGCGAGTAGGGGACGTTCCTGGCCTTCATAAATTTGGGTTGGGTTTTCGACTTCAGGCAAAACTTGGTAGCAACACCTTGGAGATTTCCAATTCCCCGCTCAAACACACGTGGAATTATTTATGTTGTGTATTCGTGGATCAGGGGTGGAGTCGGACTTGATGTTCACTGGTGTTATTTAGGTGTTTCTGTTCGATGTCGTCATTGCTGATGGCTGTTCCATCGGAAATAGCTTTTATCTTGGCCCAGTTTAACTTGAGGTTTCTGTGCCAGTCACGGCCCATGAGTGCATTTGGTCCATTTTCTGTGACGAACAGCTTCAGGCGTTTTCGCTGTCCGTGTATTTTTTACAGATCCGCGCATGATCCCAAATGGCCTCATAAGTTCTCCCGTGTATGTGCGTAGGACTGTGTTTGTTGAATGAAGTTTAATGTCCTTAAAATGTTCGTCAAACACATGTTTCGGGATAATGGAAACACTGGCTCCCGCATCTATTTCCATTTTCAGTGCAATCCCATTTATCACCGTTGTAGCCAAGAATTTGTCTTTCTGGGAGACTGATGAGCAACTGTTGATGGTGATTGTGCAAATATCGTCACAATCATTATAGCTGCCTTCGACTTGGAGCACTTGTCCACCTTGTTTCTTGGAACTTCGCGGTTTGCGTGACTGTAAATGCACTTTCGGCTGCGTTCCTTGGGCTTCTGATTTCGCAATGCATGCGCGTTCGATGTGGTCCACTTTGGAACAGTAGCAACAAACGGATTCCTTGAAATGGCAATTATCTGGTTCATGTGTACCGGCTTTTTTGTTCTTTGGTGATCACGTGGTCACTCTCTTGACGCGGCTGTTCGCGCGTAATGTTTCGCCGAGCGCGCATCGCGTTGACTTGAGCACTAGTTTTCATGTTCGTCAACTGGGACGTTTCTTTGTTGGCCTTTTCGATGCCTACGGCTATTTCTACGGCTCTTTTGAACGATAAATCACCTTCTTTGGATAACAACTTTTTCTGTATGTGTCCGTTTCGGAGTCCGCAAATAAACATGTCTCTCAAATGTTTGTAGAGCACTTGTCTTTCGTGCCCGCAATTGAGGGACAACGATTTCAACGCAGCAACAAATTCATTCACCGATTTAGACTCCTCTTGTATCCGTTGGTGAAACCGGAATCGTTCCGCTATTTTCAGCAGGTTTATCGAAAAGTGTTGCTGCAATATGGTGCAAGTGTCAGAAAAGCCTTTTGTTTTTGGTTCATCGGGTGCGATCAAATTTTTCAGTAATTTGTACGTTCTTGGTCTGATAAGGCTTATGAGAGCTGGAACTTTCTTTTCGTTCGTAATGTTATTCACAAGCAAAAATTGATTTAATCTTTGTTCATACGACTCCGACTGTTCAATTGAGACATCGAATGCTTCAATATGTCCTATTATTGCCATATTTACCTTCATTGCCACAAAATATCCGCTCATCACTTTTACTACGATAGCAATTTATTGTCAAAAAAGAGTATCTCAAATTTCTCGCAATTTCACTAAAAATATTTCAAATATCCTCCTCGTCAATTTCGCTGTGTTCACGTATTAAATAAAACTAGCATTTTACTCAAGTGAATAAACAGCTTGTGGTGAGAACGGAAGCGGGATGATATGACTAAGTTAAGTACTAACAAAACCTTAACACATCAGAAGATCGCACTGTCCAGAGCACACATTGCTAACAAGAAAGTGCAACTGCTTGCAAGCAAACACATGCCAAAGTAAAAACGTTAAAATAGTTAAGTAACTTATCCATATTACACATTGGATTAAAAGGAAGACCACATTACAGGCGCACTCAACGCTGAGCAATTATTAAGCATTTAAACATCTTCAAAATAAAGGCGACTGTTCCATAGTACTCATCTTTTCAACTTGAAAAGATGCACGAGGCAAATACACAGCCTCAGGCAACCACCTATTCAGGTAACCAATGCAATTTTTGACATTTGTTACACCCCACCGATTATCCTGGTTTCCCTACCTAAAACATACCAAAGTGCTGATGTCTAAGTCTTGACGACTACAGACACAACTGCTAAGCTATGAAAAAAATACATCCTATACTAATTTTGATTATGAACCACAGTACTACACCGACAAGTTGCATTTCTAAGCAAAGACAAACAAACTTTACAGATGACGGCGCAAGCAGTTATAAATTCATACTATGCAAAGCATGCTCCATCAAGTGACCACTCATCCGGTTGGCATATAGACCGCACTTTGTAGTGACAACTCACCGTGGACATAAAGAACGCACTGTCCAGAGCACACATTGATGACAAGAAATTGCAACTGCTTGCAAGCAAACACATGCCAAAGTAAAAAAGTTAAAATAGTTAATTAATTTGTCCATATTACACATTGGATTAAAAGGAAGACAACATTACAGGCACATTCAATGCTGAGCAATTATAAAGCATTTAGACATCTTCAAAATAAAGGTGACTGTTGCATAGTACTCATCTTTTCAACTTGAAAAGATACATGAGGCAAATACACAGACTCAGGCCACCACCTGTTCAGGTACGCAATGCAATTTTTGACATTTGTTCCACCGCACTGATTATCCTGGTTTCCCTAATCAAAACACGCCAAAGTGTTGAGGCCTAAGTCTTGACGATTGCAGACATAACTGTTACGCTAAGAAAAAATACACCCTATACTAATTGTGATTATAAACCACAGTACTACACAGACAAGTTGCATTTCTAAAAAAACAATCAAACTTTACAGATGACGACGCAAGCAGTTATAAATTCATACTATGCAAAGCATGCTCAAAAAAGTGACGACTCATCCGGTTGGCATAAAGATGCCACTATGTAGTGACCACTCACCGTGGACATAAAGAACGCACTGTCCAGAGCACACATTGATGACAAGAAATTGCAACTGCTTGCAAGCAAACACATGCCAAAGTAAAAAAGTTAAAATAGTTAATTAATTTGTCCATATTACACATTGGATTAAAAGGAAGACAACATTACAGGCACATTCAATGCTGAGCAATTATAAAGCATTTAGACATCTTCAAAATAAAGGTGACTGTTGCATAGTACTCATCTTTTCAACTTGAAAAGATACATGAGGCAAATACACAGACTCAGGCCACCACCTGTTCAGGTACGCAATGCAATTTTTGACATTTGTTCCACCGCACTGATTATCCTGGTTTCCCTAATCAAAACACGCCAAAGTGTTGAGGCCTAAGTCTTGACGATTGCAGACATAACTGTTACGCTAAGAAAAAATACACCCTATACTAATTGTGATTATAAACCACAGTACTACACAGACAAGTTGCATTTCTAAAAAAACAATCAAACTTTACAGATGACGACGCAAGCAGTTATAAATTCATACTATGCAAAGCATGCTCAAAAAAGTGACGACTCATCCGGTTGGCATAAAGATGCCACTATGTAGTGACCACTCACCGTGGACATAAAGAACACACTGTCCAGAGCACACATTGCTAACAAGAAATTGCAACTGCTTGCAAGCAAACACATGCCAAAGTAAAAAAGTTAAAATAGTTAAGTAACTTGTCCATATTACACATTGGATTAAAAGGAAGACCACATTACAGGCACATTCAACGCTGAGCAATTATTAAGCATTTAGACATCTTCAAAATAAAGGCGACTATTGCATAGTACTCATCTTTTCAACTTGAAAAGACACATGAGACAAATACACAGCCTCAGGCCACCACCTGTTCGGGTAACCAATGTAATTTTTGACATTTGTCCTACCCCACTGATTATCCTGGTTTCCCTACCCAAAACACGCCAAAGTGTTGAGGCCTAACCCTTGACGACTACAGACATAACTGTTACGCTAAGAAAAAATACACACTATACTAATTGTGATTATAAATCACAGTACTACACAGACAAGTTGCATTTCTAAGCAAAGACAAGCAAACTTTACAGATGACGGTGCAAGCAGTTATAAATTCCCACTATGCAAAGCATGCTCTATCAAGTGACCACTCATTCGGTTTCACATAAAAATCGCACTACGTAGTGACCACTCACCGTGGACATAAAGAACGCACTGTCCAGAGCACACATTGATGACAAGAAATTGTAACTGCTTGCAAGCAAACACATGCCAAAGTAAAAACGTTAAAATAGTTAATTAACTTATCCATATTACACATTGGATTAAAAGGAAGACCACATTACAGGCGCACTCAACGCTGAGCAATTATTAAGCATTTAAACATCTTCAAAATAAAGGCGACTGTTCCATAGTACTCATCTTTTCAACTTGAAAAGATGCACGAGGCAAATACACAGCCTCAGGCAACCACCTATTCAGGTAACCAATGCAATTTTTGACATTTGTTACACCCCACCGATTATCCTGGTTTCCCTACCTAAAACATACCAAAGTGCTGATGTCTAAGTCTTGACGACTACAGACACAACTGCTAAGCTATGAAAAAAATACATCCTATACTAATTTTGATTATGAACCACAGTACTACACCGACAAGTTGCATTTCTAAGCAAAGACAAACAAACTTTACAGATGACGGCGCAAGCAGTTATAAATTCATACTATGCAAAGCATGCTCCATCAAGTGACCACTCATCCGGTTGGCATATAGACCGCACTTTGTAGTGACAACTCACCGTGGACATAAAGAACGCACTGTCCAGAGCACACATTGATGACAAGAAATTGCAACTGCTTGCAAGCAAACACATGCCAAAGTAAAAAAGTTAAAATAGTTAATTAATTTGTCCATATTACACATTGGATTAAAAGGAAGACAACATTACAGGCACATTCAATGCTGAGCAATTATAAAGCATTTAGACATCTTCAAAATAAAGGTGACTGTTGCATAGTACTCATCTTTTCAACTTGAAAAGATACATGAGGCAAATACACAGACTCAGGCCACCACCTGTTCAGGTACGCAATGCAATTTTTGACATTTGTTCCACCGCACTGATTATCCTGGTTTCCCTAATCAAAACACGCCAAAGTGTTGAGGCCTAAGTCTTGACGATTGCAGACATAACTGTTACGCTAAGAAAAAATACACCCTATACTAATTGTGATTATAAACCACAGTACTACACAGACAAGTTGCATTTCTAAAAAAACAATCAAACTTTACAGATGACGACGCAAGCAGTTATAAATTCATACTATGCAAAGCATGCTCCATCAAGTGACCACTCATCCGGTTGGCATATAGACCGCACTTTGTAGTGACAACTCACCGTGGACATAAAGAACACACTGTCCAGAGCACACATTGATGACAAGAAATTGCAACTGCTTGCAAGCAAACACATGCCAAAGTAAAAAAGTTAAAATAGTTAATTAATTTGTCCATATTACACATTGGATTAAAAGGAAGACCACATTACAGGCACATTCAATGCTGAGCAATTATAAAGCATTTAGACATCTTCAAAATAAAGGTGACTGTTGCATAGTACTCATCTTTTCAACTTGAAAAGATACATGAGGCAAATACACAGACTCAGGCCACCACCTGTTCAGGTACGCAATGCAATTTTTGACATTTGTTCCACCGCACTGATTATCCTGGTTTCCCTAATCAAAACACGCCAAAGTGTTGAGGCCTAAGTCTTGACGATTGCAGACATAACTGTTACGCTAAGAAAAAATACACCCTATACTAATTGTGATTATAAACCACAGTACTACACAGACAAGTTGCATTTCTAAAAAAACAATCAAACTTTACAGATGACGACGCAAGCAGTTATAAATTCATACTATGCAAAGCATGCTCAAAAAAGTGACGACTCATCCGGTTGGCATAAAGATGGCACTATGTAGTGACCACTCACCGTGGACATAAAGAACACACTGTCCAGAGCACACATTGCTAACAAGAAATTGCAACTGCTTGCAAGCAAACACATGCCAAAGTAAAAAAGTTAAAATAGTTAAGTAACTTGTCCATATTACACATTGGATTAAAAGGAAGACCACATTACAGGCACATTCAACGCTGAGCAATTATTAAGCATTTAGACATCTTCAAAATAAAGGCGACTATTGCATAGTACTCATCTTTTCAACTTGAAAAGACACATGAGACAAATACACAGCCTCAGGCCACCACCTGTTCGGGTAACCAATGTAATTTTTGACATTTGTCCTACCCCACTGATTATCCTGGTTTCCCTACCCAAAACACGCCAAAGTGTTGAGGCCTAACCCTTGACGACTACAGACATAACTGTTACGCTAAGAAAAAATACACACTATACTAATTGTGATTATAAATCACAGTACTACACAGACAAGTTGCATTTCTAAGCAAAGACAAGCAAACTTTACAGATGACGGTGCAAGCAGTTATAAATTCCCACTATGCAAAGCATGCTCTATCAAGTGACCACTCATTCGGTTTCACATAAAAATCGCACTACGTAGTGACCACTCACCGTGGACATAAAGAACGCACTGTCCAGAGCACACATTAATGACAAGAAATTGTAACTGCTTGCAAGCAAACACATGCCAAAGTAAAAAAGTTAAAATAGTTAATTAACTTGTCCATATTACACATTGGATTAAAAGAAGACCATATTACAGGCACATTCAACGCTGAGCAATTATAAAGCATTTAGACATCTTCAAAATAAAGGTGACTGTTGTATAGTACTCATCTTTTCAACTTGAAAAGACACACGAGGCAAATACACAGCATCAGGCCACCACCTGTTCAGGTAACCAATGCAATTTTTGACATTTGTTCCACCGCACTGATTATCCTGGTTCTCCTTCCCAAAACACGCCAAAGTGTTGAGGCCTATGTCTTGACGGCTACAGACATAACTGTTACGCTAAGAAAAAACACACCCTATACTAATTTTGATTATAAACCATAGTGCTACACAGACAAGTTGCATTTCTAAAAAAAAGACAATAAAACTTTACAGATGACGGTGCAAGCAGTTATAAATTCCCACAATGCAAAGTATACGTCATCTACTGACCACTTATCCGGTTGTCATAACGATCGCACTGTGTAGTGACCACTCACCGAGAACAAAAAGATCGCACCGTCAAGAGCACACATTACATGCTCCATCAAGTGACCACTCATCCGGTTGGCATATAGACCGCACTATGTAGTGACAACTCACCGTGGACATAAAGAACGCACTGTCCAGAGCACACATTGCTAACAAGAAATTGCAACTGCTTGCAAGCAAACACATGCCAAAGTAAAAAAGTTAAAAAAGTTAAGTAACTTGTCCATATTACAAGCTGTTAAAATTAAAACATCCTAACAATAAGCCAATTCGCGCTTTGACTTTTGACGAAAAGTTTTTGCGTTTCGGCTGAATTCAGTTGGGATAAGGATATAAAGAAAGGATAAAATCAGCAAAAATCAACGTTTTTCCATCATTTCTTTATATCCTTATCCCAACTGAATTTAGCCGAATCTTTTCGGCAGAAGTCAAAGTGCGAATTGGCTTATTGGTTTATTACAGTTCTTCCACTTGTATAATAAGCAAAATAACAAGCAACTCAACAAAAGAATGGTTTACGTCAAAATTTCATGCTTGTTAAGGATAAATCAACAGCCAATAAAGGTCCTGTTGACGGTTCAGCGCAAGATTCCAAGCAACTTTCGTACTGACACCTACGTGACTGCTAATTCCTTACATCAGCTTTTTAAAACGTTTAAAACAGCCGAAAAAGACTGCATTTTTCAGATCTGCCTTGTAAAAAATATGAAGACTGAACTAAATACGTGTATGCTTTGGCAAAACAATAATTTTGTTGCTTTATGTGGCCCTCAATTCTTTAGAAAAGAATTTTATTTTTGATTTCTACTCAGACAGACAGTATTGCATGATCTTTTTAAAACAGCTCAAAAAGGCTGTTTTTTAATTTATGTTGTTGGACTTATGCCGTGGTAAAAGATATATGCTTTATTGTATTATGCCTCAATTCTTCTCAAAAAGAAAGTGAGCGATAAAACAACATTTTTCAACCTCTATGTCAAACATTTTCAAATATGCAAATAATAACATATCCATCAAAGTTTATATTTCCGACAACACGTTTTCTTATTCTTCAAAATTGCAATTACATTGTTTATTTAGCTTATCAACCCTTTACATGCATGAAAATTTTAAGTTTTTCGAACAAACAACACACGAGTTTCTTCCTAACACTCATCACACGCGCGCAATATAGTCCACAGTTTTCATACTTCAAGATGACCATTTGCAATGAAATAAATATTAAATAAAGTGTCTATTTCATATTTTGTTTATTTTAAAAATAGTTGGTAACATATTTATTTATATAATATGACTAATTGCCGTCTTGTAATTTGACCTATTTTTAGGCACCTATGGCGTGACTATTTCTAACCGCCAAAATTTAACACAAGTCGGCATATCAAAGGATCGGTGGAATGTAGAACATTTCGCGCAATAATACATACACTTCATCGGGGCCCTCTCATTGGCTATTAAAACACGTGCCTTTGTAGTATTTTTTCAACACCAGGTGCCGCTCGTGCATTACAAGGTATTTAAAAAGTACATACAGCAACCAGAAGCAATGACAGACAGATGTTTTGGTTAAAATTCGGAAAACCCTTTATATTACTCAGTGACCATTTTGGCGGTTTTAATCTGGATTTTTTGCCACAATACTTGCCACAACATAATTTTGTGCCACAACGTATAAAAATGCGGAAGACTTTTGCCACAACGTACCTCCTGTAAGAACGGACGTACGGACGGACAGGCCAACGAGAGGCATCTTATGTGGTGGCTGCATTATGTGGTAGCATTTGATATGCCTGAAATGCCTTTAAGTGGTAGTTCACGGACAAGATTATTTGGGAATAAAAAATACTTACGTGGTGGTTTATATTTGCCCGTGCCCTTATGTGGTTCCCAGCAGGCGTCATTTCAGTGTCAATAATATTTTATGCTTTGTGTGTGTCATTTGTAAATCAACGGAATTCTCTATGTGGTACTTTACTGCATAAAGATATTTCACAACTTATCTTTCACAACTGTTTTGTACAATTCCCGCTTGCAAACTTTGTTTGCAACTGGGTATAAGTTTTTAACTTTTCTGGAAATTTCTGCCCTTTTTTCGTTTTTTTTCTTCCGTTTGGATGGTTCCAGAAAACTCCTCCTACAGAGGGAGATGAAATTCGGTACACGTGTAGAGCACAACAAGGTCTCCGTGAACCAGCAATTTTTTTGGACCTCAGCGGTCAATGTCAAATTTAGGTCACTGACGATTTTTCTCGAAAATGATCAGAGATTGAGCGATTTTGAGCTTATTTTCGAACCCTTGGGCTCAAAATACCGTTACATAAGAAATCCTCGGTGACTTTGAAGTTCTCGGTCACGGTCAAGGTCAAAAACCGGAAGTTGAATATTTTCTCGAAACCGATCATAGATACAGCAATTTTAGGTCATTTTCGGCCCTTTCAGCCTGAACAACGCTACCTAAGAGGCACCTCCGTGACCTCGACCTTTTCGGTCACGGTCCAGGTCAAAAACCATAGCTTGAATATTATTTCGAAAACGGTTAGAGATAGAGCGATGTCGAGCTGATTGTCGACCATCTGGGCCCAAACAACGTTACATAAGAGGTAAATCGGTGACCTTGACCTTCTCGGTCACGAACAAGGTCAAAAAGCGGAAGTTGACTATTATCTCGAAAACGATTAGAGATACAGCAATTTTGATGTCCTTTTCGACCCATTCAGCCTAAACAACGCTTCATAAGAGGTACCTCGGTGACCATGACCTTCTCGGTCACGAACAAGGTCAAAAAGCGGAAGTTGACAATTATCTCGAAAACGATTAGATATACACCGATTTCGAGCTGATTGTCGACCCCTTGGGGCTAAAGAACGTTATATAAGATATACCAAGGTGACCTTGACCTCGGTCACGGTCAAGGTCAAAAACCGGAAGTCAACAATCATCTCGAAAACGGTTAGAGATAGAGCGATTTTAAGCTCATTTTCGACGGTTTGGGCCTTAACAACGTTACATATGAGGTACCTCGGTAACCCTTACCTTCTCGGTCACAAACAAGGTCAAAAAGCGGAAGTTTTCTATTATCTCGAAAACGATTAGAGATATACCCATTTCGAGCTCATTGTCGACCCCTTGAGGCTAAACAACGTTATATAAGAGGCACCTAGGTGATCTTGACCTCGGTCACGGTCAAGGACAAAAACCGGAAGTAGCTACTTTGAGTTCATTTTCGACCGTTTGGGCCCAAATAACGTTACATAAGCAATCTCTTGGTGACCTTGATGTTCTCAGTCACGGTCAAGGTCAAAAGCAGAAATTGACTATTATCTCGAAAATGATTAGAGATACAGCAATTTTGAGATCATTTTCGACCCTTTCAGCCTGAACAACGCTACATAAGAGGTACCTCGATGACCATGACCTCCTCGGTCACGAACAAGATCAAAAAGCGGAAGTTGACTATTATATCGAAAACGATTAGACATGTACCGATTTCGAGCTGATTGTCGACCATCTAGGCCTAAACAACGTTACATAAGAGCTACCTCGGTGATATTGACCTCGGTCACGGTCAAGGACAAAAACCGAAAATAGCTATTTTGAGCTCATTTTTGATTATTTATGCGCAAATAACATTACTTTAGAAATACCTCGGTGACTTTGATGCTCTCGGTTACGATCAAGGTCAAAAAGCGGAAGTTGTCTATTATCTCCAAAAAGATTAGAGATATACCCATTTCGAGCTCATTGTCGACCCCTTTGGGCTAAACAACGTTATATAAGAGGTACCTAGGTGACCTTGACCTCGGTCTAAAGAACGCTATATAAGAGATACCTAGGTGACCTTGACCTCGGTCAGGGTCAAGGTCAAAAACCATAAGTCAACAATTATCTCGGAAACGGTTAGAGATAGAGCTATTATTTTCAGCTTTTGTGTGCAAATAACGTTACTTTAGAAATGCCTCGGTGACCTTGATGTTCTCGGTCACGGTCAAAAACTGGAAGTTGACACTTATCTCGAAATCGATTAGAGACAGAGCGATTCTGAGCGAGGTCATTTTCGATCCTTTGTGCACAAATAACGTTTCTTAAGAAATGCCTCGGTGACCTTGATACTCTCAAAATCAAAAACCGGAAATTGACTACTATCTCGACAACGATTAGAGATAGAGCGATTTTTTGTTCATTTTCGACCTCTTTTCCACCCAAATAACGTTACATAAGAAATTCCTCGGTGACCATGACATTCTCGGTCACGGTCAAGGCCAAAAATTGGGCTCATTTTCTACCGTTTGGACCCAAAAAACCTTACGTAAGAAATCCCTTGGTGACCTTGCTGTGGTCGGTCACGGTCAAGTTCAAAAACCGGAAGTTGACTACTATCTCGACAACGATTAGAGATAGAGCGATTTTTAGTTCATTTTCGACATTTTCCGCAAAAATAACGTTACGTAAGAAATTCTTCGATGACCATGACATTCTCGGTCACGTTCAAAGTCAAAAACCAGAAGTTTACTATTATCCTGAAAAAGGTTAGCTCATTTTCGACCCTTTGTGCGCAAATAACGTTACTTTAGAAATGGCTCGGTGACCTTGATGTTCTTGGTCACGGTCAAGGTCAAAAACTGGAAGTTGACTATTATCTCGAAAGCGATTGGAGATTTTTGGCGATTTTTATTCCATTTTCGACCCTTTCCGAACAAATACGTCACATAAGAAATTCCTCGGTGACCTTAATGTTCTCGGTCACGGTCAAAAACTGGAAGTCGACTATTATCTCAAACACGGTTAGAGATAGAGCGAGTTTGACCTCAATTTTGACCTTTTGAGCCTAACAACGTTTACCTTAAATTTCTGGGTCACGGTCAAGGTCAAAAACCGGAAGTTGACTTTTATCTCGAACAGGGTTATAGACAGAGGGCTTTTGAGTTCATTTTGAGCCCGTTGGACGAAAGCGATGATAAAGAAGAGGGTACTGCTTGACTTAGGTTTTTGGTCATAATGTAATGCAAATATTTTCTTTGGTGGATTTTGCAAGTGGGCCAATTCCGCTATGTAGCGGATTCTTTCTTGTTTTAAATAAAATGTTTGTTTGTCTGTTTGGTGTTTAATGTTTGTTTGGTGTTTAACGTCCCATTCACCAACTAGGGTGGGTATATCAGGATGCACTTGCTAAAGAAATAAGTGTGGAAAAAAGAAGGAAGAATGAGGAAATGCACGGAACAGAACGCAGTGGGAGTATTGTTAAGATTCTCCCCCCCCCCACCCCACAGCGGGATTTAAGCAAATGCTGCTCTTCTTATTTGCTTTAGAAATTAGCTTAATAGTTGCATTATTTCGAACAGATGGTGTTACCAGACAGTTGATCTACGGACTTTGACGGACTCCCTTATGTGGTTTATTTTGTGCCCAATGTGTGCTTATGTAGCTACCTCATAAGAACCACCACATAAGGAACAAAAACCACATAAGTGACGGATGTACCGAAAATCCACCACATAACATAATCAATGTGGGCACGGACAGACAAACGGACGGACAGACCGATAACGTTAGCCTTCAGCCAATATTGGCTGAGGGCTAAAAATGATGAACTAGCCTAAAATTTGGTGGTAACTGAAGCAAAGAATAGTTTTCATTAAAATGTTATAATTATCTTTCAACACATAAAAGAATAAAAACTAACATGGCCTGTACAAAGTTATGACACACGGACGGACAGACACCCCAAACCTGTGGGGCCCAATTCCAAGGGAAAGCATTCCCCTTAACAATAGCTTTAGATATGAGAGTATGGGCTACATCCTGTAATATTCCTCCTATGTTAGGTCGTATACGAATAAGAGGTGATGTACCAGTAACCTACGACCGTCCGCCAATTTTTGGGACGTTTTTCAACGATAACTTATGTTTTAGGTGCGATCAAATTAATTTCCCTTGTGCATGTCGACAGTAAAGAATTTTATAATGTTTTCTGAGAGTTGCAAAGCAAACTGTAGTGTTTATGTTGAGTTATTGGGAAATTAAATTTTCTGGGCAAAACATTTTTGGACAACTTTAATCCGCCACACTATATTGTCAACCTGAAATTAATATATTAAATTGCTATACAAACAACTAACATCAAAAGCAAGAGTACTAAATTGCTGATAACGAACTATTTTGGGTAGTCCTAGCCAAAAGAAGCGATCCGCTACTGAGGCTAGGCGGAGCGCTTCAAATTTTCGCTATATAACGATATGCAAGTCAACCACGCTCGCTTTGGGGCACCTCTGTGGCAGTGTTGTGCAAAATTCAATGACCCACAAGTCTTTATTGGCATTTGCTAAAGGCATTCAAAGCACAACGGCAATGGTACATAACTTCTGTGTTAGGTTTTCTTTAAAAGAACAAAATACGGAAATAACCGCAAATCTCCCGTTATAACTGACATTTGTTTACATCCAGGCAGCATGGTTTATTACGTAAAAAAGTGAACGTAAATTTTGTAATTGTCCGTAAAAAACTTTTGAATTGCTATTTTAAAAAGCATGGAAAAACTAAAAGTTAAATATAAGAAAGTGTACAAATAAATTTATACCTAATTTCGCATCTACTAATTATTTTAATAATATTTTACAGATAATATATATATTTCCCCTTTATTTAAATTTCTGGTCACTTGACTTGATCACGTGGCACTTAAAGGCCGGAATGTAAACAAACATTTGACAGGTGAGTGCGGAAGCTAATTTTTCTGCACTTTAATTAAGAAATAAAAGATATACAGCTCACTGAAATTGTGTATGTTTTACAAAAAGGTATATTGGGCATGAACTTTCTATAGATATTTGAATAATAGGGACTGGTGTGCAGATTTCGTGCCTCAGAACATAAGCCAAATTACAGTTTGGCTGTTTCGAATAAAGTGCGCAAGAATTTTGAATTTTGACTGCGAGGAACCGGGTAAAAGATGAGAGAAATGATAGAAAAATATAGAAGAAATATCGCAAAAACAGCTCATACTCGGAACACAAAAGACTATTTGTTATAACTTTTAATAAATTTTTAAAATAGCATACAAGTTGCTAAAAACTCACTTGTCCTTTGGCGCAGGAGAAATTTGATATTTAGGTGAAGTTTCTCAATCATTTCAGTTGATTTCGGTTATTTTTCTTCAAAACGCAGAATTTTTGTGCATTTTTATTGGGAACGCCCAAAGTGTGATTTGGCTTATATGAAGTTGACGCCTATTAGCGGAACAACGGAAGGCTTCGTAGCTCTGACAGAGATATATACGATGTTATACAAGTCAGAACGGACTCGGAGCTAGGGTAGTCCTACCGTTTGAAAAGATGTTGTTTTATATAACCGATCTGTCAAGAGATAATTTTCGAAACAAAAATTACATTTTCAAGATAGATTGTGTTTCCCGGGATGGCGAGCTTGCATGAATACTTGGGGAAGACGTAGGTTACTGTTTATGCTTTAATCCCTCAAATAGGACTAAAGGAGACTATAACGAGATATTGCTAAAGTGGGTAAATCATTTTCCGTTTAAGGACACAACCCCACATAGTTCCAGGGAGCCTTGAACAATAAATTCGCCTCATTAAAAGCCAATTCATTCCTTCAGAGCTACCTAGAGTTTTACCGAACACTATCGGAATCACATATCTTTATATACACGATTTTAACTGACCTTCAAAGCAAAATATAACGTAGGGGTACACGTGACAATTTTCTCTTACCTAATTTTTGTTATCTAATATGTCGCTTGTATGAGATTACTGCCGTTTGTCGCTAATTTTAAAACTTTTTGACTGTCAAGCGTCATCTATAAGAACGATCATTTCTTTGGGTAGACATGAACGAAAAATATGCTCTTTCGAATCTCAGCGACTATGTAGAGATTATGCCATTCGATCAAGCAGTAACTTGAAACCCGAGATTTTCAATTTTCGTGTATTAGTCAATAAAAGCTAAAATTAATTTCACATCAAGGGATGACGTTTTGTTTTCTTTTACAAAAATTCAGCTGCTAACCTTTATCACGCATCTTTGAATGTTTATTGAATTGTTTATTTATTCAAGTGGACACATAACATTTTAAATCAATTTTCCTGTATTGGTCCCCCTTAAGCCTATTTCATATGTAAGATATAAATATATTAATATTTATATAATTTTCAGGATAAGGGCATCCAAATCAGCTATTTTATGGCTTTTAATCCTTTAGAAATAAGCTACAAATATCTTTCTAGCTTGCCGTAAAACAACACATATTTGTTTATTTATCTGTTCCAAAATGTTTCAAGCTATGATCATGGGAAACGATATGATGTTAAACAATATTAAGATTGCTATGTTTCACAGCTCCATACTGTATATAGATTTATATTTAAAACCTTGAGCATTTTAACAAATGACAGGAACACTCAACGCTTAACTTTTAAAACGAACAAAATACTTCTCACTATAAAATAAGGAAGATCCTTAATTCTTTGCTAGTATACAAATCAGCAAAAATAGATTTATCAAAACGATCATTTCTTTGGGTACACATGAACGAAAAAAGCTCTTTAAGCCTTTAAGCCTATTTCATATGTAAGATATAAATATATTAAATCATTCTATTGCCCTTTGAGAGTAACGGTAAAAAATGCCAAATTTTTACGTAGGTACTTAGTATGAAGGTCCTTAAGGGCCGCTGACGATTTTTTCCTTATAAAACAATCAAACAATGAAACAATGAAATAATAATTTATTTTAACTTTCAGACATAGAGCATACAATTTTCGCCATATGATATATAACACATGAAACATCATTTGTTTTCACAAAAAGCTAGAAGAATCAATCAGCTCGTAAAAATATTAATTGCTTTTTTTTGCAAATATAAGAGTCGAATTGTAAGGAACTACATTATTCATACATCGGATCAATTGCTACACTTCTACACTACACATTTTTATGCATAGATAGTTGCAGATGCCTGCAGATGGTCAGACACAGAAATTGGAATGCTCTGCTTTAGGGACCAGCTCTTCAATACCTCACAGTATGTACCTTCACGTTTAACACATTCACAGTAATATCATTTCAGGTATCATTTGTCACTCCAAATGTTAATATGTTATTCGCGAAAAGACACGAAATTTATGTATCCTTTATTTACTTCCTTGCTGTAGAGTATCTTATCTCCGGTTACACAGATACATTCTAAATAAACTTGCTAGTGAAAATAGGCCAAATTTTAAGTTCAAGTCCAAATTTTAAAAAATCAATAAAATCAAACACAGACATCATAGATGCAAAGCCCTCAGCCATGGGGAACATACTCGAAAAAAGAAACAGTAAAACTGGAGAAGACCAATCAGTGCAATGAAACCTATGATAATGCATCAAGTACTTAGAGCACATGAAATAACATGGCAGTGCTTTAAGATGAAAAAAGCATTTATCATGAGACAGTATTCTTTTCAAAGTCCAGCTGAGCCACTGTCCTTAGGCGAATATGGCTCATATACAATACCGATATTTATTTTTCCATATACTAGCTATGTCCCAAATATCTTAGCAATTAAAAAGAATTGTAGGCTGGAGTGTGTTTACAAGCTAAATGTTAACGAACGGACAGACGGATACGGTCACAGCAATAGCCATTTTATGGTTGAGGGTTAAAACTTAACCCGACATTCTACAACTACACCACATACACTTTCTTGCTGTAGGGTTCTATTAGTTCCCGATGAATAGTTACAGAGAGACAAAGATACAGCCTAGAAAAACTTTCTGAAAAATAAAATAAAACAGAATAAAACAGAATATAAACATAGGCATCAGAGATGCAAAGCCCTCAGTCATGGGGAGCATGCTAAAAACAGTTCAGCTGAGCCATTGTCCTTGGGCAGATATAGCTCATCTAAAATACCGACCGTTATTAGTCCCCACAGTCACATTATTTAGAATATCTTAGCATTCGCTGAAGAATTCAAGGCTTCCGCCTGTTCACAAGCTAATTTCAACCACTAAAGCTAAAGGCAATTTTCACAGTTTAGCTGAGTTTCAAAGTCCAGCTGAGCCACTATTCTTGGACGGATATAGCTCATATACACTACGAATGTATGTGAAATATCTTAGAAATGGGTGGGGAATTGTAGTCTTGAGCTTGTTCACAAATTCATCTCAATCATTAACGCTGAAGAATACTCCAGATGACAGTTGAGCTACTGTCCTTGGACTGATACAGCTCATATACAATACCGTCATCAGTCCCCATACTAACTATATCTCAAATATCATAGCTATCGCTAAAGAATTGTAGGCTTGAACTTGTTGGACACGGATGAACACGACGATAGCAATAGCCCTTAGTCATTTTATTGCTAAGGGCTAAAAATAGAATAAATATAAATAGAATTAAAAATAATTCTATGTACATAATAATACACAATACCCTTAAACCCTTTTTTTGCTTTTTTCCATGTTTCGCATCTCTAAATATCAGCAATCAGAAGTCGCATACTTTCTTTAAAAATTGCTATGTATCCATCTGAGCACGCAAGCCCCGGACATAAACGTACGGAGCGGAGAGACGCCGGACGGACGGACACCGCATGTGGTGCAGTTAAAAAGCGCTAGTGTATCACCATTGAAGGCTGGTTGACGTGAAATGTTCGGTATTTCAGGACGTAGTTGGTTGAACATTTTTCAGCTTGTTTTTACATTGTGGTCAATTGTCCTTATTCATTGTTTGTGTAGCCAAAAGTTTTTTTAGACGGAGGTGTTTGGTCTTCCTTTCATTTATAATGTTAGACCAAACGTTTTTATATTGTTCATTCTGTTGTAGATGTTGATTTCTTTGGCGTTTTTTGCAAAAAAAGTCTTCTATCTCTTGTTTGCCTGTAAATTTAAGTATTACATTATTTACAGTATAAAACATTTTATCAGAAATTCAAACGCAACAAAATGAAAGGATAATTATCATCTGAATTACTTCTAAGAGAAACAAACTAGACTAGCCAGTGTTTTTGTTAAAACAAAGACGGATATGTCTCCCCCGTCCCCCTATTAGTCACGTGAAAAAATTCCTTGCTTAAAAGTACAACATTGGCGAGCCAAAGACCACCACAGTTTTTGAGACCATCCCCAGGTTGTTGGATTATTAAAAGGTGTTTTTAATTATAAACCTTATTTTCTGAAGAATCGGTGCATCTGGGATGTGAATAAGGTGCTTGAATATTTTCGCGCTATTCCTCCTGTTGAATCTTTAAGTAAATGAAGAATGGGGTTTCTTAAACATATATAATGAGGTTTCTAAAACATATATAATGGGGACAGTAAAACAGTGACGTTATATGAACGTCATAATGACGTTATAGGGATAGTGGGCAGCCATTCAGACGGGTAAAAGGGCAGCCGGACAAACGGACAGCCGGAAAAACAGACAGCCGGGGCAAATGGGCCTCCGTAAAAAAAGGACAACCGGACCACCGTTCAGACGGTTAAACGGGCAACCGGACAAACGGGCAGCCGGACAAACGGGCAGCCGGACAAACGGGCAGCCGGACAAATGGACAGCCGGACAAATGAGCAGTCGGAGCAAATGGGCTATCGTAAAAAAGGATCAACCGGGCCATCGTAAAATCAATTAAAAATGAGCAACCAATGACAGAGGTTCATTAAGCCTAGCTATTTTTAACCCACAGAGCTCCCCAAAGTTTTAGATCTTGAAGTTCTTCAAAGTCAGAAATTACTGATTCACACTTGGCACTAGCAGCTTCGAAATTGTTCAATAATTTTACCTTGAATGTCTTTCACTTCATTGTAGTTTTCCCTCAATAACACAAGCTTATCGGCGTCGTTATACAAGCGGGTCAGGTAAATGAGATGTAGAGCACGAGCGTTCTTTAACTCAGACAAAGATTGTCCTTCAGCAGTTACCTTACGCGAGAAAGAAATCAAGTTGACTCCTGTTTGAAAACCACCACAGCAATAGTGCGCGTTAGCGTGTGACTAAGCTTCACGTTTAAAACTGCACAACAGCTTGGTAGATTTTACATTATTCACTAAGTAGGCCGCACACTGCGTAAAGTAACTCGGGAACGCCATGCAACGAATGTCTTTGGACATACTAACAAACCAGCATCATCACGTTGAATGCCCTTTATATACAAAAACTACCTTCATGAATCACACCACAGGTCTTAAGTCCTTGAATGTGACAGAATCTGACATTAGCAGGTCACATGCCTGCGCAGCAGAATCAGGAGCACATGGTCATCCATCATTAAATTCGTGAACGATGTGCCGGTGGATTGAAACAACCCTTGAACTGTTCGTGTCTTTTATTTCAGAACTCATTGTTGAATGGTTCACTAGGGAACAGAAATAAATAAACAATATTAAGCTACATGCACGTAAACACACTGAATGAATCTACAGATTCTATGAAATACTAATTAATTAATCATTGACCATAAGAATAAATTTTATGTTACTCAAACTCAGAATATTCCCTTTAAAAGCACTGTAATGTACAATAATTATTTAAAACAAAAAATAAAGAAGAAGAAGAAAGAAATTGAAATCCCGTTAATGGGATACCACCCAAGACTTAAGATTAGCCGTAGAAAAACCCAACAAGTATCCTTAAATCATTATTAAGAATTACAGGTCTGCACTATGCAACTAAATCATCGCGAAATACATATAAGAAATAGAATTCTTTCCAATATGCCTGTGCGTAAATGTCAATTCACCTGAGTGTCACTGTACATTTAGTTTACCGATACAGAAAACAAAAGATTCTTCTTTCAAATTAACCATCACGCGATAAATGGATTTCTTAATTTCTTGAACACAGGAAGCTTTAAAGGAAATAAATAAATATTTCATAATAAAGGAGAGTAAAATACATACCGAATATTATTCAGACTCCGAACCTACAAGTTTGATTTAATTCCATTACATCTTGCTCCTTTAATTCCTTGGTACAGAGTGACAAAAAAGCAAGAGTCTGAATGTCATTTCATGACTTGCCTTACCCTTGCCACGTTTCAAGTTCACCTTATGTTACATAATGAGTACACTACACGCAATGCCCTTACCATGTCACTAAAGTGGTCATATATAGTACACAGCGTATACACGCGTTATTTAATCAATAAGGACCAATGTAGTAGATTCTACAAACCAATATGAAATTCTGGGATGCACTCATATATTTTCTAAAAGAATATTAATGCACTCGCTTATGGTTCTTATGTATGTACGTTTCGTCTGGTGCACCATCGGTCGTCTGTGTGTCTGTTCGCAACCGCTTCTTACACAAAGTAAAAGGTAATCGTCAACAACTTAACATTTTCATGTTCATTTCTTTCATTTTCAACGTTTATTTCCAAATGTACAATGAAAGACAAAACAGTACAAAAAATGCCTTAAGTAACTATAAAATATATTGAAAGTTTGGAAAGGGAACATCTGCTAAAGAATACGAAATATTAAACATTCCGTAAGGAGTATCCGTCAAATACTAAACATCCAGTAAAGTGTAACCGTTGAATGCCAAACAATTGTTGAAGGGTAACCGTCAAATATCAAACACCCTTTCAAATGTAACAAAAAATGCTAAGCATCCGGTAAAGAACAACAACCTAATTTTTAACATTCGGTAAAGGACGTCAACCAAATATTGGTGGGTTTTTGTCACCTCTTTTAGTTGCATTTTAAAGGCTTAGTTTTGTATAAAAAATGTATACCGTTGTGTGGTCGGATTTTAACCATATCTTTAAGTGTGGTTATCACAATTTGTTCAGTATTAGAAAATGTTAAATGAATTTATTCATATGTTTACTATAATTTTGCCGTATGTTACCAATATTTTTCATGTCTAACATGAGTTTATCGCATAAACGTACTGCAGAAACACCACATAACTGAGGAGCATGGCATTTATTTCGATCGCTGCCGTTGGTATTTTGTTGTAGACCCTGTGGTTAATCCATGTACAAAATAAAGACAAAGGAAACATATTAGATGTAGCTCTGGATGTACCGGAAGTCAAAAAGTTTAATGTTTCCCTTTGAGATAACACGCGCCGACAGACATTTAAGAGTCAAGAGGTATCATCGACGAATTGCCTCAATAAAACCCTCAATATCTACATATATGGTTGATACGGGTATGTCCGGTGAGGAAAACCTCCCTTTTTCACAAAAATTCAGTGATATTTTCGAATCGGTCAAAACAAGAGCAGCAATTTTTTTCGAATTTAGCCAAAGATAAACGATCTTTTGAAGCGTTCACGATTCAACTATCATTTTGAATTTTCGATCTTTTTTAAACAATCGATGTTTTGGGGCACAATATTTCATATTCCACACATCCCGTCAATGTCCACACCAAGTATTCCCTTCCCCTTACTGTGAACTAATTTACTTTGCCTGTCAGCTTTTTATTACTTTTAACTAAGAGTAAAATGAGCTTTCGGCTGCTTCCTTCATTATCCAGTGTATAATCCCACATCCAAATTACTAAATATCTTTAAGTGAAACAAAACATTAAATATGTCAATGGATATTCAAAAGGCTAAATGTGTAAGTGAATATTGAGAGCATCCAAAACCCAAATGTATAAGGTGATCTTTAAAGAAACCATGATTTCCCCCTTTTTAACAACTGTGGGCTTTTGCTCCCCTTCTACGCAAACTATGGTGTGTGTTTGGGGTCGGGATATTCTTTACTTTCATCAAAAACATCAAATTATAGAACATAGTTGAGGGTTCTGCAGCGGTATTATGCACTTTCCTCCCGCGGGGTGGGTAAGGGAACTCTAGCCATATTCGCGGTGCTGGCACCTGATAAGCTCTGCGTATAGGCGCGAAAACACTTGTCAGGAAACTACGCCCCGTTGCCCACTCCTCTGACTAAAATCAGAATTGCTCGGCCAGAAAACTAGCGTGATAACCTTAGTGGTTACACTCTATCCGTTACCACTGCAATGTTATCGGTACTCAGTGGTGAAAAAATCCGTCCTGTGGTAGGTGGCTGACCAAACCGCCATGGGGAAATGGGTGTATGATCGCTGTACGGTACTTGGCGTTCATACACTCGTACCAAAGGATCGTGGAGCCCGGCTTTAGTCGGGCCACGAAAAGGGTGCTTCTGGTACTTTGGGACCCCCACCCCGAGAGGTGCCTTCTATCTTTTATACACATACACAGGGTATTTCCCAAGCTGATCCCTTGGCCCTATTTGCCCAACCAGACATGTCCTACTTTCTGTGTCACCATATTATAGAACCCATGGCCTCTTCTCTGGTTTTTTTCCATAGTGGATTCGGGACTAGCCAACAGCCATAAAACAGCTGCACTGTAAATCGCCAATGATCGGCAACTAGAGTTTAACGTTAAGCAATTTACACAGGCACGTGACGTTCAGCTGATCTATTGCTTGCTTATAAATAGACTTTTTCTTATAAAAAATGAACATAACACTTCATTTTTTTGTGTCTGAAGATAACACCAGCCCCAGTTTTAAACTAGCACACTAGCTATAAAAACAAGCTTAAGGATACCAGGTATATTTTATTGTCTAAGGAAGAACTTTTAAGCTAACAATTGGTAGTAAATTCTATACGTATTACGAAATGTGTGTGGCATAAATTTATTTCAGTTAATACTTAGCTATAAAAACTAAATTGTAGGTGCCATATCATAAACATTACATGTATATTTTAATCTTATTTTAAATGCGTTGGTTTTTGCAATGACAATCACTGATCTACTTAGCACAAATGTCATTTTATGCTCTCATTGTTTCTGACTGTTTCTGAAGTCTTTTATGTACAAATCACATCAGCAGTTATATCAGTTTAGAGAAAACGCATTATTACTTATGCATTTTAATGAACACAAAGGCTTTTTTAAAATAGCGCTCTGGGTATATTTGGAAGCCTTAATACAGACATATTGTAGACTGTAGACAAGTGGCAAACTTTTTTGCTGTCATGAGATAAGGTTAACATATGACTGAAAATATGTTCTGATATGTGGGTTGCACAGTCAAAACAATTGTGCAACGGCTTCGTAGTGTTTGTTTAATACAAAGCATATTTGAAAGAATAAAATATAAATGTCTTGGATTTCAATTCATTTAAAAACACTTGGCGGGATGTATACTAAAAACAAAAAAATGCAATATTGTCTTTATACATGCTGTGTGGAACCCTATAGATACTCAGTTGACTTCCATGGATATGAGTGGAGTCCCATGGATACTGAGTGGACTCCCATAGATAATGAGTGGACTCCTATGAAAAATGAATGGAATTCCCTAGATTCTGAACGGAACTCCATAGATAATCAGTGGAATCCATTAGATAAAATGGACCCCCATGGATAACAGAGGTGATAGTAACATACGGTTACCGTCCCGCCTTGGAAAAATAAAACAGTTTAAATAGTTTGATTGATGTGGTAAAGTGAGCCCATTTTCCAGTAAAGACCAGAAAGGGAAAACACTTTTTGTTAATTTTATTTATTTTCATGTTTTAAAATATTATACATTTAAACATCTTTTTATGGATAAATCTTTGGGGTTCTCATATTACGTTCACACCGACACTTCAATTTTTGCACCTCCCCCTCACCCAGTTTCTTCCCCGTTGAAAAGCCAGATTTGTTCACAGAATGACAAACATCTTCTCGACATCAATCAACATCAATAAATTTATGATAATATCTTCCAAATTATAGCAACAATTGTTGAGCTGTTAGATTTACTATTTAAATTATGTTATACACCACCTTCCCCAAATGATTTTAAAAATTTGATCTTGGCACTTGTTGAAGATAATCTTGAATTATTGCTCACAAACTTTACTCTTTAAACAACTTCATAAAATATGGTCACTTTAAAAGAGAGAGAGAAAGCGTTAAATGCATTCCAAAGTGATAAAACAGATTAATAATGTATAGATTCTTTCACATGAGCGGATGTACTGGACAATAACCGACTCGATAATTTGATTGCTAAATGAGTAGACCAGTGCAATCAGAAGAAAGTAATGAGTAGATTAGTGTAATTTTCACTGATCAGTAGAGTATAGACGGACGAACAAGCCGCTCCATTTTCACTTAAAATATATTAGCGTGCGTGCCGTAACCTTCTGCTTTGAATAAGATTGATTTACGCCCGCTACATAAAATAGACTCCAATATTGAATCCAGTCATTACACATGACAACTCCAGTCATTACCCTTGACAACTATTCGAAATTAAGAAAACATGCAAAATACAATACAATCGTGCCACAACCATGCATTTGATTTAGTTTTCACAATACAACAGATTAGCAACACGCATTTCACTTATCCGGTAGCACAAGAGATGGTCTGAAGTAACGAAAAGAATAGTTTTGAATTTTCTAAAACATACATGATGTCCGAGGATACATATTTTCAGTTATCACCATTTGTGATTGGTGTTGTTGTTTTTCTAATTGGCTATATCTACATGCGACCTAGAAAGAACGTGCCTCCAGGGCCTATGTCTTTTCCGCTCATAGGAACCATCTTGTCGCACAAGTTTGTGCTCCGAGGCGAGGATTTACACAAACTGGCTGACAAATATGGACATATATACATGCTAAATATTAATTCAAAGGATATCATTATTGTCAACAGCTACAAAGCCCTTCATGAAGCATGTATAACTAAATCATTAGATTTTGCCAGCAGGGGAACAGGAAATGACTTTACTCATATGTACGTGAATCCAACAAGCGCTGGTATCATTTTCCGTGACTTTGATGAAAAGGGAAGAAAGCTGCGTGGAACGTCCCTGTCAATCCTGCGTAATTTAGGCGTCGGACGATCAACAATGGCAGACATAATAACCGAGGAGGCGGAGGCTCTGGTAACTCTGATTTCAGGATTCAAAGACAATGCTTTCGATCCTTCAGGTAAAGTAACAGCCTGCGTAACCAACGTCATCCTCCATATTCTACTTAACAAAAGGCATGAATATGGCGATAAAGAACTGTTCCAGTTGATTGATCACGCAAATAATTTCAATAAGAACCTTATATTCACAAATGCTCTTGATCGCTTGCCCTTCTTGCGATTTATTCCACCGTTTAAAAATATATTTCAAAAGTTTGTCTCAGCAAGCGCGGGTATGGTTGATTACATGTGGAAATACACTGAACCTTTCAAAGAGAAATTTCAACCCGGTCAGGACTCGCACTTCGTCGATGCATTCTTGGATAAACACCACGATACACAGACAGGAGAAGTTAATTTTGATGAAGACGAATTTAAATTTATTTTGAGAGATTTGCTTCTTGGTGGAATGGAAACAACTACTACGAGCTTAAACTGGACATTATTGTACCTCGTAAACAGACCGGAAATCCAAGAGAAGCTGCAAGAAGAATTAGATAGAATTGTGGGAAGAAACCGAGCATACCGACTATCTGACAGGGTGCCCTATTTAGACGCGGTTATTTGGGAGGTTCAGCGTCACAGTACAATATTACCCATTGCTGCCCCTCACGCTGTGTCCACACCTACAGATGCGGAACTCTGTGGCTATGTTATCCCCAAAGATGCGATGATTATATTTAATTTGTTTGCTGTGCACTACAACAAAGAAACTTGGGGAGATCCGGTGAACTTTCGCCCTGAAAGGTTCATCAATGAGAAAGGGGAGTTTGTGAAGCATCCTCATGTTATTCCATTTTCAATTGGAAAGCGCTCTTGCATTGGGGAGATACTTGCTAGACAAGAACTTTATATTTTTACAGCAACCTTATTTCAACGGTTTAAATTTTTGCGAGAAGAAGGTGACCTACTCAATGAGGAGCCCGTACCATCCATTACAAGACTGCCCAAGCCATTCAAGATTAAAGTCATTCCACGATATTAGTGTTAAAGTCACGTGCCTGGCGACAACATTTGGGACAAAAGCAATTCCACGATATTAGTTGAACTTAACAATAATAATAATCTGAGGCTGTTATAAGCGCCTGTCCAGGATATTTACGACAAAAGCAATTCCACGATATAAACTGAGCATTAATGTACAAAGAATAATATTCTGTGGCTTTTATGTGCCTGTCGAAGATACTGTTACAAAAGAAATTACACGACATTAGTGAAACTGAAGGATAGTTACCTGGCGAGGATATTTTCTCTAGGAAATTTGTTTTCCAAACATTTACGTTAGCAATCGATGACCCAATATCGCTAGACATATTAGAAACCCAGTGGAATCAAGTAACAGGCAAGCCACCCCTTTTTGGTTAGGGGATGCTACCCCCACCCTTCTCTTTGTACATTTCTCGTTTTTGGAACCCCTCCCCCCCCCCCCCCCCCCCATTTTTAAAGATGTGATTTCCTCTTTTGTCATGATTTTGTCTTTTGTCTTGATCCGCTGCTGAAACATCGCTAACTTATTTGCAAATCTCTTTTAGTGGTACGATTTGCTGAAGTACGTATTGCAGATTTATTACAAGACAAAATAGTTATGACTACTTACAAAAATAAACATCTCAATTCATTCGTGTTAGTGTCATACTGCACATCTGATATCTGATTGCTTTGCTTGCCAAGTAGTTGAAGTAAAATTAAATGCTTTATGCTAATCTTATACTTGGCTTGTGCGTGTATCATGACTTATAAAAGCAGTTGACAGGTACGGAGTGCAGGAGGGTAATTCGGTGTCTATAAGGTGTATTTCTCGTGTGGAGGAGGGTAATTTGGTGTGCACATGGTGTATTTCGCGTGTGGAGCAGGGAAATGTGGTGTTCATGTGGTGTATTTCTCGTGTGGAAGAGAGTAATGGGTAATTTGGTGTCCACATGGTGTATTTCTCGTGGGGGTTTGTACGTATAAATTGCGCTAAAATGGTAACAACGAAATACTAAACACCCGCTTAAGGATAACCATCAAATACTAAACCCCAAGTAAAATGTAATCACCAACTATTAAACATCTGCTAAAGAATAACCACCAAATATTAAACATCCGGTAGAGGGAAACTATCAAATACTAAATATCCAATAAAGTGTACCGTTAAATGCTAAATATTCGGCAAAAGGTACCTTCAGATACTTAATATTCGGTAAAAGGTAACCGTCAAATATAAAAAATCCTTCTTTAAAATGCAACAAAAAATACTAAACATCCGGAAAAGGGTAAAACTTAATTCTTAACATCCAGTAACGGACAACAACAAGATACTAAACATTGGTTGGTTATGGTCAACCTATTGGTAACATTTGAAAAACTTGTTTTTAAAAACTAGTATGCTATTTTGTGGTCGAATTTGAACCTTACGTCTTAGTGTGGTTATCACAATCTGTTCAGTTTAAGAAAATTTGAAATATTTTTATTCATATGTTTTACCATATCTTTGCCATATGTTGCCAATACTTTCCATGTCTATGATATGTTTATTACATAAACATACTTCAGAAACACCACACAACTCAGTGGTATAGCATATATTTCTATCTCTACCGTTGGTGTTTTTGGTTGAAGACCGTGTGTTTAGTTGTACATTCTCTATCTGGGTTTTTATTTAGAATCTATAGAATAATGTGTTTACCATTTCTTTAATGTTTACCATTTGTTTAGTATTACCATTTACGTAGAGTTTACCATTTGTCAATGTAAGTAAATTATTAATATATAGTAGAATTGCATGTTACTAAACGTGACAGTGTGGCGAATCTATAGTCACACGTTAGTTAATTTTAAATAAAATTGCTTTTCAAATATATTGATAATGCTGAATAGTGTCATCTTACTTCAGAATCCAGTGACCATTAGAAAACGTACTGGTCATAAGCTGAGCTGTTCAATTTCAATGTACTTGTTATAAAAAACTGAATATGAGAGGGAAAGCTGCGCTATGAGTAAATGAAGCATTACCTTGTAGCTACATGAAATTTATAGAGAAAACAAGAGCTTATTTTAAATTAAACGATTATAACACAAACCTAATTGTAATCTAGGGACAAATGTAGATTAAAATACTTTTTACTTAAAATGTAACCCTGAAGACAATATTTTCTACACTCCAGATATAAAATGTTACATAAAGTTTTACATTTTGATCTTTAATCCTTTAAAGTGTACCGACTTCGCGCCCGCTTCTAGCATTAGTTAAGATAGAAATGTACAAGGATGTGCTAGGGATATTGGGCCTAGTCTAAAACGTAGAGTGAAAAGCATTCCTCACGTTAATTAAATTAGAAAATAAATATGTGCCCATTTGATACCATTCTGGGAACTCACTCAAGGTCTATTACTAAAAAATAGTAAATAAACTTAGAAGCAATTGTAATAGCAGTAGGATAAGGTAAATGGACTGATGAGTTCTTCATTCCTCCTGCCTCTCTTCCAAAAAAGATAAGTAAATAAATCAATTAATAAAATAAAAATAAATAAATAAATAAATAAAAAGGCCTGATCTTAAAAGCGTACCGCCACCGGAGGGATTTTAACCCACGACTTTGTGTACGCCAGTCAACTACCAAACAAAACCGGTCATCAAACTTTATACATACATGCATCAATTACGTTTTTGGAAAAGCCCAAACAATATTGACATTGATAATGTTTGATAAAAGGGTAAATATCTCTGGTCTTTAATGAATTGATAATGCAAACTACTCTGTTTCCAATAATTTTCTCATATGAGAGTATCTTTGAGAGGGTATCTTTTTCAAATTCGTAGTTTAATTTACGAAAGTGGCCAAATTCTGCCAATTTTTGGCGGACCGAAGGAGTAGCATTTTGAAAATTGTTTACACTCACACACATACATGCAAACATACACACATACATACCAGCCCACCGAAGCTAGTCGACTGGGTTAAAATCCATAAGGTTAAAAACATTATCTTTATTCTGAATTAAAATGCAAAATGCATAATTGTGGGGACAAGGTTGATCGTGCACTTACAATATACAATATGCTTATAGCAGCATGAATGCTCCATTATGTTTCTAAACAGAAGACAGATAATTCTTTTTTTTATTTTACAAATAATATTAAGTAGCCTGGGAATAATAATATTAACTAGTACGGGAATAGCCTGATTAAAATGAAGACATTTTACTATCTCCCATTTCAAAAGACCGCCATTTGGTTTGGTTTTTTGACCGGATTGAAAAACAGAAAAATTTTCTGATAGAAAATCCCACAGTAATACCGGAGTGATCCGATAAAATCAAGGAGATAATTTTTCTAAGGGCCATCCAAGTACCTACGTAAAATTTTCAGGATTTTTTTACCCTCCCTGTACGCCAGTTTGTGAAGCCTTCCATGCAGTTCTGCATTAGTGTACGCATTGGTTTTAACTCCCAGCTGATACCATTTATGATTAATTTTAAAGTCCCGCCTCAGCGCCGCTTCTGATTAACTCCCAGCTGATAGTTATGATTGGTTGCAAAGTCGCGCCATAGCGCCACTTTTGGTCGGATGAATAATTTGCTGGTAGAAGACCATAAATTCGACATCCTTCAGCAGTATTGCAATGAACTGATTCAGATCAATCCTGGGAGAATTAACACTCCAAAAAGATCTGACAAATTTATTTTCACAGCGCTATTTTCGGTGGGATCTACAAACTGAACAATTTTCTGCTAGAAGATCACCCATAGAACGTTCTTGTATAGTATTAAAATAATTGGCTGAAACCCCCAGGTCGAAATGCATTTTTGCGAACTAAAATCTGATACCAATTCTGACCATTTTCAAATAGCCCCCAACCACCATTTCTGGCCCGATCCAAAAACTGAATAAATTTCTGGTAGAAGACTATCCATAGAACGTTCATACAAAGTATTGAAATCATTGATCGAAAATCCTAGGAGGAGATGCATTTTTTGCAAACTCTCGTCTGATACCTGTTCTGACCAATTTCAAAGTCCCGCCATACTGACATTTCTGGCCGGATCGAAAAACTGAATAACTTTCTGGTAGAGGACTTTCCATAAATCATTCATGCATAGTATTGAAATGACTGGACGAAAACCCTTGGGGAAGATACATTTTGACAAAATTGTGTACTCACACACATATCCACACACATACATACGGACGACGGACAAAAAGTGATGAGGTAAGCCCAGCCTGACGGCAGTCAGCTGAGCTAAAAATAATTACTTCTTATCAGGTCACATTTTTATGCTTATTCTGTTTATTCATATATTTCAAACGGTTTTCTCGAATCTGACAAGAGGGGGTTCAACACAACAAGAAGAACAACGCAACAGGAAGCACAACAAACGAGGAAGAACATAGTAACAGGAAGGACAACACAAGAGAAAGAACAACGCAACAGGAAGTACGACACAAGAGGAAAAAATGCATCAGAGAGGACATCACAAGATTAAGAACATAGCAACAGGAAGGGCAACACAAGAGGAAGAACAACGCGACAGAAAGGACAACACAGGACAGCATTTACGAAAGTGGCCAAATTCTGCCAATTTTTGGCGGACCGAAGGAGTAGCATTTTGAAAGGGGGAAAGGGGGAAGATACATTTTGACAAAATTTTGTACTCACACACATATCCACGCACATACATACGGACGACGGACAAAAAGTGATGAGGTAAGCCCAGCCTGACGGCAGTCAGCTGAGCTAAAAATAATTACTTCTTATCAGGTCACATTTTTATGCTTATTCTGTTTATTTATATATTTCAAACGGTTTTCTCGAATCTGACAAGAGGGGGGTTCAACACAACAAGAAGAACAACGCAACAGGAAGCACAACAAACGAGGAAGAACATGGTAACAGGAAGGACAACACAAGAGAAAGAACAACGCAACAGGAAGAACGACACAAGAAGAAAAAATGCATCACAAGATGAAGAACATAGAAACAGGAAGGGCAACACAAGAGGAAGAACAACGCGACAGAAAGGACAACACAAACGGAGGAGCGATGCAACAAGCGATGCAATAGGAAGCACAACACAAGGGAAAGAACAGCGCAAAAGGAAGGACAACACAAGAGGACAACCTAGCAGCTGGAAGGACAGCACAAGAAGAAGAAGAACAACGCAACAGGAAAGACAACACTTGAGGAAAAACAACACAGCAGGAAGGACAACACAAGTGGAAGAACACAGCAACAGTAAGGACAACACAAATGAAAGATTATAGCAACATGAAGGAAAACACAAGGGGAAGAACAACGCAGAAATGACGACAAGACTAGATAAAGGACCAAAAAAGGAGTGAAAAAAGAGGAAGTCAAAAAAAAATGAGAACACAAAAGGAAGACAACACAAGAGGAATAACAACATAGAAATGACGACAACACAATAAAGATGGTCAACACATGATGGGGGTCATGAAAAGGGAATTACAAGAAAAAACGAAGGACAACAAAAGAGATGGAACAACGCAGGATGCATTGCACAACAGGAGAAAGGCCAAAAAAGGAAGGATATCATAATAGGGAGGAAAACCAAGAAAAGTTCAAAGTAAGCGGAAGGTAAAAAAGACCAAGGACAAGACAACAGGAAAAACAAAGCAAACGCAACGATAAAACAAGAGGAAGAGCAACACAACAAGGAGAAGGCAAGAGGAATGACAAACCGAGAAAAAGGAAAACACAATTTGAGCAGTAAACCAAGTAGAAGGAGAAAGCAAGAAGCATAACATAACAAGACAAAAAGAAGGACTAAAAAGACAAATTAAGACCAAAGATAAAAAAATACAGGGCTATATTAAGGTAAAAAAAGATCTAGTGCGACACAAAACGAAGATAAAACATAACGGCTGTCTTGCGATCCGAAATAAAAACTGCTTTATAGCACGACTTCTTCCTTCAAATAAATGGAATTGCTGTGTTTATATAAACATCTCAATGTTCAACGCAGTGAGATCATTAAATAATGTATCTGTTTGCTTATAGTCGAACATTGTTATGTCCTATACTAATAAAAACAAGAACCTAGCCGGTTTCAAAGCAAGACATGAAAGTCATCGTGTGACGTAAACATAAAAACCAACAAGTCAAGTTGACCCCGTTGAAAGTAACACAAAGTCATGTCTTTCGTTATTTAGAATGTGAACACACTTTGAGGCTAGTTTTACTGTCTATATATGCACATCAACATAAGAAATATTACTAATCACAATTTCTTGAAAGCAACCAATAAGTAAGGTACTGTAAACGGTAGCCAGTTTTTTTTCTAATAATAATGTTTTTGTACAAGTGCATATACGTAAAAATGTTCTATTTACGCGAATACATACTTTTTGGTAAATAACAATAGGGCGATATTCGCGCATATTAAGATTTTCAAGGAAGTTAAAACCGTTTTGGAAATGTCATGGAAATGTCATGACATTGTCGTATAGCTTCAGTATGAATGTTGTTGCACAAAAAGTACAAGAGAAAATTATATACGGATAACATGAAGGGTACAAAAGGTAGATAAGGACACAAAAAATTTCTGGACGAAAAAATATTATATTGTAAAGTTCAGCTCAACTTCGAAAAGGTGTACATTATGAAATATTTATCGTGCTTATAAAATTATGAAGAGAGGAGGGGATATGTGAAAAAGTATTTGCACGATACTGCCACTTCCACACCGTGACAACACACATTAGATAACAAAAGACACGACTTTGTGCTGTGTTTGAGGCTGTTTAATCAATGTTAGTCCCTTCTCTCTATCTCAATTAAGTAGTCCTAATGCAAGACATGAACCAACACTTGTTTCATGCAGCAAAAAAAAAAGTGACGTGATTTCGGACAATTATTCCAATTTAAATCCTCTTGAAACCATTATGTTTTGTGTAGTCTAGACGCTGTCTAGAGTCAATAACCCACATCTCATTTGTCTCTTTATGACCTACTTAGTTGAAGTGTCGATACATAATACTTACTGTCAAGTCAGTTCAAGTCAGTTAATGTCAATTTCAGTAAGGTAATGTCAAAGGTGTAGATTTATTTTTTTTAATTGATCTCAATATGTAAAGTGTGTGACCATGTTTCCGTATTACTATGAGTTAATTTCTGATCGGTACCTATTTCTTCAAGTGACTGTTTTAATTTGTTTTTATTATGTTAAATTACTCTGATGTTAAATCTGTTTTTTTTTGTTTTTAATTTAAAATGTGTTCAGCGTCTGTATCAGACCACGTCTTGTAAATATATTGGAGAATTAAGCACAAACATATCTGTTATTTAAATAGAGAACAAAATATTATAAATACAACACTTAACTTCTAAAAACTATAGCAAGATGAACTGACATCTTTATGACAATCTGACATGTGTTATGATGATATAGTTTTTCACTCACACCAATGTTTAGAAGGTGTAAGGCCTATTTGTAACAGAATCAGATTTCAAAGGCATTATTAAGAAGAATCAGATGGTAATAAAATCCTAAGCACAAACCAGTTAATATTGCTAATAAATTTTCATACAATAATGGTATTCAGAACAAAAACCATTCTAGATCGCTCTGGAATACTTCTAGTATTATATCTCTCAAATAAAGTTAAGTTTAATTTAAGTTTCCAAAATATTTAATTACTACAAAGATAAATTAATACAACAATGAAATCAGATGAATCAGATGAGCTAGTAAATCGTAACTGCATTACAATACGTTAAAACTGGATTTAATTGCACTTTATTTGCCGTTACAAAATTATAATACGAATTCAAGTCAATTGTTGTTATAACAAATTAACGCTCCAACTTGAGTGAATTCAACTGCCGTTACAAACAATTAAAATACCAATTCAAGTCAATTCAATGCACTAGCACTTCATTGAAAAGAAATTCATTAAATTGGTTTCCATTACACGTTAAACAGGAATGCCACTAATGAAGGCATTTATTAAAGATATCCAAAGGGATATTTTAAGTTCATCCTTTCCTGGCAAAATTGTCTTCCCCAACAGTCCATTGGCGGATCTAAGGGAGTTATGGTTTTGTGACTAGCTGTGGTCCAACGGTCCAACGACTAGGCGGCATCGATACCCGATACTTGTAAATTCTTTGTACGGGTTACACAAGATGGGAATAGGCGTGAATAAGTGCAATTATTTTTACCCAAACTGTTTCACATTCCGTTGTCTTTTTTCGTAATCGCAGAATGGCCTTTCTATACACACCCTGCTAGACACGATGTGTTTAAGGTGACGTGGTATCCTTGTCCCCAAGCCTCCTAACTTAAAGCAAATAACACGTCGCTTCATCAGCAAGTTCATTTGATTGGAAAATTGCAATTCAGATTTCGGCCATAAAATGCTTGTTGGCGGACACACAAACAACAACAATAGCATTGTACTCTATACAGGTGTGTGATAAGACGGTGACAGTATAATTCTAGTTCGTTTCGAATTTTCTAAAGTTGACTTTTTGATCAGAATAATTCATTATTGAAAGATGTAATTTCTAAATAAGTTACATACTCTTCTTTCTATTTTAATTCAATTGTTTGACAGGTGTAAGACAACAAGTTTGTTTAACGTTTGTGAAACCCCTGTTGATATTCCAACTATGTATTATTTTGCAAATCTAAAAACAACAGGGAGTCATTGCGTAATGGATAAAAGACCTCAGTGAAATTCAAATATAAGTGTCACAACCAAGGCAAATGATGCATTTAACATTTATGTATTTTTGAATATTTATATTTAATTGTATTTCTCGGGTTTTTGTTTGATAAACCTAAGTAACAATTCAAATATTGTGTTCTCGTAGACTGTATAGTGTGCCTGCACTTCCAGACACTATGATAGCCACCCCTGTTTTTTAAAATAATATTCAGTATTGAATCATTGTATAACTCAGCCTAAGTGTAATTTTTGGGAATTGCTGCTTTCCATTTTTCTTGTAACTGTTGGTTCTTTAAAATCTGCACACATTATTATGTTAGTGTATGTAAACAAAACCAACCAATCAGATACTTTGCTATACCACGTGCTTGGCTCGGCACCATGCCGACTTACCCTATTTTGACCATATGGGTAGATCATGAGATCATGAGTCGAAATATTAAAGAAATGTGAAAGTATTTATATTTGCTTATAAGGTGTTGGAAATAATAGATAATACAATGCATGATATTGTCAAGACAGTGGACAATACAACTTTGGAGTGATTGTCAATTTCTCATAATAATGGATAATAAACATGCAGACATGCAATTATTCGCTGACTCAGGCGCTCACATCAGACAGTCTTTCATAAAAACTCAAGAATCGGAACTTCACTCATATCGTAGCACCCAGTGTGTGTTACATATGTCCTCACACACGAGATACGTGTCCAAAATATTATTTACTGATAGAACTATAATAGTCTATGGATTAGTTTTCTTAGCGATATTTCCTATGCAGAGCTGATTTCACAATTTAAAGCTAAAATATCTAAACTTGATAATGTCTCCAAAACATGTTTATGTGTTCACCGCAAATGCACGTGTAGCTTGGCAGCTTGGGCGATGTCTCATTTCTTGCTTTACGAAACTAAACTTCTATCTCTGTTTAATATTTGCCAAAATCCGCAGTTCTTATAATTTCATAAATGATTGTATTCTGCTAATATTAAATGTTTCAAAAAGGCGTTTTTCTTCGACCTTTTTGAAATAAAGTATAATAATTTGGATTGCTTCAGCATCGTGAATAGTATTTATAGTGTGTGATATTTCTGCCGCCGTTTGTTAATCTAAAATGCTTGTTTTGCCAATGAAAACATCTCTTTAAAACTATCAATATTTTTCATCACTTTCAAGAATAATCTCATTATCATAGAAAGACTTTAAGCTACTTTCCTCTGACTGCAGATTTATCGCCTGTGTTTAATGCAATGAAAAACAATAAGAAGCTAAACAATCGAAGAGTAACTATAGTTACAATTTCCACGCATTTTTCTTTGAAGTAATTCCCATTAGAAAATGTATAAGCTGGGATACATGATGCTCAGATCATTAATCAAGTCAAATCTCGTCACAATGCTCCTCATTGTAAAATTTAATTTTGGCCTATCCACATGTATGGCACAAAAAAATACACAAGAGTTGACAGTATAATGGTGAGAATAAGCATCCGGAAAATCTATGGAATGTATTAAATCTTTCACGGTGTAGCTTTCTTGACAACCAAGACATTCTGGTGGGTGACCGGCTCTAAGCAGCCAATACAAGACCCACTAGCGACCATCCATGAACCTCATTTAAATAAGCTGGCATTTCTTCATTTTTTTTTCAAACATATTAGGCTGTTAGCAACCGTCTTGGGCATTTTTGTGCACAATATTGACATGATTTGGCCAACAATCTTGGGATTCTTATTTTTTAGCCCTGGCATAGAACCAATTTTTGGCCTATCTCTGATGGATGAGCACCCAACACTCATCCAAGCACAAAGTTAAAGCTACGGACAGAAATGGGGGGGTGGCAAATTTAAAAATAAATGTTCATGAAGTAATTGGCGAAAAGCGATAGGACTGGCACAGATTTAAGGTCACCAGCTGGGATAAAAACTTCTATTTGTTTGCTTTTTAATCCTCTGACTTTTAATTATCAGTGAAGCCAGTTGTTATCCCTCGCAGAAATTGCTGTCCTGAGAATTTTCAAGTGAAGGAATTCGATACAGGAAATTGGGAGCGACAAGTGGAGAAGTTCGGTGCAGGAGACTGAGAGTGGTAACTAAAGCAGTTCGACACAGATTGTTGTCAAGTGATAGGGTTCGCGTAGAATGTTAGTAGTGTCAAGTAAAAGCGTTCGACATAGAATGTTCGTAGTGTCAAGTAAAGGAGTTCGACATAGTACGTTGGTAGTGTCAAGTGAAGGAGTTCGATAGAAAATATTGGTATAAACTCCCGCCATAAATTGGGACAGACCGACAGACAAGCTAGAAACAATATCCCTCCGTTTCACGGAGATAATTAACATCTCAGGTTATTATGCTTATGATAGTTAACCCGAAAAAGAGGTTAAATTCGTTATAACTCTTATCATTTCCAAGATTTATTTCTATTTTTTAAGATTGGAAAGATTGGCATTTTTCCCCAATCGCCAAAAAATTTAATTTTTTCAGAGAGACTCATGAACATGAGGACCAAATTTGAAAACAATACGACAAAAACTGCAGAAGAAGAAACATTTTCAAAAATCGGTTTAAAAAAGATTTAAAATGGCGCCATTTTAGCAATACTTGGTGGAGTAACAAAAAAATTTTTCGGTAGAGGACCTCATAGGAAACTAAACTACCAAATTTGAAAGCAATCTGATCAAAACTGTAGGACTGGCGGGATTTTGAAAAGTCTTAACATGCATACACGCACAGACAACGAATGATGGGACTAGACCATCTCGACATAGTTGAGACTGGTCGGATTTTAAAATTAAACGTATCAAATGTTTCGATATGACACTAACAGTTGTCTGACATTTTGGGCCACGACCAAACACAAATTTTGTGCCGGAATCCTTGGAGATAATTAAAGAAAAACTCATCAGTCCCACTAAAACCGAGGCAAACCAAGGCAGATCCAGGATTTTACATTCGTAACATCCCGACCAAATTTTACAACGTGCCGACGAGCAAATTTCTCTCAGGAACGGCATGCTCTTGAAAAGCCGTGCATATTTTAGACGAATTACCATACGGCGAGTGAGATACATTCAAGATCTATACTTTATAGTGATGGTGACCCCATTTCTACAACATTACAGTTATCAGCTTCTCAGTGTTTTTCCGAGCATTTTACACAGCGGAGAGAGGGGTAGGCGTGCGGTAGCAAAAATCCCTCTCCCTCAGAAAAAATGGAGATTTTTTCAAAGTCCAGTGTGTTTTTTTATAGAATTTTTAAAGCACTTTTTAGCAAAGCAAAATGAAAAGCGGTGCGTAACTTTTCCTCAAAGCAATTTTACAGCAATTAGTAATCTTTGGCCTCAGCAAAAATATTAATATATGAATAAAAATCCCCTTCTCCTAAAAAAAAGTATTTTTAAATCCCCTACTGAAAAAGGGGGGGTTTTTCTAGTGTTATGAAAAACACTGCATTCTATATATTCCAGTTAAAATCTTGATTTCCTCAGCAGCCGCATATGATGACGCCATGATGCAACATTGCACTGGTGCAATTGTTCTTGGACAAAATGTCGGGTTTTGTGACGTACAGTACACGGCGCAACAGTATGGTGAAGTTGTCTATGACCTTGTCTACAAACGCACACCTGCACCGACAACTCGACACGCCCTTTCCTCTCTGTTACAAATCCATGTCAATCAAGAGCAGTAAGAAAACAGCTCTGTTATGTTTTTGTCGCTTTATTTTTTATAGCATTTCTGTTACTGTAACAATGAGTGTGGATTCCCCTGTACACCTTCTCTGTAGCGTAAAAGTGGAGTTTTAACTCTGTAGAAGAGAAGGTATCGCATTATTTTCTTTAATGAACAAAAATATTGTAAGTCTGAAACGCTATTTTTAATGTCCTGTTTTTAGTCAATATGGCTACACATGCATTTAAAGAAGAATGAGCTCTCTTTCTTCTGGAAGGAGTTTGACTACATTTAATCGTTTTATACAGCTTTACACTCTAAATTTAAAATGCATTCACGTTTCGCAGCAATATTTCTTCAAGACCATTAATTTAACAGTAACTTGTTTGTTTTAAAACGAGTGGAACCAACACACCTCTGTAGAGGAGACTTTATACACACTTGACGATTAATAAACTCAAGCACGACTATTAAAATCATGCACTATTAGTAAAATTAAGGCCCATCAGGATAATCGCGAAAGCAAGACTGTATTGCAGCAGAGCATAGTGTGATTAATGGGCTGTCTTATTAAACCCTCTCCCGATCCCCCACTTTTTCACAAGAAATGTATTGCCCAAATGTCCCAAAACAAATGTAAAATCACATTTATACTGCTTATTACACCTCTCCATCCCTCCCCTTCCCTTCCCCTGCGAAAAACCACGACAAACGTGTGTACATCATACACAAAGTCTGTATCTTCCACATCTCTTTCACGCCACGTCGCGTCACGTCACACATTTCAGTTTTTTAACAATGTCTTTTCCTTTTCCAATATAAATATTAAATGATGACTTAAAAATGCCGTTTTAGTTCCTCGTCCGTGGGTAAGACAATTTTGTTTGGATCGATGAAATTTGGGTCTACGAGTGGTAGGCCAGCACTGTGCCGTCTTCCTAATTCTAAACACCTGATGACGTAATCTGTTCAAAGTAAACAAAACAACATCTTTAAATATGATTCGGTGTCGTTTAATTAGTTGAGGAAGGGGTCCAAGACAAGACTACATAATGTACACTTTAAGATCGTGTTTGTATGCAATTTACAATGCCCTAATAAATGACTTTTATTTTCTATTTGAACTCACAGATTTTAACCACTTTAACAGCAGTTTTGAAATAATGTAGAAATTTAGAATTACATTAGAATTACATGACAATGACGACCCCGACCATAAAATAACGCGCCCGCGACAAGAAATGACGCATGCTGTGCTTATGAAATACATTATCTACAAAATAAACGTATGTAATAAATATACGTGTTATCTCTATACTACCTAAAATATCACACATATAATCAATCACGAAATACTATTCAAAATCACAAAGAACGAACCTAAAATACCGCACTATCTCTAAAAATCTGTGGAAAATTTCGCGCACTGTGCTCAAGAGCTGGAAGAAACAGTGCTTACCCGCAATGCCTAAAAGCACTTACTTGATATCGGGTTTGTAGAGTGCTATGAAAGCTGTCCACATGACAGCACCGACCACAGCATGCTGCTACACCAAGTAGTGGAAACGATCCTCTTCTGAATTATCTTCAGTGTAACAATACGACACCCAGCTCTCAAAAGAAACACCAGCAGCGAACACAATACCAACACGGAAGCTTCAGATTCTCTTCGATAACTCATATTTAAGTCATTGCAGCACCCAATAACAAGTGGCAATGTAATTAAACATTTTCCAGTACGCGTGTGGATGCGTGACTCTGTATTTACATGCGCCCGCCAAAATTTTAACACGTCCATTGATGGCTAAATCTCAAGCTCTATATGCTGTATTGCAGCTAGGCCGAAAATCTTACCGGTCAGATGGGCTACTAAAATAGTTACGAGGCGCAAAAGAAGAAATGGTAAACATTAGATCAAATTGGTGAAGTAGAAAACACCATCTTCTTTGGTTTAAAATAATTTTCATTTGATAAGTATTCCTTAAGAGTATAATCTTTAGTGAAAATTTGAGCGAGATTTTCCTACGATTTATTCACTGGAGTCGGAATATTACTTTTTGATGTCATCATTTACGATCTACTGTAGCGAATTTCAAACGCATAGTTTAAGTGATCCAAACTGAAACGATATTTTTTAATGTTCTCTTCCAGTAAATGTGGCTACATTTGTTGTAAAAAGAAAGTTTTTTTCCTATTCGAGTGAGTCTGACTACATTTAATTATTTTAAAATTTTATTTGTGGGTGTAAACTCCAACACCCCCGGTCTTCTGAATTTAAATTTTGTAGCCACATTTGTTAAAATGAAACGCTATTTTCCAATGTTCTCTTTCAATGAATGTAGCTACACTTGTTTTAAAATAAGGATGAGTTCTTTTCTTCCTGTTACATGATTATTCCTATATTAAATGATTTTAAAAGGTTATTTGTGGGGGTATACCCCCAGACCCCCGATCCTCTGAATTTAAATTGCAGCAAAATTATGTAACCACCGTTGTCGCTGGACTGAAGTTGGCAGCACATTACAGCAGCACATTACCCCACAGCAAATAATTATTCGCTGAGTGTCGCCATATTTAGTCCTTATTTGCTGCCAGGAAATACTTTATCTGCTGCCAGCTGAGGAAATTCGCCTACAACCTCACATGGTGCAATGTGCCGCATTGGCTCTTTTTCAAATGTAAAGACATATATATGACCCACCTTTCTGCCAAATTTGGTTAATGTCTGAATAGAATCACTTTTCAGCCTTTCACAGACTGCATCGTCAGTTTTAGTGATCCCAACAAAAATCAACGCTGCCGTGACCCTCCTCCATCCTTGCATTGTCACCGTAACAACCTGCCGTTGAACAGTAGCTAGTGTTTTTTCGTATCAGCAGATTAAAGGTCTGTTACATCTAACCGGCCGTGTATTATTTTCAACTACAGAAAACACAATTGGATCGGTTGTATTCTTTTCATGTTCCTTTTTTGCGTGTTGATTAGTTAGTTTTGGTTTGATCAGTTTTCGATGAACCCACATTTTTTTATAATTTCATGCTTTTTTAAATTGAAATGTTATTTAATTCACGACAAGTATCGCAATTTATTAACGTTTTCCATTAATTCAAATACTACGCTTTCCCAGATATACTCTCAGGTTAAATACTAAGTTAGGCCAAGATAAGCTTTTAAGTGACACACTAAGCTTTTCCAGATATGTTCTTACGTGAATAACTGCTCTATCACGGATATGTTCTCAAGTGAGTTTTTAGTTTTATTTTAAGAAATATTCAATTTAAAACTTTGAACTACGGTGTCATCACATTTATCGTTCAACCCATAAAATTATAATACATTAAAAAAATCATTATGATAAAATCTTCTCAACATACATTATTCTACAAACCACCCTGCTCTGCTATTCTAAATTCTTAATACCCTTTAATGCTTGCTATGCTATTTCTCAGAGTACCCTGGTATGCTTGCTATGCTACATTCTACAGAAGACGCTTCTGTGCTTCTTATGCTACATTCTACAGACTACCCTGCTATGCTTGTTATGCTACTTTCTATAGAAAACCTCGCTATGCTTGTTATACTACATGTTACAGAAAATCTTGCCATGCTTGCTATGCTACATTCTGCAGAAGACTCTGCTATGCGTCCTATGGAATGGTGCTCATTAAAGTATAAGTCAGCCGACTACAACGCCCTTGATACAATTATCTAACAATTGGTAACATTACGTCCTAATATGTCTTTCTTTCTGGAATTTCCCACATCTCCAAAGCATTGAATGATGGGGCTGCTCATTCGAACACGTCTTTGAATGGGCTACCCATTCAACACATCTTTGAATGGCGCGCTCTTCGCGCTCTTTGTGTTTTGAATATTTTCTTATGGTTTCTTTATACCTGATTGGCAATGATATCGTGTCCATATTCCTCTGCGGTTCAATTCGATTTGTCAATGGCTGTCTGGGGAGTCCCTTTCTGGATAGCTGGGGAATAAAACTCTCCGGAGAGGGTGGAGAGGGGAGACAGGCAAACAGAGAGCGAGAGAGGCAGACGATCAGATCGAGGGAATTCAGCCATTGACAAACCACGGAGAGAGTTAAAGATAGAAAGGTAGAGTTTGTAAAAAATCTGTTAAGAAAAAATAGTGGAATAAATTATGAATCCTAGATAAAGTTAAGTCTCTTATTAAAGTTTATCCTGCATAAAACAGGCTGTTTCTAAAAGAAGAAGCCCAGAAGAGTCGCACTTTTTAACCTTGCAAAAAGTGCACCTATTTTAACTCTTCTATACATAATTTAAGACTTGAAGAGTCGCGATTTTCACTACCTGAAAAGCACATCATTGCCACTCTTCGGATAGTAAGAGAACGCGAGTCGTGCTGCTATTTGGGGTAGCAACACACAGTAAGTCAACCCTTTATCGGTTTCCCCAAGCGACACCGTCATCGTACTGTCGGTTCTCTTATTGGCAGTATTACGAGGGTGGCGACACAGATATAACATACATAACAAACAATTTCACTTACCCCAAATGTTCAATTCCCTGTTCCAACAACAACTACTTATTCCTCTTCACACACTCAACTTTGCTGACGAGGGGGAGGGGTTGGAGAGGGGGGCTGGAGCAGCTTCGCTGCCGAGGGGGTTGGGGGTGATTGACTGGTCTAGAACTGACATTTTTCCCCTACTATGTCAACATCTCAACTCCTTCACAGGTGCATAGAGACATTGGATAATGTCTTTAAAGTGAACTATACTGACTTTGTGTTTTCAAAGCTTCTTTATTTTGAATCCGACAGCTTACTGGAAGTTAAGAATGTGCAAAAACACTGGGAGTTATGCAAATTTGAAAACTTACCTTTCGGTTTTTATTTACTTTGTATAGCGCTAACTTCCGCTGGCGGGTCACTCCACGTGTTATCGTGAAAAAATATGAAAAATTATGTCTTCGCCGGAGCGTAAACAGTTGTCTAGTAGTGAAAAATTAGATTTAGTCCTCCGTTCAATTGATTCATTGAATATTCGTGTTGCGTCGATCGAGCAAAATAACAGATCACTGGATCTAGATCAGAGAGTAGACACTGTTACTAAAAAGCTCAATGACCTCGAAGCATCATCGTGTTTTAAGAACCCCCTCAAGTTAACAGGGCCGGTACACCTAAGCGTGTAAATACTCGCAGAAGCGACCAGTTTTATCAGCCTCCCCGGGGAGCACACGGGTTTAGCCCCCGCGGTCCAAACAACATATCTGTTTCCGCCGCGGATGCTCAGGACGAGTTCAAAGGTATACGCGACAAATACGCCAGTATCGATATCCCTCCAAACTTTAAGCTCAGTACAGATCGCACTGGCGTGAAAAGGGAAGATCAAGGTAAAATAAACTTAATAGCCAGTTGTGCAAAGTTTTCAGAGACTCTAATGAAGCTAGCCATTGCCAATGAACAAGAACCCGGATTGATCAAAGAGCAAGTGTTTACCATCGCAGAGTATTCCGCAATCGTCGTAGAGAATCGTAGAGAATTCATTCGATCAAAACACCGCCAAGTTTTTCAAACAACTTCGGAAGCATACGTGTGCTTTCGATCAAGAGTCCCTAGCAGATCTCAAAGACGCCGTAGCCGTATGTTTGCGTTATAAACCGTCAGAGAATCAGTACAGAGGAAGGCCCAACTACCGTTATTTCTCGTAGGGGCGGTCGTGGCCGTGGGCGACAGGACGTTTATGTACAAGTTTCTGGTTCTCAACAGATACCCGTTTTCAACAGGATGATTAATAATTCAACATTTGTGGCAGGATCCCTGCAGAAAAACATTGATCACTGGATCAGCATAGGTGCCAATGCTGAAATTATTGATTGGTTAAGGTATGGGGTTTCTCTCAATGCCAGATTCATACGAGTGTAAAAACCACTCGTTTAATGTCGCACAATCTGTTTTTGTAGACCGTGAAATCAATTCTTTATTAAAAACAAATGTTATTTCGCAAGTAGCAAAAAAGCCGTTCTGTGTCAATGCCTTGGGTTGCGTGCCCAAAAAGAACAAAAAGTTAAGACTCATCGTAGATTTGCGTCCATTGAACAGTCATATAAGTGTTCCTAGCTTCAAAAACGATGGGATTGATATTGTTTGTGAGCAAATTGAATGTGACGACGAGTTCATATCAGTTGACTTGACCAGTGGATACCACCATATTTTGGTTCATCCGGATTTTCGTGGATTCTTAGGTTTTTCTTGGAAGAAAAAATACTATGTATTTAATTTTTTACCATTCGGGTTGAATATTAGCCCATTTTACTTTAATAAAACTATTCGGGCAGTCGTACAGTATTTACGCTCACAGTCCCTTGAATACACTTCTTTCGTTGACGATGGATTGTTAGCGGCACAGCCCGATAAAATTCATGATCAAAAGCAGTTTTTGTTAGACACTTATAGACGTCTAGGTTTCCATATAAACCTTGAGAAATCAGAACTCACGCCCAAGAAGGAAATATTGTTCATTGGCTACGTTTTAAACTCATTAGGGGATGGCAAAAATCCATGGATATCTATTCCAAATGCTCGCATATACAAGCTAAAACGGGATATCAAACGCATATTAAATAAAGGCTCCGCTTCGGCACGGTTCGTAGCTCGAGTATGTGGTCAGTGTATTTCATTCACCAAGGCTATTATTCCCACCAAGCTTTTATTGAGAAATTTATATCGCCTGATAAGCTCCAGGAAGTCCTGGTCGGATACCTTGCCCCTAGATAACGCGAGCATCGAAGATTTAAAATGGTGGATCGCCGCACTAGAAAATTGGAACGGTAAGCCCGTCACAAAGAAGAGTATCGATATTCAAATCTTTACGGGCGCTTCCAACAGTGGTTGGGGTGGAGTGTGTAACTTGCTAGAGGCCGCAGGCCCGTGGGCAACAAACGTCAAGTTCAAATCTATCAATTATAGAGAATTGCTCGCTGTTTTCCTCACAATTAAATCGTTCGTACATGAGTTAGCTAACAAATGTATTCAGGTGTGGTCAGACAATATCGCGACCGTTGCTCAGTTAAACCACTTGGGTGGGAATATAGAAGAGCTAAACACCTTAACGAAAGCAATATTCTCGTTGGTATACCGCCACAACGTAGATATTCAGGCAAAACATCTGGCCGGGTCCTTAAATTCTCATGCAGACAGGCTTTCGCGCATTGCAGAAAACAGTACGCACCATTGGAAACTGAACCCGCGAATTTTCAAAATAGCGAACAGGTTATACGGGAAACATACCATAGATCGGTTCGCGGACAAAACAAATTTCCAGTACAAAACATACAACAGCCTACACTGGGATCCGTTTACCAGTGGTGTCGATACGCTGGCGCAAACAAATTGGAAGTCCCACAACAATTTCGTAAATCCTCCAATCCATCTTATTCCCGATGTGTTACATGTGTTGAAAAGTCAAAAGGCAACCGCCACACTAGTAGCTCCGTTGTGGACCGCCCAACCGTGGACCAATACTCTTCTGGAGTTATCAATAGCACCACCCTTCGCTTTACCCGACTCTCGGTTAGTAAATTGGTGCATTGGCAAAAACCCAGAACCACGGAAAAACAAGAAGTGAAAATATTTTCTTTGGAGGATCAGTGGGCAAACACGCTAAAAAAGCAGGGCTGGTCAGCCGATTCCACCAGGATCATTAAAAACTGTCTAGCTCCTTCAACGCTTAGCCTGTATAATAGGCAAATTTATCGTCTTAAGGAATTTTGCGCGTTACATCACGAACATTTTCCGCCGAATAAATCGAGTGTCATAGCGAACTACCTCTGTACGGTCGCTGCCGTTTCGAATAGGCCGAACGCCATACTCACAAGCACTCTTGCTGCTGTAAATTATCTCTACCAGGTAATTGATTTACCAAATCCATGTAGCAGTCACGTCTGGCAACTACACAGAGCCCTGGTCAAGTCTGGTACCAAAGCTCCTCGAGCTCGGGTGAATATACTCCCTAAGGAACCATTCATGAAACTATTTTCCGAATGGCCGGATAACGAAGACTTGACCATTTCGAGATTACGCCTCAAAACCATCACTCTCCTAGCATTCACATTTATGCTACGAACTTCGGATATCGATCCGAAATCCGTTACGTATAACCCTACTTCCGGCCTTGAGCAGAAATTGGTGTTTTCAACCGGCCAGGTGAAGTTTCAAGAAAATGGAGATTTGCAAATCTCGTTTTTCGGCATAAAAAACGACACTCATCGAGACGGATTTTCGGTAACTGTGCCCCCAGCATCGGCGAAAAAGGTCGACCCCGTAGCTGCTTTACGCTCATATATACGTCGTACAGAGCACATCCGACCATATGATTCCAAGCCTGTATTTCTGTCGGTGAAAAAACCCCATAAGGCCATCACAGCTAGCACAGTGTCGACCATCCTAGAAGACGCTATCTATCTTGCAGGGTTAAACATTAATTTATACTCTGCGAAGTGTTTCAGACCGTCAGCGGCAACTCAGGCTGTCGAAGCAGGGCTCGATCCGGATAAAGCCCGACGCATTGGCCGGTGGAAGACCCTATCGGTATTTTTCGAGCATTACGTATACGATACTACTCCAAGTTCGTACACAGACTCGATGCTGTTGTCAACAAAGAACTATTAAACTAGTAGGGTAAAAGTTGGGCTATCAAAACAGGAAGTGACGTCATAATGACGTCAGGAGGTGTTTTGATAGCCCAATGGGGCTTTTAAAACAGTGACGTCATATTGACGTCATATGGACGTCATATTGACGTCATATCGACGTCATATGGTTGTCATATGGTTGTGATATGGACGTCATATGAACGTCATAATGACGTGAGGAGGTGTTTTGATAGCCCCATGGGGCTTTTAAAACAGTGAGGTCATTTTGACGTGATATAGACGTGATATATAGACGTGATATGGAGGTGATATGGAGGTGATATGGAGGTGATATGAACGTCATATGAACGTCGTAATGACGTAATATGGAGAGTGGGCGGCCATTCAAACGGGCGGCCATTCAAACGACCATTCAAACGGGCGGCCATTCAAACAACAAAATGACACCCGAGTACTCGAGCACCCGAGCACTTGAGCACTTGAGCACTCGAGCACCCGAGCACTCGAGCACTCGAGCACCCGAGCACTTGAGCACTCGAGCACTTGAGCACTTGAGCACTCGAGCACCCGAGCACTCGAGCACTCAAGCACTCGAGCACCAGAGCACCCAAGCACTCGAGCACCCGGGCAGCAAAGGGCTCATAGAGACATGGTTAGAGCTGGCCTGCTGTGTATTTTGACCCATCAATGACGTCACACATTTCGACTCAAGCTTGGTTGAGAATAACCACTGTATCTATGCTATGATAGAGCTGATCGACAGGCGCCCCCGGGGCCAGCCGTACAGTAGGTCGACAGGCCCCCCGGGGCCAACAAAACACAGGTTGGCAGGCCCCCCGGGGCCAGCCAAACACAGTTTGACAGGCCCCCCGGGGCCTGCCATCACCAGGTTGGCAAGCCCCCCGGGGCCTGCCAAACACCAGGTTGGTAGGCACCCCCCGGCTCACTGACCCATGAGCCCCCCCCCCCCGGCCCAGCAATCTTTAAGCACACACTGTATCTATATGGGTGAGCTAGTCGACAGACCCCCCCCCCCCGGCTCACTGGCCCATGAGCCCCCCCCCCCTCTGCCCATGGTGGTTTTAGCCGCTGACTCTCGGCTCACCGCATGCCACTGTATGTATACAAGCAATGGCCACTCTTTTTTTCAGCTTTCTCACTCCAAACACACGCCATGACAGACTGGTAACGGGTCAGTCGGACAAACGGACACCCGGACAAACGGTCTATCCGGACAAACGGACAGTCGGACAAACGGACAGTCTATTTTTTTTGGTTTTTTGTGCCTTTCTCTCCACACGGTAGCTGGGGGCAAACAAGCAGTCTTTTCGGCTTTCTCACTCTCTAAACCCACACACCTTCACTAATGGATTGTCGTAGCAGCAATTAAAAGAAATGAGCACTCTTTTCCTTAAGAGACGCCATTTTTAACCCAGAGCTCTCTCCATCACGATATATACAGGCAACAACAACTCTTTTTTTTTAAAGCTTTCTCACTGCCCAGACACACGGACACCCAGACACACGGACACCCAGACAGTCATGTTTTTTTTAAATTTTTGTCTCTCTCTCTCTCTCCATCACACCACGACGTCTGAGGGGCAAAGAAACAGTCTTTTTTCGGCATTCTCGCCCCACACCTTCACTAATGGATTGCCGTTGCATCAATTAGAAGTGACCTAAATAAGAGACGCTATTTTCAACCCAGATCTCTCTCAATGCATATATAGACAACCACAACTCTTTTTTTCGGCTTTCTCACTCCACACCTTCACTAATGGATTGCCGTAGCAGCAATTAAACTTGAGCACTCTTTTCCTTAAGGAAGCCATTTTTAAATCAGAGAGCTCTGCCTCTCTCCATGCATACATAAGCAATTAAAACCGAACAAGCATTGAGATGGGAGCTTTCTCTCCACTCTTTTCTTTATTTACCTTTCTCACTCTCCAAACACACACATAACACCTACGACAGACGGACAGACGGGCAGTCTTTTTTATTTTTTCCCTCTCTCTTTTCACATATATAGCCACAACCGATTCAGCGTTTTATTTCTTAAGCCTGGGTATTTTTTAACCCAGATAGTGGCTTTTTTTAACTCTCTCTTCACACACATAACACAGCAAACGGTCAGACGGACAGATTTAGCGTTTATTTCTCAAGCCAGGGTATTTTTAACCCAGGCAGCAATTTGTTTAGCTTTCTCACTCTTCACACACACATAACACCACATCAGACGGTCAGACGGACAGATTTAGCGTTTATTTCTCAAGCCAGGGTATTTTTAACCCAGGCAGCAATTTGTTTAGCTTTCTCACTCTTCACACACACATAACACCACATCAGACGGTCAGACGGACAGATTTAGCGTTTATTTTTCAAGCCAGGGTATTTTTAACCCAGGCAGCAATTTGTTTTGCTTTCTCAGACGATCAGACGGGCAATCATTTTTTTATTTTTTAAACTCTCTCCACACACACACATAACACATCAGACGGTCAGACGGACAGATTTAGCGTTTCATTTCTCAAGCTTGAGTATTTTTTACCCAGACAGCAATTTGTTTTGCTTTTTCAGACGGGCAGACGGACAGATTTAGCGTTTCATTTCTTATGCCAGGGTATTTTTAACCCAGGCAGCAATTTGTCTAGCTTTTTCAGACGGTCAGACGGACAGATGGGGGGTATAAATCAATGATTTATAGACCCTTTTTTTAGCATTTCCCACACAATCATGCATAAACATACATACTAACAACATGACACGATTCGCGCTTATTTCGTAATAATGCGAGGCCGCTAAAAAGCAGCCGTGGAGGTATTTTCTGCTTTCTCCGCCGGTTCACTTCCTGTCGCTTTCCCTGCGCGCCGCTTCCCCTACTTTTTCGCCTTGGCGCCGTCGCCGTCTCCGCCTCTGCCGCTGCCGTCATCCTCCCTACAGCCAGCCCTCCTCCTATGCGCTGCTACCGCGGCCCTGTGTGTCCTGAAACCTCTACCCAGAACGTTACAATAATGGTACTCCGGCTTTAACGCATCTGGGCATGTCTGTTCGTGGACTAGTAGAGAGGCTCCTGCCAGTATTCCCAAATGGCAGAAGCTGCAAAACTGTACATTATCCGCCGTATCCAAAAACTCTACGATATCCTGGAGGGATGACTTTTTGGAAGAGCCATCCACCTGTTTCACGTCAACCAGTTCCACGGTGCAGTCATTATCGGAGGGCGACTGCATGAGGCTGAAGTCCACCTGCGTGAGGTCCGTTATACTGGCGACAGCGGCTGCTAGCTCTTCCTCAGGAGCTGGTGTCACTGTCTCCGGCCTGGTAACTGTGGCGCTAGGAAGACTTCGCCGTTTGACTACAACTTCTTCCGCCGGAACCTTCAAGACAGTGACATCAGCTGCCGTTGGAATCGCTATCGGCGGAGTCGTCAGCGTCGACGCCGTGGCTGCAGCAGGAGTCGCCTTGACAGGGGTTGCCGCCGTCGTGGTTGTCGCTGCTGTGGTCCTGGCTGGCCTTTCTTCCTGGCAGGGCGGCGGGTCCTGGCTCCTGTCGAGCAACCTCTCCCTCCGGCGCTTGTATCGTTCCTCCGCCGCCCTGCCCAACCGGTTGAACTCTTCTTCAGGTCTATTCCTGAGAAAATTCCTCCACTTTCGAAATAGAAATGTTTGATATTCTATATAGATATCTTCCCAGAGATCTACATCCTTCTGTGACAAGAAGTAGCGAGCCCGAAGCTCTGGCGAGAAAAATTCATCTTTGTGTTGCATTTTTAGCTCTTACTCCTTCAATGATCAAAAGCAGACTGACTGCATACAGTGCGAGGCTGCTATTATATAGGACCCCCCCCGGCTCACTGGCCCATGAGCCCCCCCCCCCCGGCCCACCAACCTTAAAGCATACACTGTATCTATATGGGTGAGCTGGTCGACGCCCCCCCCCCCCCCTGGCCAGTCGACCTGAAGAAAGGACCCCCCCCCCCCCGGCTCACCGACTTTTTAGCCGCTGGGCTCACGGCTCACCGTCAGTAGTATAAAAAGGTCGACACCGCTATGGCCATTGCATTGCCAAACCATCATGGAGACGTCTCGAAAAGCAGAAACGGCTAGCAACATGGAAATTGATAGCCTGTTCAGCAATGAAACAATGGCTTTTACAGATGCAGTTTTAACTGCAGAGGAGACTGCTGCCTTCCTAAGTACACTAGCTGAAGCTGAAAAAGCCTTGGAGGAAGCATTAGGGGCTCCGTCAGCCGTGTCTACAGTACAGCAAACTAAGCCTGAAGAAGTACAGCCAGTACAGCAAGCAATGCCCGATCCCGAGGGATCTGACTATCCGTTCTGGGTTGCCAATGCGCTTGTAAATGGTAGCGCCAACCCACTTAGTACAAAGTTACAGGCTCATCTAGAGCATCTTGAGGAGGAAGAAGTGGTCATGTCAAGCGATGACGACGGTGACGACGACAATGACGACAATGACGACAACGACGATGACGACAGCGACGACGATGACAAGCAGCTCAAATCTAAATTCGAATTGAGCAAAACTATTCCTGTTACTGAGGAAGACGTCACGTTGTTGAAACGAAACTTTCAAGCAGTGATTCCTGTGATCGATTGCAACATTTTATGGTGTTTATGTGAAGAAGGCTTTTTCGATCAGCACACATACATGTACCTAACGGAAGAAGTGAACACTGTCATTCAGCTTATCTACATGCTAGAAGGAAACATAGAGCATCTTCCCGCGTCAGAGCCGCAGTTCTCCGAAGCCATGACCCGACGTTTCGTTCAACTTATTCGAAGTCTTCATGAGGAACTTTTTAAGACTTTATCTCTACCGGCGCTAAAGTGTGTTGATGAGGATCGCGATTCCAAATGTGCAAAGGTCATACTACATGGCTTCAAGTACCTTGAAGAACGTATTAAGGTGTATGATATGATGGCTTACCTCTATGAAAAAGGACATTTCACCATGCCAATGCTCTTTCAATGGATAATTGGGAGTCGCAAACGAGGAGACTTTTTAGTAATTGTTATGAGACAATCTTTGACAGACGGTTTGCCAACAGCCTTTCTGGATGGTTTCAACGAGATCACTCCGCGATTTTGCAAGCATCTCATGAAAACATACATGTAATGTCCATATAAAAGGAGTGAGGTGTCAAGTGCAGTCATCATTCAACGCGCAGCCATGGAGAAGACAAGCAGCTTTAAAATTAGTGCAAACTTAACCATTACTGTGGAGCATGGACAATTTGGATTATTTATTCGAATCAAACGTGGAGAGAGATGGCTTGCTTTATTACCATCCTTGTGGAAGATTGTGTGCCTGAACTTAGCAAGATTACGCGACATTGGCTTCAAACTGTACTTAACGCAAACGAAGTGGCTTGAAGTCATTTCATACTTGGATATGCGCTATGTGAGTTTTGTGCAGGCATCACTGTTTGAAGGGAAAGAATACAAGTATTACATCAACATGAATGATGGTGAATGGGAGACATTGCTTCAGGAGATGGATAGCATTAACTCAACCTTATTGCCATGTACGGAATGTCATGGCAAGAAAACTCCCATAAAGCTGCAAAAGGACAATCGGATGAAAGTGTCAAAGTTATCTAAGAAAAGACTGGCTGAAGTTCAATTGGAGAATATGGATGTGCAAAATCAACTTGGACTTACCTGTGAATATTGCGGTGCTTACGGATATGCTGAGGATTATGATTGTGACTGCCACAAGTACAATTGCAAGTTGCGTGAACCAGACAACTTCTGCAACAAGTGCGGCTTACTAACTGTTTCTGCGGAGTAAGACTGAGAGTCATTTGCTTACCAGCCGTCACAGTGTGCAGACGTGTTATATGGAGATGTGAAAGATGGATGTAGAAACGTGTTTCAAGGACAAGTATGTGGACTACATGATAAGTGAACTGGCACGTTTTGGATCTATTCAACAACAACTGCAGCACTTTGACATTTATTGGGAACTTGCTCATTCCACGTTGAACGTACCAAACTTACGCGAGGATTTCATCAAAGAGTGTATGTTTTCAAACATTGGTGGAGCTGAGGAGTTTGATGTGGAAGCAGCATATAACTTCGCTCGATTTGATCCAAGACTGTTTGATGAAGTGAGAGAGTGGTTAATCTACATTGCAGTATAATGGTGGACATTACATTGAGACAATATATTGTGCAAAAAACATATTGTGAAGAAATGTTATTCGCTGTAAAAAAGTTTGCATGTTTAGTATGTCCTGCTTGTCAAAATGAAGAGTGTTCAGAACATATGTGTCATTCTACATGTGTCTATACATATTGGAATGAAGCTAAATATTACATTCATTTAGATAAAGTGTTAGATAATGCATATCAACGTTGTGAAAAATATGGTGTAGATGCTATCACATTTGATGAATTAAGTAGCTGGTTAATATATATTGAAGATCAATGGACTCCAATTATTCACACCATTGTATCAATACTTGATTTGTAAGATATGTTGATAAAAATAAAATTTAACATGTGTTGATAAAATGCAAGATATGTTGATAAAATGCAAGATGTGTTGATAAAATAAAATGCAAGATATGTTAACAAGTGTTGATCATTTAGTGTTAACATGTCGACGTGGAAAGACTACTTAACCAATATTTACTTTAAACCTGGTCAACCCGGGGCATTTGCTGGTCCTTACAAACTTTATCACATATTAAAAAAACATGATCAACCAGTCACTCATTCACAAGTGAAGAAATGGTTACAGGATCAAGATGCCTTCAGTTAACTACAACCTGTAAAATACAGGTTTAAAAGGCAACGTGTCATTACACGTGGAATTGATGACATGTGGGATATTGATTTAGCTGACATGGGAAACATAGCTTCCTATAATGATGACACCCACTTTTTATTGGTTGTCATTGATGTGTTTTCCAAATATTTATGGGTGCAACCATTACCTAATAAATAACATACCAGCGTCATAGAAGCCTTTCAAAAGATTTTTCATGAAACACAACGAAGACCACGAACTCTAAGGTCAGATAAAGGAACTGAATTTAAAAACAGATGGGTAAAAGCATTTTTGAAGAAGGAGGGAATACATGCCTATACGACAAAGAATGAAACCAAAGCCAACTTTGCTATATATGCGATATATGGACATCCTTCCAGACTAAGTGTATAATTATAAAAATAGACCTCATGGCTCCCTCCCTAATAAGTATGCTCCTGCAGATATTCGTAAAGACATAGAATCGAAAGTGTGGAAGTATATGTATGTAGACAAATTGAGATTAAAACCAAAGAAGAAAAAACCCTACAAATTTAAAATTGGTGATCAGGTTCGCATTTCTCACATGAAATATGTATTTCAATGGGATTATCATATAAAGTGGACGCAAGAAGTGTTCATTATCACACATCGTTGTAAGAAGCAAGAAATACACTTGTATCGTGTGAAAGACTTTTTGGATGAAGATATTGACGGACATTTTTATGAAGAAGAACTGCAGAGTGTGACAAAAGATATTGAATCAGTCTACAGAATTGAAAAGGTCTTGAAAACACGAAAAAGACGAGGTGTTAAAGAATTATTTGTGAAGTGGTAAGGTTGGCCAAAGAAGTTTAACAGTTGGGTGAAAGAAACAGATATTCGAAAATGAAGCATCCATTCACGTGTTTGGTCTCTGGACCTACAGGCAGTGGTAAAACTTCTCTAGTTAGAGAAATTCTAGAACAAAAGTTAATTAAACCCTCTCCAAAAACCATTTTATGGCTCTATGCAGCAGATCAGCCTTTGTATAAGGGAATGAAAGGTGTGGAATTTTACCAAGGCATTCCAGATAACATTGAAGAGCGTTTTAACCCGAAAAAAACAAACTTACTCATTATTGATGACTTAATGACCAAATGTCATAGTGATGAACGCATGACACGTCTCTTTAGTGTTGGCAGCAGTCATCAAAATCTAAGCATTATTTTTATTGTGCATAATTTGTTTCATCATGGTAGAGAAATGCGTAATATTAGTTTGAATACACATTACATCATTCTGTTTAAAAATCCTAGAGACAGTCAACAAATAAGTACATTAGCGCGACAAATGTATCCTGGAAAGTCTCAATTTCTCATAGAAGCTTATCAAGATGCTACCAGCAAACCTCATGGCTATTTATTCACTGATTTGAAGCCGAAGACAAATGATCAACTACGTATTCGTACAGGCATTTTACCAAAAGATACACATTACGTATATGTTGTTAAGGTGGTGTATGAACAAGAACCAAGTCACTTAACCATTCGCAGCCAAGATGTCTAAACGTATTCAAGCGAATCAACCTTTCCTTCACTTGCTCGCACGCAGCGGGCCTAAACGACGTAAATCCTTACTGCAACAAGCTACTATGGAGGAATTAACTAGCTTGTTTGAAATTTGTTTGAATATATTGCGAGGACATTTACCCTTAAGCTCAAAAAGGTATAAGTTATTCAAGCGTGAACGTCATACCCTACGTACACTGGCAAATAAGAAGATATCACTTCGAAGAAAAAAGAAGTTGGTTAATCAGAAAGGAGGATTTATTGGAGCTATTGCTAAATTTGCATTACCCTTGTTAGCTCAGTTGCTGTTAAAATGAAACATTCTTTGAAAATGGTTCTCATTCCTGAAGATGAATATAAAATGTTGTTAGAAAAGAAGGGAAAAGATGTTGAAATCAAAACGAAAGTGAATAAACTTTTACGTGGGAAACGAACTCGTGAAAAAGCAATAGAAATGTCTCAAGTGCTTGGACGTCATTTACGAACAATTCAATCACAACAACAACGACAAAAGTCTGTTACAGCATCTAATGCAGAAAAATCAGAAAAGTCCCAACAATTTCTAACCCATTTTCAACCTATTTATCATGTAAAACTAACACAACTTCTGGCAGAACTTAAGAAATATGGTACGAGATGGACAGATAAAAATGAACTTGTTTTAAAAACAGGTACTGTCATTACAAATTCTAACATTATTGATTTGTTGAAAGAAGCATTGGTTGCTACAAAAAGAAAACAACGACGAGAAACCACGTGGTTGGAAGCAGTTTATTGAGGAAATTGTAGACGCTAATATTCAAAAAACTGTTTTTGGTAAAAAGACAACTCGTGAAGATATTACAAAAGAGCAACAACAACGTCAACAAAGGTTGTTTCCAGAAGGATGGGAAACTTTTTAACATGGATTAAAGAGTTATGGTGTTGTTGTTGTAAAGAAAATGGAAATAAAAATACTATTCCTGTAAAAATTAGGTGTGTTAGTGCTTGTTGTCAGGGAGAAGTAGTAGATACCAATTTAGATCATGTAGATAGCAATTTAGACAATAATGTAGACAGCAATGTAGAAAGTGAGGATGAAGAGTGTTAAACATGAAGTAATGTATATACACATCTAGTCTATCTACATCACATAAACGATTTAGCTGTCATGGAGTCAACAAGTTTTTACATTACTTTACCCAGCAATGCTAGTATGAACTATTATCCCAACAACAAGACTTTGAATTATCAAATTCGTATGCCTCGAACCATCTATCTGAACGGAAAATATGAAGTGGCTTTGGCTGAAATTCAATATCCACATACATGGACAACCATGAGACATGGAATGGACTATTCTATTCAGTATCGACAACAACCACTGAATGATGTTGTTCTTGACACAATCAATATTCCTTATGGTTACTACAGATCCACACAAGAGATATGTCAAGCAGTTAATGAAGAAGCGACTAATTCTATGAAAGATGACCTTAAAGAAGCTATTCAGATAAAGTATGATAAAATTAGACGACGCGTTTTTCTATTTCTAAATTACGGCTTTGAAGTGTCATTCTCCACTGGATTAGCTGAGATTTTAGGATTTATCCCAGATCAATGGTATACTGAAACGTGTACAGCTGAACATAAAGCCGATGTGAAACAGGGATTTTATACACTTTATGTGTACTGTAGTATTTGTAAGCCACAAGTTGTTGGTGATTATTATGTCCCTTTGCTACGTTCTGTTGGAATACAAGGACATGATGGAGACATTATCATGAAAACTTATGGAGAACCTCATTATGTTCCTGTAAACACATCCAAATTTGACGTGATAGAAATGAATATTAAGGACGACACAGGCCATAATGTTCCATTTCAAACTGGAAAAGTGATCTGTAAACTTCATTTTCGACCAAAAGCATTATGAAAGCATACACACACAATCCATCTATATATCGCAACCATTTCCTTCGTCAAGTGGGTGGAGAATTACCAGGATTTAAAGGAGCGCGAATACAATATGGAGATGGTATTGGTTCAATACTGGGATCATTGGCTCGAAAAGCTATTCCACTGATTAAGACAGGGGCTAAAATCGTTGCACCACATCTTAAAAGGGCTGCAAAAGATATCGCGAAAGATGTTACAGGTCGAGTAGCACAACGTATGTTTGGTGGTGGGTTACGAGGACAAAAGAGACCGAAACGAGCAAAACGTGTCAGAAGGCGAAAGGCAGCTAAACGGATAACATCAAAAAAACATAAGAAAGATATTTTTTAATCATGTCTTTAATTCATAATCATTCTTGTGAATGTAGCCTTTCTCCATTAGAATGGTTTCACATAACACCAACGCAAACTGCTGTAGAAAAAAAGTTATAATGTAGACTATCAACCAATGACTACCATTAGAGAGGGTGCTCCAATAGAATTCTACATTCCTGCGAGTACAGAAGAATATCTAGATTTAAAGAACAGTAAACTCCATATTGTATGTCGCATTGTAAAGGCTGATGATAACGTGTCATGTATCAATGATTTGTTTAATGGGTTATGGTCTAATATTGAATTATTTCTAAATGATCGTTTGATATCACATAGTAACAATACCCATGGTTCTACCAGCATCATATCTCATCTCATTCATGACTCGGAAGAAAGTCTCCATTCTGAGCGCTCTATGCGTCTCATCTTTAAAGATACTGCCGGGTCAATGAATACTCATGAGGTGAAAAGACCTAATCATGAAAGATATGTATCAGGTTTTCATGTAAATATTGAAGGTGGTGATATAGCTGAAACAGGAAATAATGGTTTACATAATCGCTATTTGTATACACGTCTAAGCGGTGAGTTTATGCTTACAGGTGGTTTAAGAGTAGCTTTGTTTGAGCAGGATCGTTATCTTCCCAATGGTGTTAGTATGAAATTACGTTTACATAGACAAAAAGATGGATATGTATTAATGGCTGCAAATAATGGTTTCAAAGTAGAAGTGAGAGATGCGTTTTTAACCATTCGCAAAGTGAGGGTTAGTCCAGGTATTCAGTTGGGACATGCAGATGCATTGATGAAAAGTCCTGCTAAGTTTATTATTAATAGAAAAGAATGTAAAGTTTTAGCTATTCCAACTGGATTTCAATCTTTTGTGAAAGATAGCATCTTTTTAGGTCAATTACCAAAACGTATTGTCATTGGAATGGTTCATAATGAATCCTTTGCTGGAACAGTATTGAGAAATCCATACAATTTTGAACATTTTAATCTTATCTTTATGCAGCTTTAATCTGATGGTGAACCAGTCCTATCCAAACCTCTCAAGCTTGATATAAATCAAGGCAAATATCTTGATGCTTTTGAAACTCTTTACAAATCTTTTGATAGATTGGATGGTGAGAAAAGTTCTATTATAAAACGGGAAGATTGGCCTAGAGGTTATTCTTTATTTTCTTTTGACTTAACACCTGATTATGATGGTGCTGATCATTATGCCCTTATCAAACATGGGAATTTGAGACTAGAAATGAATTTTGCTAGTGCCTTGCAAAATACAGTCAATGTTATAGTGTATGCTGAATTTGATAACATTGTTGAAATAAGTGCAAATCGTAGCATTCAATTCGACTACCAGTCATGAACACGAAGCAGATAGAAGCCATCCTATCCCATGATGCCACGACAAAAGACTTGTTTCAAGGTGTGTTTGCCATGGACCAGTTACCATCTTTACAACGCGGTGCTTATGTCATCAACACAGACGATCATGATGAGCCAGGAGAGCATTGGGTGGCAGTATATTATGACGAAGATCCTGCAGAATATTTTGACTCTTATGGACTTTTACCTATAGACAGTCGTTTGAACAAGTTTTTAAAGTTTAATTTCATTTATAATTCAGTTCCATTACAAACGCCAATATCCTCTACATGTGGATTTTATTGTGTGTATTATATAATTCAAAGAGCTCGAGGACATAGTCCTTTTGAAATCATTGATGTATTAAGAAGAAGTGATGGTGATTTTGTTGTAAAGGATTTTGTATATAGAAATTATTAACCATTATTTTATTGATGTTGTATTAGTTAAGTTGCATTAGTTAAGTTGTTGGTAATTGTGAATTGTATTATGAATATTGTAAATAAACAAGACAGTTTTATACAACATTCTTTTTTTATTGTGTTCTACATTATTTACATTTCAACAATTATTTTACATTAAACTTTTATTTTACAAACACATTCAATACATTGATAAACAAATGCCATTCATACCAATCTAAATTAATATATGTATCATAGACATTACACCCACGTTTGTAAATACTATGAAAACTAGCATAACACTGTCCATTACCAAACTTTATTATTTTAACATCTTCATGTTCAGACAGTTTCAGTTCATATCCATGATCATTCATGTCAATGTTCATCACCATAACACACATGGGATGCGTCAGCTCAATGGACTTGGTGCCTCGCATGAGTTGCACTCCTTCCTCTTTGAATTCAAGCGTCAGGTTCTTTCCAATCCAATGCTTGTAACAGAGCGTACCATTCCACTGTGTTGAGGGTGATGTAGTCGTAGCATTCTGTAAGCTCGTCATATTGACGAAATTGTACAAACACGTCTAAGCAGTTCCCAGTCACACGCACTTCTAATTCATGTGAGACTGCCAGGAGAAAGCCAGGTATCCTGAACTTCTCTAGATGGTCTTTCAACACAGATTGTTCGTCAGTTGATAGAATGATATACTTTCCAAAATGTCTTAACACAATGTCATCATATACGTTTCTCAGATATGAGAATCCATGCGTAATTGGTTCATATTCCGATAAAAAGTCTTCCATCTCGTTCAACGGTCAGATGAACTATGAGCTGTCTCCTTGTCTGCAATGACGTTTTTATGCTCGCAAGATGGTGAAGAGTGGATGTTGTATAGCTTCTAGGAATCGTAAGACTGCGCGCCAGTTCTTGATATCAAAGAGGATCAAATCTGTATATGGTGTATCTGGCACAACTCCCTTATAATCCTCTGGATAATCCTGTAAAAGATTTCTACAGATTTCTACACGTATGTTAGAATCATATTCAGCTACCGTCACTTCCACTTTATTTTCAAGTCTACGTTTAAACCCAGGTTCAAGTGGTATGTTTTTAAAGTCTTTCCACACTTCAGGTTTAAACCGATGATAACTTATCTGAGAACCTAGTATCATTTCATTCCTATCATTTACAGTAAGGTAAGCACCACCGTTCAGCATGAGTGCATTCATGTTTTTACCTTGTTATGAGCCACCTTCTTGTCTGCGAAGCCTTTTATCCACTTCTTTCACTTGCTTCTTCAGCATTTTCCATTCAGGTATTGTCAGCAAAATTCCCTTTTTCGTTGGACGGTTTTTTCCAGTCCCCTCATCTCTCAGGTACTTGCGAATGTTTACCACACCTTCATTGCTTTGTTTCATAATCTTGATATACTTTCCATTTCCTAGAGAAAGCATTCCATCCCACGACTGTGGTGTTGGTGCCGTCTCCACTTTCAATTTCTTGGTGGTAGTGGTAGGATTTTTCACTTTTAAGTCTTTAACTGTATCTGCAAGAGTATCCATATCAATTGTAGATCTCTTACGACTTTCACGTTCCATGTTAACGCTTCAATGTTCCCACCTCAAATAACTCTTCCGTTGGAGGACCTCCCCCTTTTATACCACAGCCTTGTAATGTCCATGCGCTAAAGTGGAATAGCCATCATTCAGCACATATCGCTTGTCGTCATATGGGGAGAGGGCTACTTTCCTCAACTTCTCCGAGAAAAGCTGGTGACTATGACTTCGAATAATGTGTCCTGTAGCCATCGTTTGAGTTTTCTTGAACAAACTGTCTCTATACTGCGCATGTTTAATGCGTCTTTGACAAGCTCGAGTGATGCCTTTAGCTGTATGTTTTTCTTTCCCACCACACAATAAACTGTACATTTTCGGTCTGAGTCCAACAAACTCTTCAATGGGGATGCCTGCCGTCTCATCTTTCATTTTCCCAAGCACTTTTTTGTTCACGTTGGAATGTAGGAAATGATCTGGCGGATAGTCACTTGTGTCGAACAGGTCAGCATCTTGCTGCATATCCTTGTAGATATCTTCCGTTTCTATGTCGTAACATAGACTGTCGGTGTCGCTGAACAACAACTTGGCATTGGGATACTTGACCATGATGTAGTTGTAATGAAAGTTGAACATAAGCACTTTGCTGAGGTCGAGAATGGTGAAGCCAACTTGAATGGGTTTATCCAGAAGCAAATCCACTTTGCGTAAATGTACCGCGGTCAAATCTTCGTTGAAATTTTTGAATTTGTGGAAGGAAGGTTTGGCTACAAGTTTCTTGAACCGCCTTTCCTTGTGAACAAGTTCAACATTGATTCGCTTTCTCACCTTTTCCATGGTTTTGCCAAACACCGAGTTGTTCATCAGTTTGAAGAAGTCTTTCTCAAATGGGTTCTTGGCCAATTTTCTCTTTTCCGTGTTCAAGGTAATGTATTTCGCCAGCCATTTGCTCTGTTCAAACATGATGGCGCGATGAACTTTAGTGACTTTCAAGCCCAGTGAGACGTACTGTTGTAAATTCCTGTAATGAAGTACATATTTCTTCTTGTCAGACAAGTTAGGAATGAGCTTTTCACTGGGTTTCTCTTTCATGTTTAGATCTTTCCGCAGCTTCTGACTGTACTCTGACAATTCTCCAACTTTGACACATTTCTGGAGCCACTGGGTAGTGATTATGACGATCATGGATTGAATTTGGATATTCTAAATCCACTTCCAAAATGAATCCAATGTCATCATCTTCAGCTACATCCATGAAGTCGAGGGATTCTGGCTCGCTCACCCACATAAATCCTCTTTGCGGCATGCTTTGTGACATGGCCCAGCCATACAAGTTGTTTGCGTCGAGGTACATCAGATAGTTGCTTGGTACCTCAGAATTGTAATCTGCTACGTAGGGATTATTCGCTTTCGCATACTTGTGTGTGATCACAGATATTCCTCCGCATATGCCTTGCTCAACCATTTGATACATGTCAATGTCATTGATCAATTCCAACTTCACCTTTGTCGCTTTCAACATTGCATCCCACGACAGTCCTGGTGGTGTATAATAGTGAGCAGGATCCAATTCATACGTGTTGAGGCATACTTGACGAAAATTTTCAAACACGTCAGCTAGTAATAACACATCTGATTTCAGGTACAGGTCGTGGTATTCACCAAATGTGGTAAAGTTGAATGTATCCCACACCTTCTGTGCATGCGCATAATCCTCATCGCTAATGTCCTCTTCGCTAAGCTGACTATAAAACTTGTCCTTTGATGGCAGCTGTGTTTCAGCAAACTTGGATGGTTCGTCCACATAATCATAGGGGTACACTCCCTTTCTCAACAACAAATCTTGCTGGTCACTATCGTGAATGTGAGAGGTCATGTTGTAGAAGTTATCTTTCCCTTCTGCTGCAAGGTTGGATACCAACTTCTGTAGAGAGGTACTCATGAACTGAAAGCTGTCTGTAAATTTCAGATTGCTCATGGTGAATGCAATATATTTTTCAATGATGTTGGGAATGACTGTAATCGTTTCACCTTTGAATTTCCCAATTTCCTCCATGATCAGGTGACTGTCATAGCCTCGCAAATTGTGGAAAAACACGGGAATGATAAAAGAATCTGTATCCCCTTGCTGATCCTTTCTAAGTCGGAATTGTAAGTTGCATTCATTGTGCGCTGCTCCACGATATTTGCCATTGATATGGTCATGATCTCTCACACGATTTGCCCCTAGAGGTTTATGACAAATGTAGCAATCAACAGCGTTTTTGAAATTCCTTTTGTCTTCACGAGTCATCACCATTTCCTTTGGCCGCTCTAAACCACGTACAATACGATCACGTTCATTCACTGTATGGTCTAAAAAGACTTTCACAGCATTGTCTCCTCGATACACGTTCATTCACTATATGGTCTAAAAAGACTTTCACAGCATTGTCTCCTCGATACACAACTGGTGCACGTGTGTCGTACTGGCTTACAACCACATAGGCAAAGCTGTTTGGACGATGATGTTGATACTTGTCTCCTTCTTCATGCTTTTGCGTGAAACATTCAAAGTCAGCATAAATCACAAAAGGTGCTCGCTGTTGTTTAGCCACATTCTTGAACTTGATGAAGGGTTCCTCGGGAAATGATAAACGTTGTGCTCCATTCTTGTCACACACTTCACGATGTTTATCTAAAAGATCTTGTCGTACAAACCCGTGAAGACAGTTGAAACAATAAAAATATGCAGCCTTATGCTTTGATCGATAAGACATAAGTCTGCTAAAATTCTTGATGAGGCAGTAATGCCTCGTCTTGTCATTGCTAATCAGAAGTAAGTTGATTTCTCTCACACTGACGTTTCAACTAAGTTGTATTGGAACAACTACATCTTGTTCATATCCAAACACGTTGATGGCTACATCGTTCTCCTTTTCAAACTTTGGAATGTCAGTAATTGGTGTCGGAAATGTCATACCCTCTACCTTTAATTCCTTCTCAAATGGCTTGTAATGATTCACGCGATTTGGGTTGTCGTCAAGAGGGTGAAGGTAAGCCAATACTGACCATAAGAAACACTTGTTATCATCATTCTTAATGTTTATCACACCCCTTGTTTTCTTCACTTTCTTCGGTAGTGGAATAAAACTACTCGCTTCTAGAGGCATCAACGTAGCTGTATGTACTTCAATGTACAGTATGTTATCCAATACCCAGCCAGAGCCTTGTCGCTCATGTTCGTCAAACTTGGTAAATAATTCTTTATAGGCTTCTGGCAGGTCCTGCTCAATATCTGCTGGATTGTATGCTGCATATGTTGGACTGCTGATAAATGCATTATCCACTTGTTCTACCATAACACCTTCATCATTTGCTGTCAGTTTCTTGAAACGTGCATGCACGACAATGTACCATTTCATTCCATGGTTTAAGGTCTCCAACAAATGTGTCTTGATACGGTTCTCTTGCTGTCGCATTTCAAGCAGTAAATCTGATCCATCCTCAGATTCAAACCGTTTTTCCTGCGCGTTTTCACCAAGACTAACCCTTCTACCTCTCCCTACTTGTCCTGTCTTTTGTTTCTTTGAAACATGTTCTTCATGAGGTACATTGTCCATCTCAGCTGGTATGCATGCATGTGCCTCATAAGTATCCATAGATGGAAATTTTACATTGCATTCCATACACTGAACTTGACCGTATGGCCAAATGTCATCTTCATCCATCTTTTGTCTCTTTGCTCCTTTCATCTCAGCTTTACTGCATGTATGTGTCTCATAAGTATCCATAGATGGAAATTTCACATTGCATTCCATACACTGAACTTGACCGTATGGCCAAATGTCATCTTCTTCCATCCTTTGTCTCTTTGCTCCTTTCCCATGGTCTTCACTTTTCATCATAGCTGGTTGTTGTTCCGTCAACTGCTGAAACTGAAATGCTGAAATGTAATCTCAGACATACCCCTTTTATACACACTCATACATAGACAGAATTTGCGTTTTCATTTCACAGCAGAGGATGGCCCTTAGAAGGGCCGAAAGATGTTAGTGAGTTGGCTGTTCACCAACAAGTCGGATTTCTGCAATCACACTGATATCTGTAAAATTGTTCCATCGTGAAAGGTCTCCTGGAACACTTGAAAGGATGAAAATTATAATATCCAAAGTTTTTCAGCGTCGCACCGCAAAACCAGCAGTCTGTGCATGGCTCCGGTCCAGGTAATCGTGCAGTAAACTTGTACCATAGCAAACCACCGCAGGTTTTACAACAGTACCGTCGTGGTGCATTGTGGTGTACCGGGCAGTTGTGTGGTTGTCCTGGATACTCTATCCACACCCAACACTTATAACATTCGGTCGTTAGCGTCACTGCCTTGCCGTTTCGCATCACTGTGATTTTGCGACTTGTCGACATCTTGCTGCTTGTGTTGGATAATGCAGCTGTAACCCGCCTTTATATACTACTAGCGACCATCCTCGCATTATATGCTGACTGGGGGGGGTGTCCTTACTTAATGCAAGTAGTTTGTGCTGCTATCCCTAGGGGGGGGGGGTCCTCGCTTCAGGTCGACTGGCCAGGGGGGGGGGGGGTCCTGACTTTAGGTCGGCTGGCTGGGGGGGGGGGGGATCCTGACTTTAGGTCGACTGGCCAGGGGGGGTCCTGACTTTAGGTCGACTGGCCAGGGGGGGGGGGGGGGTCCGATCCTGACTTGAGGTGGTATATAACCCATTCTCATTTCATTTGGGCTCACACTCGCTTCCGTCAACATGGAGTGCTTCTTCGCGTTACATGATGCTCGCACCATTGCTGAAGTCAGAGAACTTCACCTGCCTGTCACACCGCCACCGACACCGTCAGAAAGAGTCTACTTCTTCCAGCTGCTACCGGACCCGGCTCACGGAACAGTCCTATGCGTGCCCGTCTTTTTTAATAGAAGGGTCACACTTGGAAAGCGACTCAGGGACATCGAGGCTGGCGATTATGACGGGGCTTTCTTCAGGACAACCATGTTGGGGGAGACCATTCCATCGCGTCTTGAAGAAGAAGAGTATCCGGCCTGGGGGAGATACTTCCTCCAACAGGACCTGGAGATTTGCGCGGGATGTGGCATCATGATCTCCCTAGACCGGGTACTGGCAGAATGTGGTCACCAGCTTTGCTTGATTTGTGCAGCCTATTGGACGCAGCTGTTGGCCCTGAACAACTGTTACACAGTCAGATGTTACACCTGTGGCTTGAGAGGCGATCACTTTCTTTTCAATGGGCAGCAACTCACACACTGCAGCAGGCCAGTCCAAGACATCGTCGAATTTTTCTAAGTCCGGCAGCAAAAACCTGCCGGCCCTTCTAAGGGCCACCCACCAATACGAAATAAGCGCTAATCGTGTCATGGTGTTAGTATGTATGTGTATGCATGAGAGTGTGGGAAATGCTTAAAAAAATGGCCACCCGTTTGAATGGTCGTTTGAATGGCCGCCTGTATGAATGGCCGCCCACTCTCCATATTACGTCATTACGACGTTCATATGACGTTCATATGACGTTCATATGACGTTCATATCACCTCCATATCACCTCCATATCACCTCCATATCACCTCCATATCACCTCCATATCACGTCTATATATCACGTCTATATCACGTCAAAATGACCTCACTGTTTTAAAAGCCCCATGGGGCTATCAAAACACCTCCTGACGTCATTATGACGTTCATATGACGTCCATATCACAACCATATGACAACCATATGACGTCAATATGACGTCAATATGACGTCACTCTTTTAAAAGCCCCATGGGGCTATCAAAACACCTCCTGATCTCATTATGACGTCACTTCCTGTTTTGATAGCCCCACTTTTACCCTACTTAAACTCTAAAATTAGCTACATATGTAAGTGAAAAATTTGCCTTAACGTACATTTCCCTAAATGAGAGTTATGCAAATTTGAAAACTTACTTTTCGGTTTTTATTTACTTTGTATAGCGCTAAGTTTATAGCATTCATGGCGAAAAGGACGCCTCATCGTTTTGTGTGGGTTAACCCCACGGATATATTTGTACATGGTGCATTTTGATAAAGATATATCGCCTGGATACACCTACAGAGTGCGCACTTCATAAGAAGACCCGCTACAGAAGGAGTGCTACACAGAGCTATAGCTACATATGTAAGTGAAAAATTTGCCTTAACGTACATTTCCCTAAATGGAAAGCTGTTCATCCAATATTTTCTGCTTGAATTTGAAGGACTGTTCTTCAAATAGCCGGTGCCGAGCACAGCGCCACCTTATGGTGTCGAAGTAACCCGGAAATAAAAGTTTTGTTCCAGCTAAAGTTGTTTGAAGTACTTCATTGCGAAATGGGTTTATTGAGGCCAGATCGCCTAACTTATTTTTATTTTTACTTTTATTGGGAAGTCTGTAATTAGATATGTCTGGGAAAGGTGGGTGATATATTTGTTTATGGTACCCTTTTTTTTTTAGCTCCGAGTCAGCTCTGATTTAAATAACTTCGTTAAAAGGGCTATCAGAGCGGGTGCGCCGAACGTCAGTGGCGGGCCACGTCTTGTAGCCAGAAATTCCCTTTTTTGTAGAATAATCGGATTCGTACTTTCACCGAAAATTGTTCGCGTTCCGACTGAATTCACTTGGGATAAGCAAATAATAGGGGGGGGGGGGGGGGGGCAACCGAGCAAAAATCAACAAAATTCTACTATGTCAGAAACATATTCACATGATGACTGTTGAAAAGATCATATGATGGCTTTTTAAATTCGAAAGTGCGCACGCTGAAAGAAAACAAGAATTTTCCCTTATCATTACTTTGTAATTTACCCCAAACATTTGTAGTTGAAACAACACCGCCATCGGAAAGATCGGAAAATACGAATCGACTTATAAGCCAGTTCATGGTTACAGTACGAGGGAGAGGAGATAGATTTGGTTAGAGCAGTTTGGCGACAACAAAATGTTCAATTCTAACTGAACCTAATAAGCCAAATCACACTTTGGGCGTTCCCAATAAAAATGAGCAAAAATTTTGAGTTTCGAATAAAAATAACCGGGTGAAAAATGAAAGAAATGATGGAGAGATTTCGCGTAAATGTCAAATTTCTCTTGTACTATAGAGCGGTCGGAATAACCCTTATGTTATTTTAAAAAAAATATTGAAAGTTTTAACAAATAGTTTCAATTTCTTTTATGTTCCGAGTATGAGCTGTTTTTGCTATATTTCTTGTATATTTTTCTATCATTGTTTTTGCCCGGTTCCCCCGCAGTCGAAATTCAAAATTCTTGCGCATTTTATTCGAAACACCCAAAGTGTGATTTGGCTTATAAGTCATATGCAAATTTGCCACATCTTTTCACTGAAATATTCCTTATTTTGCGATATTTGACAAACAAAACGAGTAGTCCCTATTATTCAAACATTTACTGAAAAATGTACAATTTGTTCGTTTTGTAAAGCAGGCACAATTTTAACGGGCTGCATTATCTTTTATTTATTCTTGCATAGCAGAAAAGTTAGCTTTCGCACTCTCCCGCCAAGTGTTTGTTTACCTTCTGGGCTTTAACTGTCATGTGACCAAAGTCAAGCGATAACGATTTAAATAAAGGTATTGTAGATTTTCTTTAAAATGTGTACTCAGATAATTGCTAGATTAAGAATTGGGCATAAATTTATTCTGCACACCCACAATATTTGACTTTTTAATTTCTTTCATGCTTTTTGAAAAATCAATTAAAAAAATTTTGGCAAATAATTGGAAATTTTATTCTCACTTTTTCACGTGATCATGCTGCCTGTATGTAAACACATGCCAGTTATTGCGGGAGATTTTTTATGATTTCCATATTCTTTTCTTTTAAAGACAAAAAGCGTAACACCGAAGTTGTACATCATTGTCGTTGTACTTTGAGGGCCTTTAGCCAATGCCAATAAAAATTTGTGGGTCGTTTTATCAGTATGATTACAAGTTTGGTAAATACAAGCATTATTCCAAACACGGGACACGTAGCCCTTTACAATTTTAATACATGTATAAACCAAATATCTCTTTAAGTGTTCAGAATAAAAGTGTGGACGATTCTGTGTTTTAATTGTAAACCAATGGCTAACGCGAAGTAGACCTCAAGTGCCTATAAAATGGTAGTTCCGTTACTGTAAAACCTATTCCTGCTTGTTTCATTTTGTTTACATGTGACCTGAAATATGCAGTGTTTCGAATTTTAAGTATTGAGCACTTAAAATCGTTGTTTGTGTCAGTAAACATGGTGAAATCATTTCAAAGGCCTTCGTTCATCTGCTCATCAGCGTGTTCACCTTTAACTGGCAGTGAAACTAAATCGGCTACGGCCTCACGGTGTTAACCACTGAACAGGCCTCTTGTTTATGGTTATACGAGTCGGATAAGCGAAAGGGCATCGTGACGTCATTAAGGGCCATGCCAAACATATCTCTAAACCAGGATTTCAGTCGCGTAGAATAGGGGTAGCAGAGCACCAAAGCCAAACGTTACGATTCCAAAGCTAGTTCCCTGGAAGAAAATGAAAAATTGTCACCGGGCCCCAGATTACCTGAGTGACTTTTCTGACTTGTATCAAAAACTGAAGCTTGATCAGTGGTTAATTTCTTAATATCAACGTACAGTTATTTGTACATAAATTACCCGAACAGAAGCTTATATGAAATAACCCCCGCCCAACTGCATCGCCGAGAAAGTGTCTTTGTGCATATTTTTTTTGAAATGCTTTTAAGACCAAGAAAATCGCATGCTTTGTGTTTTTAGTGATGAAATCATAATAGGGAACAAGTGTGGAAATCCTCCAAAAGGCACATACTTCCGTTCTGTACACAAACAAAGGCGCTAACTGGTTAATACTTAGAATTCGAAACAGTTCGTTTGATATGTTAGTGAACAAGGGTAGTTGGAAAATGCAGAGAATTGGACACAAAAAACGAGTCCAATTAACAAGTACATGTAGCTGTGAGTGTAGCAAAGTATGACAGTTAAGAAGCCTTTTAATATGACAAGTTAACGTGAATCGACGCCGATGCTGCAAACTTCAAAACGCCATACCTTTGTTGGTTTTTGTCAGGCTTGGCTGGTTTTTTACAAGGTGGAAAAAAAACACCGTTTTTACCGCCCAGCAAAAATACTTTTTGCCAGTCAAATGTGGAAAAAGTATAAAAAAAAAAAACAGGAACAACCCCTACCAAAAAAAAAAAAAAAAAAAAACCGATGCTCCGCAGTTTGCCGCAACACCCTCCTACTAACCCCTTGTGACATACATTCTCCAGTAACGATGGCTGTTTTTAGGCCCCTACATTCTGTTTATCAGCTTGAACAATGGTAAGTAAAGAACCAAATGGAAATGACAACGAGCGAAACTAACGAGATAATTGTAAGTTTTAACAACACTGAATCTGAACCGCTTGTAATGTGTGGCAACGAAAACTAGAGTCGATTCAGCAAAGTTATTACTCTGGCTAAAGATCTTACATGAAAGGAGCATATCAATGCACAGCGGCATCCAGAATCTCGCAGTTATATGTGTTCAGACGGTCAGGTGTATCTAGTGCATATCTACGTTGCTACGGTACGACCTGTACTAGAGTATGCATGTCCTGTGTGGCATCCTGGTTTGCCAAAAACCACTGCCTAATCAAATTAAAAAATCATAGCGACGCGTTCTTAGATCGTTTTGCCAAATCTTGAGTTGTGAGGCAGCCCTTGTGTCTTCAAACCTTTCAGCTCTTGCAAATAGACGTAACGAAATCATCCGTGACCTTTGTGTCGAAATGCTAAATCCAGACCATAAACTCCACCACATGCTTCTTAGTTTGGTAATTCTCAATATCCCCCCCCCCCGACATACTAACAAGGGGTGTAGGACATTTCGACCAACCGCAAATCGACCAACCCCTTAATGAAAAAAAAACAAAAGGAAAAAAAAAAACAAAAAACAAAAAAAAAAAAAACAAAACAGACATTTGACCAACACCACCTAATGGTCTGCCCTTTACCATCTGTTTTCCCATATATATATATGGCCATCGCTACATGGTTTTCGACCACCACGATTAATTGTCAAAATTTCCATATCAGAAATTGTTGTTGTTGTTGTTGAATTAGAAGGCAGACTTTGTTTAATTTTTGGTTGCAAAATGCCAGTTTTTACACAAAAAACCACGCCCCTGAGATGACACTACAGGGTTCACCAGGTCTGGGTCTGTTGGTATAACACCCGGAGCGCGGAGAATAACGGGGTTGTCAAATGTCCATTGGTCCATTGGCGGTTGGTAAAATTGCGTTTGGTCAAATTTTATGTACCCCACCCAGAAGTACACTCTCCCCAAATATAAAACTAAGCGCATAAAAACAGCTTCCTTCCCTACAGCCTGTTCAGTTTACAGTAATGTTTCTGTAACATTTAATCTAGTCAGAATATCGGTATTACCGTTCGGTTTTAAAGGCTTTTAGTTGCAACTCGCGGTTAATGTTTTTGCATTTTGTAGTTAATCATTGTATGCATGTGGTATTAATTGTAAACATTCAACATGTTCTATTGTATAACTGTATTGCAAGAAATAAAATGTTATTATTATTATCAGTGTTTACTAATTGGTCATTATATTAACTTTGTTGTTTTGAGGCATCAGCGCACTTCGACTTTGGCACAGACAGTAACCCGTCACGTTTCATTGTTTTTTTTTTTTTTTTTTTTTTGGTTATTTGGGGTGCTTGAGCACTGTTTGTGTAAACCTTACAATTACGCGTCGTAACAAACCGCACACGGAACAGTGCACATCTCAGTCCACGCACCCCTGTCTTTGCTGTTACCCCAGTTGCCTGAATATTAGTTTAATTAACGACCTGTTAATCAAGAGCTGAGTATTTATTTATGCAGTGAATTACTATGGCAAACTCGCCATATTTGCTTATGGATAAAATTACAAAGTTTACCATTGATATTTCAGGTCAATTTAAATATTTTCCTTTTTTTCATTTTTGCCACTTTTTTTATTTTTGTTAGTTTTTGTCGTGTGTTCTGGAAAAAAAGGTTTTATCCGGGAAAAATGCCAACCGTAGATTTTGTGTGGAGAGATGTTTTACAGGTTTTTTTTTATGTGTGGAAGTGTGCGCGAGTTTTTTTTTGTCAGTGGGTCTTGTACGGAGGTTCCCGGTGGATGTGCTGTCTTGTGAGGAGTTGTCCTATGGGGAGGTGTTGTCCCGTGGGGAGGTGTTGTCCTGTGAGGAGTTGTTGTGTTGCGGGGAGGTGTTGTGTTGTGGGGAGGTGTTGTCCTGTGGGGAGGTGTTGTGTTGTGTTGTGGGGAGGTGTTGTCCTGTGGGGAGGTGTTGTCCTGGTGTTGTGTTGTGGGGAGGTGTTGTGTTGTGGGGAGGTGTTGTCCTGTGGGGAGGTGTTGTCCTGTGGGGACGGGTTGTCCAGTGGGGAGGTGTTGTGTTGTGGGGAGGTGTTGTGTTGTGGGGAGGTGTTGTCCTGTGGGGAGGTGTTGTCCTGTGAGGAGGTGTTGTGTTGTGGGGAGGTGTTGTGTTGTGGGGAGGTGTTGTCCTGTGGGGAGGTGTTGTTCTGTGGGGAGGTGTTGTGTTGTGGGGAGGTGTTGTCCTGTGGGGAGGTGTTGTCTTGTGGGGAGGTGTTGTCTTGTGGGGAGGTGTTGTCTTGTGGGGAGGTGTTGTCTTGTGGGGAGGTGTTGTCCTGTGGGGAGGTATTGTCCTGTAGGAAGGAGTTGTCCTGTGGTTTTTGTTTAGTCAGGTGTTCCTTGGGGGTTTCTGTATTGGTGGTGCACGGTTGGGTAGGACTTGTACGGGGAGGGTGCTGAGTGCTGTACAGGAGATGTTAGGATATGGGATGTTGTGCGGCCTTTTGAGTGCGGGGAATGTACGGTTGGGTGGGAAGGACTTGTACGGGGAGGGTGGGGAGTGTTGTACAGGAGTTTCTAGGGTGTTGTACGGCTTTTTGAGTGCGGGGGATGTACGGTTTTTTTGTCTGCTTCTCAGATGACTCCGGACTGCTGTCCGCGACCATGCTACAGAAGGCGCGCTCTTTCCGCGACGACATCAAGATGAAGATCCGCCGCAGTCCATCTCACAACCGCGACAGTCGCTCGTCCGTCACGTCATCCGGTAGTCACAAGGCCAACGCCAGCAGTCACAAAGCCAACGCCAGCGGTCACAAGTCGCCCAAACATAAGCGCAAATTCAGTCGAGGCACAAGTTTCAAGGAAGAGAGTAAGAGCGAAAAGCACGTCACAAAGACGGTGAGTGTTTGTTGTTGGGGGGTGTGGGGGGGGGGGGGGGGGGAGTAGGGGGGGGGGGAGTCTTCACCCGTTTTCAAGCTTAAGTACTTTGTCACATAAAAATTCAATGATGTGGAACGAGTAGGCTTAAAATAAAGCACAAAAAGAACGCAGAAAAAAAAAAATGAAAAGATTTAATGGTGATTGATCTCTGGTTACCGGCTTTCTCCGACTGAACTCATCTGCCCTGTCGCCCCCCCCCCCCTCCCCCTCCCCCTTCCACCACTACCCACAAAAAAAAAAAAGAAAGAAAATAGTTACCAAACTGCTGATTGCATTTTATCAAGCCAAGACAGATGACTTATTTGTAGCATTCCATATCTTTAGCAATCATGGCATATCTAATTGCACAGTTATGTGTTACATAGCAACTGCGAAACCACAAAAATCCTCCATTCAAAGAAATAAGAACAGTTGACTTTTTTTGGGTTGAAAAGCCTTGATTGAAAGATGTGAGTGTGTGTAAATAGCGTGGTGTAGTCTGCCTCTCGATGCGTCATCGCTGATTGTTCTCATATTATCGCTCGGTCTGCTTTTCCGTGTCAGTTCGTATTAAAACTCTGTCGTTGAGCGAATGTACTTCAGTATGATTTATGGGACGAGAAAAAGAGGATAAGAATGTAGTTAAATACTTGTGGAAACGTGTAGCATCAAAACTTGTCTGCTAGAACATGGCACAGGAAGTTGTCAGAGGAGCGGCTGAGACAAAGGTGGGTCGCTTCGAACGTCCAGTGTACGGGACATGCGTGCACCGATGCGCATGACTGCAAGGCTGACATAAAAAAAAGAAAAAATAACACACACACACAGAACAAACAAACAAACAACTGTATAAAAACTAAACAATAACAGCAAAAAACAAAACAAGAATTTAGTATTATTTGTATGTGTGTGTATGTGTGGGGGGGGGGAGGGGCAGCGTCGTATAGTAATTTGCGCACATATTTGAAAATTGAAAAAAAAATTGAAATCATTTGCAAATGTTGAAACAGAAGCAGTTGGACACAGACGTGTAAGAAGACGTCAAGTTGTATTGTTTTTCTCACTGGGGCCATGTTGATTACGTCATTGGTTATTGTGATATGACGTCATTAGGCGTCATTTTGTTTATGAAAAAAGGGATCCATCCCCCATCCCCCGCTCTCCTGCCTATTCTGTTCGGCATCTTAGCAATAGGCCACTGTACGAGAAGCGCTTTGTCAGATGTTTGCTGTTTATTTACACCAGCCACGATGATTGACAGCTCTGATCACGTGGTCACAAGGCTTGAGTGCAGTCTGGCTGAAGCCTCTCTCTCCCCCCCCCCCCCCCCCCCCACACTGCCTTCCTTAATATTCTCCTACGAGTGCGTAAATGATTGCGTCTGGCGGGATAATAACCGAATAACCTTTAGACTGTGCGCTAATAATAGATCCCTCTTGGAAGATGCTAGGGATGTATCAGAAATGTTCAACAATGGTTTTTTTTGTTTCCGTTTCCGAGAGAAAATAAAGTGATTTGCCCTTTAAAAGCTTTGCTGATAATCGCATGGCGGATCGTTATTAACAGATAGCAATTTTATCTCCCTCTTATCTCGGCAGCCAGGATCTAATGAACAGTTTGATTGAATCGCTTGAGATACCCATTTCCTCCCTTCACTCATCCTTCCGTCCCACAAGGTCCAATCGCCGTCCACACCTTTCCGGCTGCAGTTAAAATTGAAAGAGATGGAAGCGTTTTCTGCCCGACAGTAGTGACAGGAATACTTGCAGACCATCGTCCCTCTATTGGGACCTGTTACCAGATTCCATTTTTCAAAATGGGTTGATGTATTACATTTCAAACAAAGTGCAGTCCCTGTAAAAGGAGCATTTTGCTATCGGGATTGATGTTCATTATAAAAAACGATTGCTAATGAGACGCGAATTTCATAGTGTTTGGGAGATGTGGGGTGCACGTTTTTGTTCGGCTGAGGTGTGGATTGGGAGATGTGGGATGCACGTTTTTGTTCGGCTAAGGTGTGGATTGGGAGATGTGGGATGCACGTTTTTGTTCGGCTGAGGTGTGGGTTGGGAAATGTGGGGTGCACGTTTTTTGTTCGGCTGAGGTGTGGATTGGGAGATGTGGGATGCACGTTTTTGTTCGACTGAGGTGTGGATTGGGAGATGTAGGATGCACGTTTTTGTTCGGCTGAGGTGTGGATTGGGAGATGTTCGATGCACGTTTTTTTTCGGCTGAGGTGTGGATTGGGAGATGTGGGATGCACGTTTTTGTTCGGCTGAGGTGTGGATTGGGAGATGTGGGATGCACGTTTTTGTTCGGCTGAGGTATGGATTGGGAGATGTGGGATGCACGTTTTTCTTCGGCTGAGGTGTGGATTGGGAGATGTGGGATGCACGTTTTTGTTCGGCTGAGGTGTGGATTGGGAGATGTGGGGTGCACGTTTTTGTTCGGCTGAGGTATGGATTGGGAGATGTGGGATGCACGTTTTTGTTCGGCTGAGGTATGGATTGGGAGATGTGGGATGCACGTTTTTCTTCGGCTGAGGTGTGGATTGGGAGATGTGGGATGCACGTTTTTGTTCGGCTGAGGTGTGGATTGGGAGATGTGGGGTGCACGTTTTTGTTCGGCTGAGGTGTGGATTGGGAGATGTGGGATGCACGTTTTTGTTCGGCTGAGGTGTGGATTGGGAGATGTGGGGTGCACGTTTTTGTTCGGCTGAGGTGTGGATTGGGAGATGTGGGATGCACGTTTTTGTTCGGCTGAGGTGTGGATTGGGAGATGTAGGATGCACGTTTTTGTTCGGCTGAGGTGTGGTCAGAAGGTTTTCACCAACGAAGGCTAGACTGTGCATCACTTATATTATTTGACCTATGGGAGCACTTCACTCACATTCACATTGCGGATATATCACTGTGAAACCCACTCAGTTCTTAGAAAAAAATATATCCGCTTGAATTCTCATATTTCTTGTGACAAGTACTTGACCAAAGCAATTTCCTCGTGACGATGGCGTAGAAGCAATGCTACATATTTGTGACTGTAGCGGGGACTTGGTTTACGCCCTGTAAGAGTCAGGATGTATCAATATCCTTTTCGAGGGAAATCCGTAAGGGCCGGTGAATCAGAGAGAGAGGGAGGGGGAGGGAGGGAGGGAGAGAGAGAGGGGGGGGGAGAGAGAGAGAGAGAGGGGGAGGGAGAGAGAGAGAGAGAGAGAGAGAGAGAGAGAGAGAGAGAGAGAGCGGGGGGGGGGATGCAGGGAGGGAGAGAGAGAGAGAGAGAGAGAGAGAGAGAGAGAGAGCGGGGCAGAGAGAGAGAGAGGGGGAGGGGAGAGGGGGGGGGATGAATGTATGTTGTGATGGCGAGGAGGGGGGAGATGAATGTATGTTGTGATGGTGGGGGGTGGGGAGGGGAGGGAGAGGGGGGGATGAATGTATGTTGTGATGGTGGGGTGGGGAGGGGGGAGATGAATGTACGTTGTGATGGTAGGGGGGTGGGGAGGGGGGGGAGATGAATGTCTGTTGTGATGGTGGGGGGGGGGGGGGGTCGGGAGGGGGGGGAGATAAATGTATGCTGTGATGGTGGAGAGTTGGGGTGGGGAGGGGGGAGGTGGGAGATGAATGTATGTTGTGATGGGGGAGGGGGGAGGGGGGGAGATGAATGTATGTTGTGATTGTGGGGGGTGGGGAGGGGGGGATGGATTTATGTTATGATGGTGGGGGATGGGGAGGGGGGGAGATGAGTGTATGCTGTGATGGTGGGGGTGGGGAGGGGGAGGGGGGAGATGAATGTATGTTGTGATGGTGGGGTGGGGAGGGGGGAGGGGGGAGATGAATGTATGCTGTGATGGTGGGGCCGGGGAGAGGGGAGGCGGGAGATGAATGTATGTTGTGATGGTGAAGAGGGGGGTGGGGAGGGGAGAGGGGGGAGATGAATGTATGTTGTGATGGTGGGGGGGGGGGTGGGGGGGGAGGTGAATGTATGTTGTGATGGGGGGGGGGAGATGAATGTATATTGTGATGGGGGGAGGGAGGGTGGGGAGGGGGGAGGGGGGACATGAATGTATGTTGCAGTGTTGGGTTTCTGCCAGGGAGAAAGGTATTTCTCCCCTCCCCATGGGAAAAATAGGGGAAAAACCCGGGATTTAGGGTTTCTCCCAGGGAGAAATGTTTCTCCCGGGGATAAATTGGGGAGAAACAGGGGAGAAACGTTGGGCATAAAAATTATTTCAACGTTAATTTGCATTTTATTCCACAGTATTTAATATTTTAACACTTTAGATTTTTTTTAAACTGTTCACTATACAAACAGACATTGATTCATGAGAAATGTCAATTAGTTAATCAAATTTGTCATATATTTTACACTCACTCATTCGATTCTCAAAGCTTACTTTAGCAGAAAAAAGTTTTTCGTAAAAATCCACACTACGCATTTTAAGCAAAATCTATATAATTAGGCCCCAACCCTGCGGATTGGGGCCTATAGTTTTTAGGTGTCCGTCCGTCTGTCCCTCATCACTTTTTTGTACACGCCATATCTCTGGTTCTATTGGTCGTAGAGCATTGATAGTTAGCTTAAATAAAAGGTCTCGACCTGTAGATGCGCCTTTTGGTACTTTTGGTCGGATCCAGTCATCCGGAAGAGGTCAAATTGACCAAAATGGGCGATAATTGAGGTTTTAGGGAAATAAGCTTGTACACGCTGTATCTGCGGTTCTATTAGTCGTAGAATATTGAGAATAGTCTCAAATGAAAGGTCTCGACCCGTAGATGTGCCTTTTGATCTCATTTGATCCTCGAAGCATACGGTAGCAGAAAACTAGCTGGGCGGCTTTATCATTGGCTAATTGGTTTCGCACTTTCGAATGTATGGCACTGAAGTTAACTTACACCCTTAATCTCTAAGGCGTAACACGGACAGTAACGGAAAGATAAGCATGTCATTACTTTGACACAGACTGACAGAGAACGGATTTTTCTTTTTGATCATGAGTAGAATAGTAGGGCACCCAACGTATTTCTCCCCTGGGGTAAAAACCCGGTTTTAACCCAGGGTAAAAACCCTAATGGGAGAAACCTGCCAACCCTGGTATGTTGTGATGGCGGGGGTGTGGGGTGGGGGTGGGGAGGGGGAGATGAATGTATGTTGTGAGGGTGGGGAGGAGGGAGGGGGAGATGAATGGATGTTGTGATGGTGGGGGTGGGGAGGGGGAGGAGATGAATGTATATTGTAATGGTTGGGGTGGGGAGGGGGGGGGGAGATGAATGTATGTTTTGATAGTGGGTGGTGGGGAGGGGGAGGAGATGAATGTATATTGTAATGGTTGGGGTGGGGAGGGGGGGGGAGATGAATGTATGTTTTGATAGTGGGTGGTGGGGAGGGGGTGGAGATGAATGTATATTGTAATGGTTGGGGTGGGGAGGGGGGGGGAGATGAATGTATGTTTTGATAGTGGGTGGTGGGGAGGGGGAGGAGATGAATGTATATTGTAATGGTTGGGGTGGGGAGGGGGGGGGAGATGAATGTATGTTTTGATAGTGGGTGGTGGGGAGGGGGAGGAGATGAATGTATATTGTAATGGTTGGGGTGGGGAGGGGGGGAGATGAATGTATGTTTTGATAGTGGGTGGTGAGGAGGGGGTGGAGATGAATGTATATTGTAATGGTGGGGGTGGGGAGGGGGGGGGAGATGAATGTGTTCCCGAGTGTAGCTTTGATTCAGATCTCAAATATGTACCCATAGCATAAACAGCAGCAGTTTTAGAAAATCAGTGGCCGAGCCGAAAAGTCTCCATTTTCCAGCTGGTTGTGTTTGAGCAAGAGAGAGGCCTGAGTGCCGTGGAGGGAGGCTGCATTCCGCGAATGCCTGTTTTTTTCGGGTCCGTACTTTTACATTTCTGGGCCCATATTTGTGTTGCTGATGTCTGAAGGCCAAGGGTCACTTACACGAGATTTTTTCGGATTTTTTTTTTTTTTTTTTTTCTGCCGCTTGTAGAGCGTTTGTCACTTGTGGGATGTTTGACACTTACATGACGTTTGTCAGTTGCTTATAAAATGTGTCACTTACAGACATGAGAACTGTCCGCTTTTTGCAGCTGTTCCCGCTTTTTGCAGCTGCTTCCGCTTTCTTTTGGGCTTCAAATCTGTGGTCTCCGAGATCAGTGCCAATCTGCTGAGATCTGAAAATGCACTTTGTACGGGTGAGGGGAGAGTGGGGTGCGGGGGGGGGGGCGGGGGCGTGGAAAGTCGGTGGGCTTATACTGAGGCTAACCTGAACGGTATTTTGACAATTTAGCGAACTTCCAAAAGAATTTTCCGTGGTAGACAACCCCGACCCCCCCCTCCCCAACTAATGGTTTGTCGTAACTTCGGCGCTTGATAAAAATTTCCGTTTTTAGGTCCCGGCTGTTTTCGTGTCTGCTCTTATAAGACGTTTGTCACTTTCAGGGCGTTTGCCAGTTATATGATATTTATCAGTTGTGAAGCTTCAGTCACTTATTTTTCGCCTCTTGCTTCAGTCTCTCACTTTTCAGGTCTAGTGGACCTATCTAGTCTATCAAATATCATCGGTTACCGGATTTGTGTGTGTGTGTAGTTTAAAACTAGTCCTACTTGGGTCTCTTAAATTCTGCCCCCCTCGCCTCTCCAGCCGAAAAAAAATCAGGCCTGCTGCAGCTTAAATCGGGTCATGTGCTTCTATTCTGAGAAAACCTTTATCTTAAAGACTACTGGAAAACGCCAAAATTTGACACCAGTCTACCGGATGTGGTCGTATGATCCACTTCCGGTCAGGGCTTGAAACCCGAACTGTCCCCCAACGGGTCCGGGTATTGCAGATATAGTGTTCACAAATTTTATTCTCGAAGGAAAGTTCTTTTGTAGTGACAGCGCGAGTCGCATGCTGCAATAAGGGGGGGGGGGGGGGGGAGGGCTCATGTACTCATCGATCTCTTAGAATTATCTAAAACTTTTTCAGCTTTCTTTTTGAAATTTTCATGATACTTTAAATGGCTCAATTCAAATTGTATTAAAAGTAATATTTGAAATTTTTAAAGTAATACGCTTTTCGTATCTTAAGCAGACCGATTCCAGATCCTCCTTCCCCAACATAAAACTCCCACCCCCCTTCATTCAAGTTATCGATTATGTGAGCTCTATCACAAACGGTGAGTTTTAGGTTATCGATTAGCTGCTAGACTATCTCAGGGTTGAGATTTCGCGGTCGCCTGGTCGCCCGTGGCGACCAACTTTTGGCTCTGGCGACCAATTTTTTCGAGTTGGTCGCCCGAGTGGCGACTAACTTTTTTTCTGAGTATTTTCAGGTAAATACTGTTGATTATTTTAAACACCATTTTACATGGAAATGGTTTCTGTATAAATTTTGCTTTAAGGGCGATTTTCACATTTGAAATAAATTTCAAATAACTACAAATTATTGACACTTAAGACACCTAATTTGTTGTTGCTTTTTATGAGGCGGGCTAGACAAATTTTGCAAAAATTGCGCTGGGCGACGAACTTTTTAAATTTGGTCGGCCGGAGGGCGACTAGAAAATTTTACGAAGTCTCAACCCTGTATCTACGAACGCTGTTACTGCCGTTGCTAGGATATCGAGCGCTTGGAGACGGAAAGCAAGAAAGTGGACCACGCGCTGCTGGGGCTGAAGGTGGTGGTGGATGGCGGCTGGCTGTACATGCTCCACGGCTCAGCCACCGTCGTGTTGGAAGCTGTCATGGAGTTCAAACAGCTCGTCCAATCGCTGGTCAGCAACCGGGAAAGGTATGTCCGGTCTCCACACACACCTGTTCTTGTTTCTTACTGTTTGCTTCGTAGTTCTTTTTTTGATATATATTTACATATTTATTTATTTTATTTATTTATTTATTAATTAATTTTTTTTTTTTTTTGGTGGGGGTGGATTTGTTCAAGTTAAAAAACTTAAGTTGGTGAATAGTTTTCAGTGAAGTCTGAAATAGCCTTTCCTATATTTGCAAAACAGATATTGACGTCATTTCCTTCACAAGAACAAGTTTGAAGGAAATGAAAAAAAAAGGTGCAATTTCATGGTGCGCGTTGTTGAGGCCACATCCCTGATTGCTTGATGTTTAACTCGATATACAGTATTAGTGCGTGGCTGGGTGGGGGTTTGTTTTGAATGGTTCATCATTTTCCCAGGCTGATACAGTTCGAGAAAAGGAAAAGAATAGTATGGTGTGTTACTTTGCGGACAAGGCGGGTTTACTTGCAGGCTGGAGGAAAGCGATAATTAAAGCATAACCACATTTTTTCTTAACCCCTCACACCCCTTCCATTCTTTATTTTTTGCTTTCATTGTTGTTTCATTTTATTTGTGAATTTTTTCAACCCTGGACATCAAATTAGTTTACTTTATTTGCTTTTTTGTCCAGCCTGGATATACATTTGTTTTTTTTTTTTTACAGTGTTTTGCTTATTTGATGTTGTGTGTTTACATTTTGCCAGCACGGTGCTGACGTCAGCATGCCGCCAGGTGGACACGAGTCTGGCCAGCCTGATCCAGTGGGCTGACAAAGTCCTTCTGCATGGCGACGGCGCCCTGGATACGGCCAGCGCTGAGTCCGTCATCAAGAGCGTCAACGACGCCGTCAAGGTAAGCGTGTTAGAATAGTAATAGATCCCTTAGCGTCATTAGCTCTTCTTGGACTTTTCCCCGCAATTTTTGTTATTTACATATATCGTTTTTGAGAAAAAGATGAGAGAAAAAAAAAAAAAAAACAAAGGAAAATACAAGAAGGAAATTTGTTCTCACGCAAAAAGTATGATTCCGGTGAAAATGTGAAATTTGAGTTGCGTAGAGAAATCTAAAGGTCATCTTTAAATAGCACTGATTTAACGAGGCTGATGCTTGGAATAACTGAAGTGTTAGTTAAGGCTGTGGTGGGACTAGTGAAATGGACGGAATAGATTAATTTCGGGACCCGTTCTTGAGAGAAAGTTAAGGGGCACGTATGTTTTTTTAGGTGAGGAGGGACGTTTGTACCATGATTAAATGATTAAAAATGGTGTATGCAATCACGTGGTACAAGCAGTTTTGTTTTTGCTTTATCAGGAGTTGCATAAGATCTCCGTGGAGAAGTTGACGAACAGGTGCGCACCGCACGGCCAGTCACCCAGAGCCAAAACGCCCGCAAGGAAGCTCAACTCTTACGACAGGTCCGCTCTTCAATTTCTCAAGTAGTACCGACAATACACATCAATTGCTTCCCTGACACATCAAGTACTTCCCACGTAACACTGACAACCTGACACATCAAGTACTTCCCACGTAATACTGACAACCTGACACATCAAGTACTTCCCCACGCAATACTGACAACCTGACACATCGAGTACTTCCCACGTAATACTGACAACCTGACACATCAAGTACTTCCCACGTAATACTGACAACCTGACACATCAAGTACTTCCCACGTAATACTGACAACCTGACACATCAAGTACTTCCCCACGCAATACTGACAACCTGACACATCGAGTACTTCCCACGTAATACTGACAACCTGACACATCAAGTACTTCCCACGTAATATTTTCGCGGACACACCATAACACAGCATTTTCTGTGGACTTGTTAATGTTGTATTTACACTCCCTACTCCGCGCCTTCAACGAGGTGAGTCATCTACTGTACAGTTGTGAAGAATGCCTTTCTTGTGCTTTTGATCAGTGAGAATATACGAATACAAGGTATACATCATGGGTGTAAGTGCACTTTAGTTGCCGACCTATCCTGTAAGAGGGGTAAAAGGGTTAGGGTTGCGGGGAAACATTTACTTTAGTTTACAAAAACAAAACGGCAGCGGCTGATTAACCAAAGTGCCTCACGTGTTGGGATACAGTGATCTTGGTGCGCGCTGGCAGCTCTAGTTTGTATTTGTGTGTGCTTTCAAACAATTAAAGGTGAGTCAGCAGTTGATATTGTTTATTTAAAAAAAAACATCTTTGTTATTGTTTATAAATCTTGTGTATGTGTGATGCATATTTTCTTTGCCTTTTCTGTCAAATTTAAACTTTTTAAACTGTTTTTTTTCCTGGCAGTTCCATTCAGCAAACTCCTCTGCCCTTGACCCCGCGTGAGAAGGAGATATTAGACAACACTAGTCACTTCAGATACGACGCAAATGATTCTACGCAGAGCGGCGAGGCAGGTGTGAACAGTGGCGGCGAATCAAGGCGGAACGGCTCCGACGCCATTCCAGCGGCGGCGCCACCTCCTAAACCGCCCCTCCCGCCGGAGAGGGAGCCCGGATTGCTAGCACAGAGGTACGAGAACTGCTCCGTGCCTCCTACCCCCTCCCCCACTTCCCCCCTCCCTCCGCCACGTTCTTCCCTCCGCCACCTTCCCAAGTCCGCCACGTCCCCTCCGCCATGCTCCCTCCTGCGCAACGTATGCCCTCCCGCCATATCCCCTCATGCCATATCCCCCCCCCCGCCACATCCCTCCCCTCCGTCACGTTTTCCCTCTGTCACGTCACCGATTCTGCTACGACCCCTGTGATTTCACATTCGTCTGCATCTGCGAATAAGGACTTCGTTCTTATTTTTATACTTTGAGTTTTTGAGTTTTAAATGTAAGTTAACAAAAAGAAAACTAAAGCAAATCAACAAGTAGAATTATAGGTAAAATAAATAACTAAATTAAACAATTAAAAACTTTTTATTGTTTATTTCAGTATTCAGAAAGCCGTTGAAAAGGCATATGCAAAACAGCCACACGATGGAGGCAGCGCTCCGCCACTTCCGCCCAAGAAACGTACGCCATCGATGGCCAGTATCTATGACAACCATATCCCGGATGTGGACTCGCCTCCTCAGTCGCCAGTACCTCATAATATCGCTCACACGCAAGACCCAAACGCGCCACGGGCGTATAATCTGGGTCCGGCCACGAACGAGGCGCCGACATCTTTTCTTTTCCAAGCAGCCGCGGGCGCCGGTGGTTCTCAGACCGCCTCACCGCAGACGTTCAGTGACTCAGCATATTCTTGTAATATCGGCCATAGCGGCGTTGCCGCGCGGGCCACTCCGTCGCCAGTGGCAACGTTACAGACTTCGCGCACTTCTCCGAAGCGCACCATCCCGATCCATGTACAGACGGACGATTCGCCGCGACGACAGGAGCCCAGCAGGACGTCCCCGGGGAGGGTGGTCACCGTCAGTAGTGTCAATTCGCGCGCGTCGTCGTTTTCCGTGACCACATCCTCGTCTGCTACATCGCAGACGATCGTCTATCCGACGGGTCCCGAATGCAGCGGAAGTGACGTCACGGCGGCGAAAGAGCGCGAGCCCCCAGCCCCGAGTGGCATCCGGCACGCTGTCATGACATCATCGCGACAAGAGCACGTGTCGCACGTGTCCGCCAGTAGGACGCTGGTGTCTGGCGGAGGGGTGGCGGTGGGCGGACCGCACGTGGCGGTTGAGGACAACTTACGGGCCGTCAACGACGATTCTTCGAGATTATCGCAATATGACAATTTTGACAAGCTGATACGCGAGCACCAGAATGAACAATTTCAGAATCTCACCGATCAGATTAAACAGCTCACGTTAGGGGTGGACACCGCTACCGAAGACCTGCATAGGGACTTCGGCATACCTCCTCTCCCAGAGAAAACTAAACCATCCAGTGCTAGCTCTACGATTATGATGCAACGAGCTCGCCAGCGATTGGTCAACCGACCGACGATGATGTCACAGTACGACAACTTCGGCGCTCAGCCGAATGTGGTGACAGTAGAGAAGCAACAGGCTAGGGCGGAATCCGCGGAGGTGTCCGCGGTGTTACGCGGCGGGCGCGACTCCCCCGTCGTCATGCGCGGGTCGCGCAGTGCCTACGAATTCGCCGCGCACAAGTCGGCGACGGGAAATGGCTACTCGCACCACCAGCAGACCACCGTGATGAAGAGCTCGCAGACGTTTGCAGCTGTCGGCAACTTCGAGGGATCAGAGCTCGGGCAGGATGTGCTCATCAACCCCCCTCCCCTACCTCCCAAACGCAAAAACGGTACGTGGCAGTTTTTAGCTTCAGGCTTTCTTTTCAATTTTGTTGTTTTCAGTGGTTTTCCGATGTGGAGCGACGTAACAGAAAGTTACTTGTTTCAGTTTGTGAATAATTGTTTATTTGTGGAAAGGCACGCTGTCAAGCTGTCAGAAAAATTATCCCCCGTGAAACGGAGGGATATAGTTTTGAACTTTTCGGTCTGTCCGTCTGTCACGCTTCAGTCTCACGCGCCTACAGGCCACATTAATATATAGATTCGTTTCAAATTTTGTACACGGCTTCTCTGGACCCTTCCGCAGTGCAGTGACCAAGAATTTTCCGGATTGGAAAAAAATTGACAAAATGGCGGACTTTTGAAACTTGGCACTGGACTTAGCGTATATACGGCAGTCTCACGCGTCTACAGGCCACATTAATATATAGATTCGTTTCAAATTTTGTACACGGCTTCTCTGGACCCTTCCGCAGTGCAGTGACCAAGAATTTTACGAATTGGGCAAAAATTGACAAAATGGCGGACTTTTGAAAATTGGCACTGGACTTAGCGTGTATATGGCCGTCTCACGCGTCTACAGGCCACATTAATAGACAGATTCGTTTCAAATTTTGTACACGGCTTCTCTCCGTCTGTCTCGCTTCAGTCTCACGCGCCTATAGGCCACATTAATATATAGATTCGTCTCAAATTTTGTACACGGCTTCTCTGGACCCTTCCGCAGTGCAGTGACCAAGAATTTTCCGGATCGGCACTGAAAATTGGCACTGGTCTTAGCGTATATACGGCAGTCTCACGCGTCTACAGGGCACATTAATAGACAGATTCGTTTCAAATTTTGTACACGGCTTCTCTGGAACCTTCCGCAGTGCAGTGATTAAGAATTTTACGAATTGGGCAAAAATTGACAAAATGGCGGACTTTTGAAAATTGGCGCTTTACTTAGCGTTCCTACGACATTCTCACGCGCCTACTGGCTAATGGATTGATTTAAATATTAGACACTACGTCTACCTATTCCTTCCACTTTTACATTTTGCGTTGTCAACACGCAACAGCTTTACACACACCATATCCCCCACGGGGGATTGACGTACTCCTCGAGACGTAGTCAAGTTATTATTTATTATGTTATTTTGCAGTTGAATCGTACATGCAGATCTTCGGTGCTACCGCGCCCAGTTTCTCCGACTTGGCGCGCCGTTCAATCCACGCGGTCGCGCACTACCGCTCTCAGTGGATGCAGCATCAGCTCGAGCTTCACCCCATGCTGTCAGTCACGCGCGAGTGGGCGGAGCATGTCCACTCACAGATGCCAGTCACGCTGCAGTTAGCCAATCAGCAGGCCGACTCCTCGTCCTATCGGTCGCACGCGTTGAGTATGACGTCAGACGGGTCGTCCGGGAGAGGATCTGACGTGTTTTCCCTCCAGTCTGGATCGAGTGACGACACAGGGGCGCAGTTAACTCCGCCCTTCCCTCCGAAGATTCCGGACAAGAAATCTCGGGTTTGTGTATTTGCGTCGTTATCCCCCGTGTAACGAGGGGATATGTAGGTTTCAGCTTGTCCGTCTGTTTGTCCGCTTTCGTGCACTCTCTTGTCCGGGCTATATCTCTGAAAGGACTTGTCGTATAGCTTTTTCCTTTGGCGTACGGTTACGAACCATATTGAAGGTGTGCAACGTCGTATTATTTTTGAAATTGGCCAAAAATTGGCAAAAATACGACTTGTCAAAAATGTATATTTTTATGGAAACTTGTTTGCACCACGAAGATAGATTTCGTCCAGACGAGTTCTTCGAAACTATTCGATTCAGCATTCTGAAATTTCATGCAGTGAAAATATATATATATTGTACATGTGCAACGTCGTCTTATTTTTTAAATCGACCTTTATATATATATATATATATATATATATATATATATATATATATATATATATATATATATATATATATATAGAGAGAGAGAGAGAGAGAGAGAGAGAGAGAGAGAGACAGAGAAAGAGATAGGGAGAGAGAGCGAGAGAGCACAGGCAAACTGTCCACTCAGGCAATTTACAGCTTGCCTGAAAATTTCAGGCAGCTTGTAAACTGCCTGATTCTGTCACACACTTTATAAACTGCCTAAAATTTTCAGTCACTTTGTACACCCTCTGGTTTTAAGGCTAAAACATTGAGATTTTGCCTGAAATTTCATTTATTGTGTTGTACTAACAGAAACAAGTATTTTGCTTTTAACTGTTCACCATAAAAGTAAAAAAAAAAAAAAAACCCACTGGAACTTGACACCACTCTCATGTATAAAAATGCAAATTGCAATTATGTTGTCTCGAGCTCGACATTATGGTATAACTTTATAAATAGGATCTGTGTTTGATGTCCAATAATGACAGAAAGGAGATAATTCATATATAAGGGAGCACTTTGTTTTTCGAGTGTGGTATCGGGAGCTGTTTCTCTCCAGGGTGGCCGACAAAGTTCAGTGTCCGCATTTGGAGACATGACGTCAGAGGAGGGGAACGACATGCAGACCGGAAGTAATGCCCTCGTCCCGGTAGACGCTCAGAAAAGGAAGCAGGGGTATGTTGATCCACCTTTTACTTTTTTTATGATTTCCCACAAAAGGAGTGCGCGATGGACATATGTTATGTAAAATTACAAACCACATTACATTAGCTACATTTATGTACTGTCATTCGGTGCCCCCAGTTTACATAGCAGAAGATGCAGCTCTTTTAATATCAAATGGTCAATTTGCACAACTTACCCCAGTCATAGGGTGAGTTAGTCCAGTGAGTGGGGTAAGCTGAGACATAAGTTTATCAAACCCGTTGTTGTTGAGAGCAGGGTTACGTTGATCCATATCCTTATCTTTTAAGAATCTGTGAGAAAGTTAGTAAGTGATTTGGTATGTACGGTGTGCCATGCCAAAACGTATCACCGTCAGTGATTAGAATCAATTAGGAGAACGCGGTATGTTTTTCGTTTTCGGAAATTTTCTCACTTTGGAGATGAAAAAAAAGAATAATTGTCTCGTACTACTGAAGAAAATCATGTCGCTGAAAGTCCATGGTAACAGCAAGATGGCCACATCAAGACGGGGCGAGTCGTGTTCAAGGTTGTTGTGGCGGTCTAGTTTCGAAATACATTCCAGGGAAGAAGAGCAGAGAGAGAAAGAAAAAATCACTCAACCTTTGGCGATAACGAGCCTGGATCACAAGATGGACTCTGGATTCGCGGAGTTGACAGTGCTTGACGACACGGACGTCTCCGATCAGCTCATTAAGAACGAGCCCGTGAGTTGTCCTCTGTGGTAACGGCGTGGTCTGGTCACGTTGGGGTCACGTGGTTAGCAGGTGATAGCCACATGATTGTCGTGGAAATATGTGGTGGTCGCATGCTGGGAACTGCTGGTCACGTGGTGGTCACAAGCTGGGAGCTGCTGGTCATGTGGCGGTCACATGCTGGGAGCTGCTGGTCATGTGGCGGTCACATGCTAGGAGCTGCTGGTCATGTGGTAGTCACATGCTAGGAGCTGCTGGTCATGTGGTGGTCACATGCTAGGAGTTGCTGGTTATGTGGTGGTCACATGCTAGGAGCTGCTGGTTATGTGGTGGTCACATGCTGGGAGCTGCTGGTCATGTGGCGGTCACATGCTAGGAGCTGCTGGTCATGTGGTAGTCACATGCTAGGAGTTGCTGGTTATGTGGTGGTCACATGCTAGGAGCTGCTGGTTATGTGGTGGTCACATGCTGGGAGCTGCTGGTCATGTGGTGGTCACATGCTAGGAGCTGCTTGTTATGTGGTGGTCACATGCTGGGAGCTGCTGGTCATGTGGCGGTCACATGCTAGGAGCTGCTGGTCATGTGGTGGTCACATGCTAGGAGCTGCTGGTCATGTGGTAGTCACATGCTGGGAGCTGCTGGTCATGTGGTGGTCACATGCTAGGAGCTGCTGGTTATGTGGTGGTCACATGCTGGGAGCTGCTGGTCATGTGGTGGTCACATGCTGGGAGCTGCTGGTCATGTGGTGGTCACATGCTTGGAGCTGCTGGTCATGTGGTGGTCACATGCTGGGAGCTGCTGGTCATGTGGTGGTCACATTCTGGGAGCTGCTTGTCATGTGGTGGTCACAAGCTTTGAGCTGCTGGTCATTTTGTGGTCACATGCTTTGAGCTGCTGGTCATGTGGTGGTCACATTCTGGGAGCTGCTGGTCATGTGGTGGTCACAAGCTTTGAGCTGTTGGTCATGTGGTGGTCACATGATTTGAGGTGCTGGTCATGTGGTGGTCACATGAATTGAGCTGCTGGTCATGTGGTGGTCACATGCTTTGAACTGCTGGTCATGTGGTGGTCACATGCTTTGAACTGCTGGTCATGTGGTGGTCACATGCTGGGAGCTGCTGGTCATGTGGTGGTCACATCCTGGGAGCTGCTGGTTATGTGGTGGTCACATGCTGGGAGCTGCTGGTCATGTGGTGGTCACATGCTTTGAACTGCTGGTCATGTGGTGGTCACATGCTAGGAGCTGCTGGTAATGTTGTGGTCACATGCTGGGGACTGCTGGCCATGTGATGGTCACATGCTGGGAGCTGCTGTTCATGTGGCGGTCACATGCTGGGAGCTGCTGGTTATGTGGTGGTCACATTGTGGGAGCTGCTGGTCATGTAGTGGTCACATGCTAGGAGATGCTGGTCATGTGGTGGTCACATGCTGGGAACTGCTGGTCATGTGGTGGTCACATGCTTTGAGCTGCTGGTCATGTGGTGGTCACATGCTGGGAGCTGCTGGTCATGTGGTGGTCACATCCTGGGAGCTGCTGGTTATGTGGTGGTCACATGCTAGGAGCTGCTGGTCAGGTGGTGGTCACATGCTAGAAGATGCTGGTCATGTGGTGGTCACATGCTGGGGACTGCTGGCCATGTGATGGTCGCATGCTTGGAGCTGCTGGTCATGTGGTGGTCACATGCTGGGAGCTGCTGGTTATGTGGTGGTCATGCTAGGAGTTGCTGGTTATGTGGTGGTCACATGCTATGAACTGCTGGTCACACGATGGTCACAACTACAGGGTGAGACTTCGTAAAATTTTCTGGTTAGTTAGTCGCCGAGCACAAAACTTAGTCGCCCGGCGCAATTTTTGCGAAATTTGTTTAGCCTGCCTCACATGAAAAAACAACAACAAAATGGTGTTTAAAATAATCAACAGTATTTACCTGACAAATCCCACTCGGGCGACCAACTCGAACCCTGAACTAGTTACGTGGTGGTCACATGCTGGCAGCTTGTGGTCACGTTGTGTTATACAAGGCACACGACGCTGGGCTTTTGTTCTATTGCTGAAAATATTGCTCAGTGTGCAGTGCTACTGATCGCGTAGATTGTGAATAATGTAAATGTTAAAAAAATAAACATAAATAGGAACAGTACCGACATTGTACTGACAGCGCACCTCGTGTACTGACAGCGTACTGACAGCGCACCTCCTGTGTACTGACAGCGCACCTCCTGTGTACTGACACCGCACCTCGTGTTGTACTGACAGCGTACTGACAGCAGACTTCCTGTGTACTGACAGCGTGCTGTAGGGGTGCCGTGTGTTTGCAGGGATCGGATGAGCCCGAGATTCGCGGCGGATCCGTGGATGCCCTCATTGTGCACGCCGCCAGTGTGGGCGTGAAAGGTACGTCCGCCCCTCCCCCCTCCCCTCCCCTCTATACTACTCCCCCTCCTTCCCACACCCCTCCCCCCTCCCCCCCCCCCACATAGTACTCCCCCTCCTTCCCGTGCCCCCACCCCCCAAAAAAAAAAAATTACTCCCCAACTCCTTCCCTCCCCCCACACACTCTGTCTCCGTCCTCCTTCCCCCTCCCCACACACACTACTCCCCCTCCTTCCCCTCCACACACACAATATCCCCCCCTCTTCCTAACCGCCCCCGCCCCCTCCTCCACACACACTACTGTCCCTCATCGCCTCATCCCTTGCCTCCTCCCCCACCCTCGCCCAGCGGATTTGTGGATGCACCCCCCACCGCCCATCATGCTCGCCACCAGCATGGGCGTCACAGGTACGGCCCAATCCCACCCCCCCCCCCCCCACCCCGGTTATCGTTAGGGGATCTTTTAAATATCCAGCAAGTTTGCTGCTGTTCGATAATTTCTACATTTACAGTTAAACCATTAAAACACAAATGCTGTAAACAAAATATATACATAAATAAAGCGTCCATTCTTTCCCAAAAGCAAACGTCACGTTCAATTCCATTACTTCTCTGAAATGTTTGTTTTAGGAAATGGGTCACACAGTAAAGGAAACGTGACAAGTTCCACGTGTTTTCATTTCTTTTTTTTTTTTTTTCACTTGCAGAAATTCTTTACCAGGAGGCTTTTCTGACAACCTACAGAACATTCATCTCGCCACAAGAGCTGATCGAAAAACTGTTGTACCGTTATAACCGATTTAGTCAACTTGAAAACATCAAAAAGAAGAAACTGGCCAGTGCTGCGTTCTCTTTATTGATCCGAGTCGTCGACGAAATGTGGTGTGTAAAATATGTCAAGTTATACAGAGTATACTGTCATCCATCTGTCCGTCAGACAATATGCAAATTTGAAAAGGATGTGAAAAAACCGATACGCTCAATATTACAGCATTACGGCCTGTGGTTGCAGAACAGGGAGGGGAGGGGGGGGGGGTGAATTGAAGGTCAATACGGAAAATATATTTTCACAATTACCAAGAACAATTGATAACTTTTGCGTCACTTTAATCCTTGACATATTTTGTTCAATAATTATGAGGTCATTGTTTAAATCGTAAACGAAATGAATTTTTACCGTTGATCCTTGTATGGTTGTGCTATCTGCAGAGCTCTTACATTTTTGCGCCCATTTTTGAAATTTATGCTAACTTGACCACATGTGTACGTCAACGATTGGCATGAGCACGGGTTGCCATTGGGTGACAGCCCAGAGATCAGCACGTACGTGTTTGTTATTGGTGACAGACGTTGCCGGGTTCACTTTGAGGTCATTCATTAAGTACGCTGGTTCCCAAGTGTATTGGGGCATGGAAATGGGTGTAATCATTTGGGTTGACTCACGGGGATGAGTGGAATCATATGTGTTGACAGCACGGAGACTAGTGTAATCATGTGTGTTGACAGCACGGAGATAAGTGTAATGATGTGTGTTGACAGCACGGAGATGAGTGTAATCATGTGTGTTGACAGCAGGGAGATGAGTGTAATCATGTGTGTTGACAGCACGGAGATGAGTGTAATCATGTGTGTTGTCAGCACGGAGATGAGTGTAACCATGTGTGTTGACAGCACGGAGATTGAGTGTAATCATGTGTGTTGACAGCACAGAGATGAGTGTAACCATGTGTGTTGACAGCACGGAGATTGAGTGTAATCATGTGTGTTGACAGCACGGAGATGAGTGTAACCATGTGTGTTGACAGCACGGAGATGAGTGTAACCATGTGTGTTGACAGCACGGAGATGAGTGTAACCATGTGTGTTGACAGCACGGAGATTGAGTGTAATCATGTGTGTTGACAGCACGGAGATGAGTGTAACCATGTGTGTTGACAGCACGGAGATGAGTGTAATCATGTGTGTTGACAGCACGGAGATAAGCGATAGCGTCTTGAAGGTGTTGACGGACACTGTGTACCAGTTCCTGGCCGAGGGCTCGCTCATGTTAGCCAAGGTACTGCGCCGCAAGATCGTGGAGAAAGTGGCGCTAAAACGACACCTGGCGGAGAGTGGCGCCCACCACCTGACGCTGTGGGAGGCGCATCACATGACCACCAAGTCAGTCACCCCATTCTCGCCTGAAAAATTTTAAAATATTAAGGTTATTCATAATTTAAATTAGTAAAATTAAGTATTCAAATCAGGTTATCAGAATTGTGTTGTCAGTAATATGATTAATGTGAATTTAAATAAGGTGATGTGTGTTGACATTTTTTGTGACATGTGTTGAGGTTTTTTTTTTTGACGTCTGTTAACCTGTGTTGCTGTTTTAGTAGATGTGTCTTTACGTTTTTTGTTGACGTAATGATGTGCTGTTGTTGACGTTCGCGCTTGCATTTTTGTTGACGTGTGTTGACGTTTTTGGGAACATGTGTTTTTTGGTGACGCGGATTGGTGTGGTATTAGTGGCTTATGTGTGTTGCGTACACACAGTACAGCCTGCTGGACTTCCACACCAGGCACATCGCTGAGCAGATGATACGTTTTGACGTTTTTGTTGACATATTTTGGTGACGTTTGTGTTATGTATACAGACAGTACAGCCTACTGGACTTCCACGCGAGGCACATCGTTGAGCAGATGACACGCTTTGATATTTTTGTTGACATATTTTGGTGACGTGTAGTTGTTGACGTGTGTGTGTTATGTATACAGACAGTACAGCCTGCTGGACTTCCACGCGAGGCACATGGCTGAGCAGATGACACGTTTTGACGTTTTTGTTGACATATTTTGGTGACGTTTGTGTTATGTATACAGACAGTACAGCCTACTGGACTTCCACGCGAGGCACATCGTTGAGCAGATGACACGCTTTGATATTTTTGTTGACATATTTTGGTGACGTGTAGTTGTTGACGTGTGTGTGTTATGTATACAGACAGTACAGCCTGCTGGACTTCCACGCGAGGCATATCGCTGAGCAGATGACACGTTTTGACGTTTTTGTTGACGTATTTTGGTGACGTGTGTGTGTTGTGTACAGACAGTACAGCCTGCTGGATTTCCACGCGATTCCCATCGCTGAGCAGATGACACGTTTTGACGTTTTTGTTGACATATTTTGGTGACGTGTAGTTGGTGACGTGTGTGTGTTATGTGTACAGACAGTACAGCCTGCTTGATTTCCACGCGAGGCACATCGCTGAGCAGATGACACGTTTTGAAATTTTTGTTGACATATTTTGGTGACGTGTAGTTGGTGACGTGTGTGTGATGTGTACAGACAGTACAGCCTGCTGGATATCCACGCAAGGCACATCGGTGAGCAAATGACACGTTTTGACGTTTTTGTTGACGTATTTTGGTGACGTGTATGTGTTATGTGTACAGACAGTACAGCCTGCTGGATTTCCACGCGAGGCACATCGCTGAGCAGATGACACGTTTTGACGTTTTTGTTGACATATTTTGGTGACGTGTAGTTGGTGACGTGTGTGTGTTATGTGTACAGACAGTACAGCCTGCTTGATTTCCACGCGAGGCACATCGCTGAGCAGATGACACGTTTTGAAATTTTTGTTGACATATTTTGGTGACGTGTAGTTGGTGACGTGTGTGTGATGTGTACAGACAGTACAGCCTGCTGGATATCCACGCAAGGCACATCGGTGAGCAAATGACACGTTTTGACGTTTTTGTTGACGTATTTTGGTGACGTGTATGTGTTATGTGTACAGACAGTACAGCCTGCTGGATTTCCACGCGAGGCACATCGCTGAGCAGATGACACGCTTTGACATTTTTGTTGACATATTTTGGTGACGTGTAGTTGTTGACGTGTGTGTGTTATGTATACAGACAGTACAGCCTGCTGGACTTCCACGCGAGGCACATCGCCGAGCAGATGACACGTTTTTGTTGACATATTTTGGTGACGTGTAGTTGGTGACGTGTGTGTTATGTGTACAGACAGTACAGCCTGCTGGATTTCCACGCGAGGCACATCGCTGAGCAGATGACACGTTTTGAAATTTTTGTTGACATATTTTGGTGACGTGTAGTTGGTGACGTGTGTGTTATGTGTACAGACAGTACAGCCTGCTGGATATCCACGCGAGGCACATCGCTGAGCAAATGACACGTTTTAACGTTTTTGTTGACGTATTTTGGTGACGTGTATGTGTTATGTGTACAGACAGTACAGCCTGCTGGATTTCCACGCGAGGCACATCGCTGAGCAGATGACACGTTTTGACATTTTTGTTGACATATTTTGGTGACGTGTAGTTGTTGACGTGTGTGTGTTATGTATACAGACAGTACAGCCTGCTGGACTTCCACGCGAGGCACATCGCCGAGCAGATGACACGTTTTTGTTGACATATTTTGGTGACGTGTAGTTGGTGACGTGTGTGTTATGTGTACAGACAGCACAGCCTGCTGGATTTCCACGCGAGGCACATCGCTGAGCAGATGACACGTTTTGACGTTTTTGTTGACATATTTTGGTGACGTGTAGTTGATGACGTGTGTGTTTTGTGTATAGACAGTACAGCCTGCTGGATATCCACGCGAGGCACATCGCTGAGCAAATGACACGTTTTGACGTTTTTGTTGACGTATTTTGGTGACGTGTATGTGTTATGTGTACAGACAGTACAGCCTGCTGGATTTCCACGCGAGGCACATCGCTGAGTAGATGACACGTTTTGACATTTTTGTTGACATATTTTGGTGACGTGTAGTTGTTGACGTGTGTGTGTTATGTATACAGACAGTACAGCCTGCTGGACTTCCACGCGAGGCACATCGCCGAGCAGATGACACGTTTGACACGTTTTTGTTGACATATTTTGGTGACGTGTAGTTGGTGACGTGTGTGTTATGTGTACAGACAGTACAGCCTGCTGGATTTCCACGCGAGGCACATCGCTGAGCAGATGACACGTTTTGACGTTTTTGTTGACATATTTTGGTGACGTATAGTTGGTGACGTGTGTGTTATGTGTACAGACAGTACAGCCTGCTGGATATCCACGCGAGGCACATCGGTGAGCAAATGACACGTTTTGACGTTTTTGTTGACGTATTTTGGTGACGTGTATGTGTTATGTGTACAGACAGTACAGCCTGCTGGATTTCCACGCGAGGCACATCGCTGAGAAGATGACACGTTTTGACATTTTTGTTGACATATTTTGGTGACGTGTAGTTGTTGACGTGTGTGTGTTATGTATACAGACAGTACAGCCTGCTGGACTTCCACGCGAGGCACATCGCCGCGCAGATGACACGTTTTTGTTGACTTATTTTGGTGACGTGTAGTTGGTGACGTGTGTGTTATGTGTACAGACAGTACAGCCTGCTGGATTTCCACGCGAGGCACATCGCTGAGCAGATGACACGTTTTGACGTTTTTGTTGACATATTTTGGTGACGTGTGTTATGTGTACAGACAGTACAGCTTGCTGGACTTCCACGCGAGGTACATCGCTGAGCAGACGATACGTTTTGACGTTTTTGTTGACGTATTTTGGTGAGGTGTGTATGTTATGTATACAGACAGTACAGCCTTCTGGACTTCCACGCGAGGCACATCGCTGAGCAGATGACACGTTTTGACGTTTTTGTTGACGTATTTTGGTGACGTGTAGTTAGTGACGTGTGTTTGTTGTGTACAGACAGTACAGCCTGCTGGACTTCCACGCGAGGCACATCGCCCAGCAGATGACACGTTTTGACGTTTTTGTTGACGTATTTTGGTGACGTTTGTGTTATGTATGCAGACAGTACAGCCTGCTGGATTTCCACGCGAGGCACATCGCTGAGCAGATGACACGTTTTGACGTTTTTGTTGACGTATTTTGGTGACGTGTAGTTGGTGACGTGTGTGTTATGTGTACAGACAGTACAGCCTGCTGGATTTCCACGCGATTCCCATCGCTGAGCAGATGACACGTTTTGATATTTTTGTTGACATATTTTGGTGACGTGTAGTTGTTGACGTGTGTGTGTTATGTATACAGAAAGTACAGCCTGCTGGACTTCCACGCGAGGCACATCGCCGAGCAGATGACACGTTTTGACGTTTTTGTTGACATATTTTGGTGACGTTTGTGTTATGTATACAGACAGTACAGCCTGCTGGACTTCCACGCGAGGCACATCGGTGAGCAGATGACACGTTTTGACGTTTTTGTTGACATATTTTGGTGACGTTTGTGTTATGTATAAAGACAGTACAGCCTGCTGGATTTCCACGCGAGGCACATCGCTGAGCAGATGACACGTTTTGACGTTTTTGTTGACGTATTTTGGTGACGTGTAGTTGGTGACGTGTGTGTGTTATGTGTACAGACAGTACAGCCTGCTGGATTTCCACGCGATTCCCATCGCTGAGCAGATGACACGTTTTGAAATTTTTGTTGACATATTTTGGTGACGTGTAGTTGGTGACGTGTGTGTTATGTGTACAGACAGTACAGCCTGCTGGATATCCACGCGAGGCACATCGCTGAACAAATGACACGTTTTGACGTTTTTGTTGACGTATTTTGGTGACGTGTATGTGTTATGTGTACAGACAGTACAGCCTGCTGGATTTCCACGCGAGGCACATCGCTGAGCAGATGACACGCTTTGACATTTTTGTTGACATATTTTGGTGACGTGTAGTTGTTGACGTGTGTGTGTTATGTATACAGACAGTACAGCCTGCTGGACTTCCACGCGAGGCACATCGCCGAGCAGATGACACGTTTTTGTTGACATATTTTGGTGACGTGTAGTTGGTGACGTGTGTGTTATGTGTACAGACAGTACAGCCTGCTGGATTTCCACGCGAGGCACATCGCTGAGCAGATGACACGTTTTGAAATTTTTGTTGACATATTTTGGTGACGTTTGTGTTATGTATAAAGACAGTACAGCCTGCTGGATTTCCACGCGAGGCACATCGCTGAGCAGATGACACGTTTTGACGTTTTTGTTGACGTATTTTGGTGACGTGTAGTTGGTGACGTGTGTGTGTTATGTGTACAGACAGTACAGCCTGCTGGATTTCCACGCGATTCCCATCGCTGAGCAGATGACACGTTTTGAAATTTTTGTTGACATATTTTGGTGACGTGTAGTTGGTGACGTGTGTGTTATGTGTACAGACAGTACAGCCTGCTGGATATCCACGCGAGGCACATCGCTGAACAAATGACACGTTTTGACGTTTTTGTTGACGTATTTTGGTGACGTGTATGTGTTATGTGTACAGACAGTACAGCCTGCTGGATTTCCACGCGAGGCACATCGCTGAGCAGATGACACGCTTTGACATTTTTGTTGACATATTTTGGTGACGTGTAGTTGTTGACGTGTGTGTGTTATGTATACAGACAGTACAGCCTGCTGGACTTCCACGCGAGGCACATCGCCGAGCAGATGACACGTTTTTGTTGACATATTTTGGTGACGTGTAGTTGGTGACGTGTGTGTTATGTGTACAGACAGTACAGCCTGCTGGATTTCCACGCGAGGCACATCGCTGAGCAGATGACACGTTTTGACGTTTTTGTTGACATATTTTGGTGACGTGTAGTTGGTGACGTTTGTGTGTTATGTATACAGACAGTGCGGCCAGCTGGACTTCCACGCGAGGCACATCGCTGAGCAGATGACACGTTTTGACGTTTTTGATGACGTATTTTGGTGACGTGTAGTTGGTGACGTGTGTGTGTTGCGTATACAGACAATACAGCCTGCTGGATTTCCACGCGAGGCACATCGCTGAGCAGACGATACGTTTTGACGTTTGTGTTGACATATTTTGGTGACGTGTGTTATGTGTACAGACAGTACAGCTTGCTGGACTTCCACGCGAGGTACATCGCTGAGCAGACGATACGTTTTGACGTTTTTGTTGACGTATTTTGGTGACGTGTGTATGTTATGTATACAGACAGTACAGCCTTCTGGACTTCCACGCGAGGCACATCGCTGAGCAGATGACACGTTTTGACGTTTTTGTTGACGTATTTTGGTGACGTGTAGTTAGTGACGTGTGTGTGTTATGTGTACAGACAGTACAGCCTGCTGGATTTCCACGCGAGGCACATCGCTGAGCAGACGATACGTTTTGACGTTTGTGTTGACATATTTTGGTGACGTGTGTTATGTGTACAGACAGTACAGCTTGCTGGACTTCCACGCGAGGTACATCGCTGAGCAGACGATACGTTTTGACGTTTTTGTTGACGTATTTTGGTGACGTGTGTATGTTATGTATACAGACAGTACAGCCTTCTGGACTTCCACGCGAGGCACATCGCTGAGCAGATGACACGTTTTGACGTTTTTGTTGACGTATTTTGGTGACGTGTAGTTAGTGACGTGTGTGTGTTGTGTACAGACAGTACAGCCTGCTGGACTTCCACGCGAGGCACATCGCTGAGCAGATGACGCTACTGGATGCCGAACTGTTCCAGAAAATCGAGGTCAGTGCCTGTGATGTGCGTGTGTGTGTGCGCCGGGGGCGGGGGGAGGGAGGAGGGGGTGCAGAATGCCAACTATTTCAGAAAACTGAGATCTGCGCCTACTGGAAGGAGAAAAATTAATATTGTAAGGAGAGTTCAATCGACACTTGAAAAAACTCAAAACACTGCTGAAACTGCAGTGACGGTATCAGTAGAAACTGGAATTCAGCGGATACGTCGTATGAAAAATCTATATACTCCCCCCCCCCCCTCCCAAAAAAAAAAAAGAATAGGTAAATAAAAAAGAATAACTACAAAGAATACAGAACATCGCTGCTCGCCTCGTTACCAATGGTCGCAAATTCTATCATATAACACCAGTTCTGAAATCGTTACATTGGCTGCCTGTTCCATTGAGAATTCAGTTCAAAATCCTGCTATTACCGTTTCGCGCAATTCAAGGAACAGCTCCCGCGTACATTACTGAATTACTGACACCCTACCTTCCAAATAGAACCCTACGATCCATGAAAGAAAACTTGGTGGTGGTACCCAAGTCGAGGACAAAAACCCTACGGAGACCGAGCCTTCTCAAACTGTGCACTTCGTCTGTGGAATAAACTACCAACCTCATTACGTGTGATACTAATTTTAAAAAGAAACTGAAAACTTTTTTATTTGGTTATCTGTGATTTTATTTTTCCTAGTCATATTAGTTTTTGTCTGTTTTTTTTCTTATTTTATACCTTTTACATTATACTCTATTTGTGTACCGTGTCTTAGAATATCTATTAGATTAAGGCACGTTAAATCTCTTTTACATTTTTTTTACATGATTACTGATGGGCAAATCAATAGCTGTATTTATAATGTGTTTATAGATTATTTGTCTGTCATACACTGTAAATGTACCAACAGTGCAATGACCATATAGGTTTAGGTTATGTATATTCTATAATATATTTTGTAGTGTTTAAATGCCCAGTAGCAATTGCATGTATGGTTTGTCTAATAATAATGATTGGTTTAATACGTAGTATATTTGGACATTGTAAACTCTAGGCTAATGAATTATGTGAAGCGCTTTGAAATAAAGCGCTATATAAAAAAAACCAGCTAGCTATTAACATGAAAAAAAACGAACAACACTTTTACAGTTTTTGTGGCTTACCGATATTTATTGAAGGCAGGGGCCCCTTTCGAGAGTAGATCTAGGCGTGGTCGTAGGTGTGTTCACACTCATATTGTGACAAAAATCGAGCAGAAGCATACCATACAGATACGCTTGCGACAAACGCCAAAATATGTTGGAATAAAACGCATAAAGTTGCAATTTTTTATTGCGACTTACTGCATTTTATTGCATCTAGCCGCGATCCAATATTTCAGAGGACGCGTCCTGAGCATGCAATATGTTGCGATTTATTTTATACTAATGATAAGATTATACCTTGAGCAAACATGTATGTAAAATTTGTTGCGATTTATTGCGGTCTGCCAAATGCATTGTGCGACACACAGGACGCGTTTTGTTTCATTTTTCTGCAACGAAAGGCATTTATTTTTTGAAATTTATTACGACTAATTTTTGCGTTTGTCGCAAGCGTATCTGTATAAAATGAAATTTCACTTCCAATGGTGGGGCTGGGGGTTGCTTGAACTTCCAACCTTAGCCCCTCCCTCCCCTCCCCCGCCCCGCCACCTGAGGACTCGCTTCGGCATTTTTGGTATGCTTGTCACCCATTCAGATACCGGAAGTGCTCCAGTGGCCGCAGTACCAGAACGAGGAGCAGAGTCCGCACCTCGCCCAGTTCACGGTGCACTTCAACAAAATGTCGTACTGGTGCCGTACTTTGATCCTGAGTCAGGAGGACCCGCGCGAGAGGGAGAAGATCCTACTGAAGTTCATCAAGATCATGAAGGTCAGTGGCGGGGGGGGGGAGTGGGGGAGGGGGTGAGGGGGGGCGGGCTGGTGCCGTACCCTTATGCTGAGCCAGGAGGACCCCCGCGAGAGGGAAAAGATCCTACTCAAGTTCATCAAGATAATGAAGTTCAGTGGCGGGATTGGAGGGGGTGGGGGTGAGAGGGAGGGGATGTGCTGGTGCCGCACCCTGATTCTGAGCCAGGAGGACCCCCGCTAGAGGGAGAAAATAGTGCTCATGTATATCAAAATCAACACTTTTGCTTAAAAAATGTGAAAAAGCTGGTAATTTGTGTTATATCAAAAAGGAAAAAAAAAATACTAAAGCTTGGGAAACCTTATAAAAAATACCGCGGATTGTATGTTGTTTCGAAGATAACAAAAGCCACTGTGATGTTGTTTGCTTGGTCGTTGCAGCATTTGAGACGGTACAACAACTTCAATTCGTACCTAGCCATTCTGTCGGCGGTCGATTCAGCCCCGATCCGGCGCCTCGAGTGGCAGAAACAGAACGTCGAGGTAGATGCTTACTGCACGGTACAGCTTGTCATGAGGGGGGGGAGGGGGAGGGGAGAGGGGGTGGGGGGCTGGGAGGGAGGGGGGAGGGAGGGGGGTGGGGGGAGGAAGGGGAGACGGGGTCGATTCAGCCCCGATCAGGCGCCTCGAATGGCATAAACAGAACGTCGAGGTAGGTGCTTACTGCACGGTACAGCTTGTCATGGGGGGGGGGGGGAGAGGAGAGGGGGTGGGGGAGGGAGGGGGAAGTTTGTCTATTCAGCCCCGATCAGGCGCCTCGAGTGACAGAATCAGGACGTCGAGGTAGGTGCTTACTGCGCGGTACAACTTGTCATGTGGGGGGGGGGGGAGGGAGGGGACAGAGGGTGGGGGAGGGAGGGGGAGCCGGTCTATTCAGCCCCGATCCGGCGACTCGAGTGGCAGAAACAGAACGTCGAGGTAGGTGCTTACTGCGCGGTACAGCTTGTCATGGGGGGGGGGGGGGAGGGAGGGAGGGGAGAGGGGGTGGGGGCAGGGAGGGGAGAGGGGTTGGGGCCAATGAGGGGAGAGGGGGCCCAGCTGAGCCTGTTACTGGCCGCAATGACTTCTTGGGATTCTTCCGCCACCTTACGGTAGAGCTGCCACCGATCAGACGAGTAGGGAGGCGGTAATTATTATTATGCTGCATTTCCTTGGTTCTATCGCAGCGCGTGTTTTGGAACGTATTTGAGATTAAGGCGTGTTTTTTTTTCTTTTTTCAGGCGTTGAAAGAATTTTGCCAGTTGATTGACAGCAGTTCGTCATTTCGCGCCTACAGACAGTCGCTGGCAGAAGCAGAGCCCCCGTGTATCCCTTACATGTAAGTTTTTGTTGTTAGAGGGGTGGGGGGGGGGGGAGGGGTGGGGTGGAGTGGAGGGCGTAAGCAGTTAATTGACAATACTTGATTATTTCACGGGCGTAGAAACCGCCTTGGCTTAAGCCCCGTGTAATCCCTGCATATATCACAGAAATAGCTTGTCTGGTCTGGGGGTGGGGGGGGGGGGAGAGGCTGTTGGAGGAGTCACTTGATTGACAGCAGATGCTCTGTTCATTGCTGCATCCCCGCCTCCATCCCCCCCCCCCCCCCCCGCATGGACTATCTACTGAGAGGGTGGGGGTGGGGACAGTCGGTTTATGAGAGAGACAGGGTGCAACAGTTTATTCGCAACGATATCCTCAGTCACCTATACCATTGGAAAACCCTATTACGTTTATAGACGCTTATATTCTAGTTGTTAATCTTACTGATGTAAGTTTTTTTAGTTTCGTCTGCCTTTAATATTTTCTCCCATGGTGTGGTGATCGAGAATCATTTGCAAAGAAATGTAGAGAAAAAGTCAACAACCTGAACAGTGCGAATGAGTTAAATAGAAATTTAAACTTTTAGATGAATTCTTTCTTTTATTAAAACAGAAAATGACGTTATTGATTTATTTATCATTGATCTGTTTTTCTGTTCTACTGTGGTTCTTGAGTGCTCACCTGACCTAGATTCTATCTTTTGTTTTGATTGGTTGTCGAAAATGAAAAGGCTTTTTTTACTTGTACTGAGTGACCTTGAGTGACCTCGACCTTTATGTGTGTTGACAGCGGCATCATCCTGCAGGATTTGACGTTCGTGCACATCGGCAATCCGGACAAGCTGGAGGACGGACACATCAACTTCTCCAAGCGCTGGCAACAGTTCCACATCCTTGACAACATGAAGCGGTTCAAGAAGTGGTCAGTCCTCACTCACATACCCCTCACCCTTGACTCTGGGGGTCGGGGAGAGGGATGTAGGGCGCGCTGTATGACGTCACGAGACGAGCGGGCTTTAGTCGTGGGTCAGGGGGAGAGGGATGTAGGGCACACTGTATGACGTCACGAGACGAGCGGGCCTTAGTCGTGGGTGAGGGGGAGGAGGGATGTAGGGCCCGCTGTATGACGTCACGAGACGAGCGAGCCTTAGTCGTGGGTGAGGGGGAGAGGGATGTAGGGCACATATTGTATGACGTCACAAAAAGAGCGGGCTTAAGTCGTGGGTGAGGGAGGGGGGAGGGATGTAGGGCACATTGTATGACGTCACGAGACGAGCGGGCTTTAGTCGTGGGTGAGGGGGGAGAGAGGGGTGTAGGGCACATTGTATGACGTCACGAGACGATGGATGGGGGGGGGGGGGATTTAGGGCACATTATATGATGTTACACGTAAAGTGCATTTGAGCCGTTGGTGGGTGTAGGGCGTTGGGGGGGGGGGGAGGGGAGGGGTTAGGGCACATCGTATGACGTCACAAGAGCAGGCGTCAGCCGTGGATGGATTGGGAAGGGGGAGGGGGGGGGGAGCACATGGCATGACGTCACCGTGGTATACGTGTTTCTCTTGCTGTTGCAGTCAGTACGAGTTCAAGAAGGATCACAAGATCGTCGCCTTTTTCGACGACTTCGACCGCAGCCTGTCTGAGGAATCTCTCTGGCAGATCTCTGAGGACATAAAGCCTCGGGGCGGGGGCAAGAAAAAGGGCAAATGAGCGCGCTAAAAATCTGCTACATGCAAGCCGCGGGGCGGGGATGTCGATGACAAGACATGCGGACTTGACTTAGGGCCCCACCATTCCATGATGTGGGGGAGGGGGAGGGGAAAGGGGGCAGGGGTAGCGTAAAAGCCTGCAGGGTGGAGTCACGTGGACAAGAAGCGCTCGTTCTACGATATAAGTGACGTTGCATGACCGTGAGCGACGAAATCACGTGGCCAGTGAAATCAAGTGACCTCGATTGAAATCACGTGAACAGAAATGAAATGAAATGACGAAATTAACCCACATCGGAAATGCAGGCACGGCGCTAACACGGAAATGCAGGCACGGCGCTTACACGGAAATGCAGGCACGGCGCTTACATGGAAATGCAGGCACGGCGCTGACGCGGAAATGCAGGCACGGCGCTGACGCGGAAATGCAGGCACGGCGCTAACACGGAAATGCAGACACGGCGCTTACATGGAAATGCAGGCACGGCGCTGACGCGGAAATGCAGGCACGGCGCTGACGCGGAAATGCAGGCACGGCGCTAACACGGAAATGCAGACACGGCGCTTACATGGAAATGCAGGCACGGCGGGCATTGTAACCGGCACATGCCTTTGGCACCTAATACAGACAGTTGAAACTGATACGTAGGGGATCGATTTATGTGTTTAAATATTTTTAAATTTTTATAGGTGTTCAGTAATACTAAACAGTATAAGAGCTACAGAGTGTATAATCGCTGCTTTTGTTAGGCTTATTTATGCATTGTATTATTGTTGGGAGTTAATTCGAAAGCAAACGCAAAAAAAAGTATTGTTATAGTTTACGAAAGTCTATGCAAAAATTGCAAAAGAAACGAAACTGTACAAATTGCAAAACGAAACTGCTATATAGTGACGAGACTTGGCAATGGCGCGTTAACAAGGCCAAGCTTGTGCGCGCTGTCAAAATTGTTTTACGACTTCAGTCTCAAATGCGTGGACTAGAAGAATGCAAGAGGAGTGAAGAGGGGGGAGAGGGGGGGGGGATTGATACATCAATCATTCACTGTATTGATACATCGACCAATCGTACGTCCAGCAATCGAGCCATTAAATCAAAAGACACTTATTGAACAGTGCTGGAGGATTATGACTTTTGTTTGAGCTACAGCCAGTGACAGCCCCTGCAACAACTGTGACGTCATCATCCCGTGACGTCATCATCCCGTGATCGTGAAAACTCAGCTGTCAGAATAGGCGCATTCGGAATATAAACACATTGCTGTACGCAGTTAAAAAGAAAAAAAAAAACAGAATTAAATGAGAAAAAAAGTAAACGTGAAGCTTAAGATTTGCATCTGTAATTCAAATATGAATTGGCTAGTTGTACTAATTTATTGGTTAGTTGTACTAATTTGGACCTTTCCCGAGCGGAAGTGAAGTTGGGCAGAAAGCCGGGCAGGCATGTTGACGAGACTTGACTTGGTGATATATATATATATATATTATATATACTGTATATGTCTATACACATAGGAAATTCTATATTTATTCGTAGCCAATGTGCTTCTGTCTGAGTGTGTAATTTGTATAGCCTATATTTTTTTTTCTATGTAACGTTGTTTATGTACGAGAGTGTGGTCAGATGGCAAGCTATGGCACATGGCATCACGTTGCATATGGCATTTGACACGTGACATTTGACACGTTGACATCACACACAACTTACAACGCGTGACATCGCAGGTATGACATCACACGTGACGTACAACGCGTAACATCACACGTGACGTACAACGCATGCTTTTACATGCGACGTCTAACGCGTAAGTTATAACGTGTGCTATTACACGTGCTTCTTACCTTGACATTATTAGGTCGAGGTCAAAGTGAAAATTACGTACACCTACACACTCTGATGTGTCATATGCTCCGGATATGGTAAGCAGCGGATGGTCGGAGTATGAGCCGTCGATGGACGGAAGGCTGAATGGACAAAACCCACACACACACACACACAGACACACACACACACACACACCCACTATGCTTCTGTGCCCCATGCATATTGAAACTGAAACTGCGTTCGTCCAAATTGTGGTCAAATCATGACATGGTTTAGAGTTATAAGACACTGGGTTTTTGTTGTTAATTTTGGTCTAAGATATGTGTTACATGTGTGTTTGAATTATGTGACGTCAGCATTTTGAACTGTTTTGACGTGTCTAATATTCGCGGTATATCGTCACTGTTCTGACGCTGTCCTCGTGAATGCTTTCAAGCCTTTTAACTTGAATCTCTATAGTTTGGCCTTTTGATCAAAATCTAAATGAAGTTTTGATAGGGTGCAGTGTAATATTTCTTTCTTTTATAAAGACATTTACGTGTTTTGTTTTCACAGGGAAAAGCTCGACTTCGGAAATAAGGTGATGAAGTGGGCTGAGGGAGTAAGGGGAGGGGGGGGGGGGGTGAGGGGGTGAGGGAGGTGATGGCTGATTGAATTTATTTTCTACAAATTCTGCAGCAGCACAAAGAAGAAACTGGGGAGATTGAAAAGTTGACGTGAATTTAGAATTAAACTTATTTCATAGTCACTGAAACGCGTTTGGATGGCCAGTGTGTGGACTTCCTTAACAAGCAACACATAGAGACTGTTGCTGTTTTTGAAAATTCAAAATAAGGATACTGCTATGATGTGCACCGAAAAAAGTATTCGATTGGATCGTATTTTATTGTTTATTTTTATTGTTTCATTGTAATTTTGAGGTGACAAAAACCCCCCACTGCCGTATTTCGTGGTGGACTAAGTTAGTCGCTTGTCCAGTCAAATTGTGGTATCGATATACGGGGACGGTTGATTTGGGGGGGGGGGGGGGGTGAAAATATGTGGGTTTGGGGGTGGCACCGTGGTGACGTGAAAGGTTTTGATCATAGAGTGGATCATCATGTGTTAGATCAGGGTCACATTGTGGTTTCCGGATAGCGTCGGTCACAGCATGGTTACACAGAACCGTCTGACTGGTAGTAATATTCGTTTTGTCCGGTTGTTGGTATATGTATATTGACTGGGCGTGGGCACGTGGATTTTGTGTGACCTTTGATCGACGTCTGTTCTAGTTTCTTCTCTTGTCAGTTAGGTAGACTTTTTAATTGAGACTTCAAACTTTTAATATCAGATATACACTTTTGTATGTTTTAATCACATATAGTTTGGCTTATGCAATGTATTTTAAGTGATTTATACAAAGCTTTTATTTTACCATTTTTTTTTGTTGTTGTAAATTTTGTATGTTTGTGTGTTTTACAGCGACACACTGCATGCTGTTGGGTAGCCTGTGGTAACGGTGTTAGAATGATGTTTAACCTTCTTGTTCCATCAACGAAAAATGACGTCAAATCTATGGGTTTTCAAAAAGCCAATGTGATGCTTTAATGTAATAGTTATGCAGGGGCGGATAGGGTGGGGTCGTTGGTTTGAGGGGGGGGGGGGGGGTAGAGGGGATGGGGAACGGGTTTGTTGGGGTGTGTGGGAAGGGGGGCATTGGGTTGACGGGGTTGTTTTCTGTACTGACATCATACTACTGAAGAGCAACGCAACTGTTTTTCTTTTTCTTTGCGATTTGTCTGTTCATAGAGTGATCTACGTAATAAGCCAAAAAAAGGAAGTAAAATGAATTAGTTAAAAATAAGAAAAGATGTTATTTTGAAATGCAGATCTATTTTGCAGTGCCTTGTGGTACCGTCTCTATTTCGTGGGAAAAGTTTATTTGTGAACCCTGCTAATTTCTGCTAATGTTTTGCTCAAATTAACCTCCATCAATTAGAACCAATTAAAACAACGATACTGTTTGCTTTGCTAGGGGGGGGGGGGCGTTGGGGGGGGGGGGGGGGGTGTAAAATTAAGAGTTATGTCTACAGAATGTAAAATTGCTGATAAAATGTAAAACTGTTGTTGCAAGCTGATGCCATGGAAACGACGGGAAACGTTTTCAAAACGTCGTAGAAACTTGTTATCTGAGTGCATAGAAAAATATATCTCACACCTAGGATGCGAATACTTGTTAAAAAAGTATAGTAGACTTTTTTCTGAACCAATGTTGTTTTAAGCAAACAATAAAAAAATCCGTTACATATATACAGTTGTGTGCAATCATTGTAGTTGTATTTATCATTTTTCTGTAGAGGGGAAAACGTTTTGTTTTCGTGCATTCTCTTTCTCTCCTTCCCTCCAACTCTCTAACGACAAGACAGAGCAGCTCCAAAATTGGTGGGATTATGCCTAGGGTTCGTCTACCGACAACGCGTGACGTCATAAAAAAACATCATCACTGTAAGTGCGAAATGAAACGTCGGATTAGCTTAAAATTTAGTGAGATAATATTTTGGTTGGCTCCGATGGTTGATAATATGTTTCGTTTATATAACGCAACGTATGACGTCATTACGTGGTTTGGGCACTAGCCTTTCTTAAGAGGCTAATTCCGTAACAGATCAGCTTTAAACGTGATAGGATTATGTCTTGGGTATGTCCGCTGGTTCGGATTGTATTTGGTGTAGACTGGACAACGCGCAACGTCATGCCCTCAAAACGTCAAAAAAAAAAAAAAAAGAGCGTCATCGATGTAACTGCAAAAGAGAAGTCGGATCAGACCTAAAACTGGTAGATAATATATCCCCTATATGCCCCCCCCCCTACATACCCCTCCTTCCCTGCCGCGGTTAGTCGCCTTCTGTGCAGTTGGATCCCCAATCAAACAGGAAACTGATGCAGTGACCAAATTCCAGACCCGGATAAAATGCCTACGGTAAAATCTGTTTGCATCGACCATCTTCAAGATCCGGGGAAAAGACGCACAGTTAAATATGTTTTTAACTAGTCTTTCGTGACCAGGATGAAAAAAGTAAAACCTCTGTAGTGACCACTTTTCAGACCCGGAAAAATAGGCTTAGAGTGTAACTCCGGCTTAGAGTAACAAATTTCCGCATTTCTAATCATGTAACAAGACGTATATCGAAATTAAGATTAAGTCAGGATACGAATTAATTTTGCTGTACCAAATACAATTTTAGATGTCTAAAATTGATCTAAAAAGATAGTAGTGTATAAACAAGGATTCTGGGCCACCTATGACGTTATAATGACGTCAGAAAGGTGGCCCAGAACTCCCATGGGGTTTCTAGGCCATATGGGAATGGATAGAGCGCGCGCCCGTGCCAATGACGTCATAATGATGACAATGACGTAATGATGACGTGATAATGACGTCATAACCCTAAGCGGAAAAACCCTAACCCTAGACCATAGTGTGCATTATGAATGAGTATTATGAATGAGTACATTATGAATGAGTACGTGATAAATGTGTATGATGCATGTGTGTTATAAGGTTATACGTCACGATGATGGACAGGTAGAAATCTGGCATCGGGGGGGGGGGTCACGTGACTTGGTCACGTGACTTAGTCATGTGATTTGGTCACATAGTCACATACCAACCTTCCGACCAGGAGTCAGACGCTCTACCACCTGAGCTAAAATAATAAATGGTCTCAAAATATTACCAAAAGATCCTTTGTAGTAGTTCAATACATTGAATATATTGATGTATATTTTTAATCTGTTACAACTTTTTATCATAGGGAACTATTAATATAGATGCTCGCATATATTTACATCATTGCATTTCAAGGGTGTCGTGAGGAATGAATGCAAAATATATCAAAATGGCAAATATGACAATCCACAGTTCACAACATTGCAACATAACTGCCGTTTTCCGATTTCTACAGTATGGTCGTGAACTTTTCATTGATGTTCTTTAGACTTGAAATTAAATTTTACAAATGTGCTATATTTGCTGTGATCTACTGAAGTAATAAATACTAAACGGTATACAGAAACAAGTCTTTCGATAATCAGTTCGTTACGTAAACGACTTCAACCGCTGGCTTGTAACACGCTGTCTTCACAACAAACACCATTTTAAGCAATTTAACACGCACATACGCCCATAGAAAATTGATTTTCTTTGCACTCTTTCACTTTTATATGTAAAAAATCCTGTTTACGTAGCTGTTCACTTGCGTGACGTTTGCACAGTCAACCACAAAAAATTGAAGAACACTTGCCTTCGATTTTTCATATATTTATTTTGTCACAGGCAAGGAAGCTGGGGAGGAGAAATTAGGGGTGGAGTGGACCGCCAAAGAATTTTCCTGGCTCTCCAATACTTACCAAGAGAATTAGATTTAACCCATATTTAATCACTGAACGTCATTTTATAAACGTTTATGTCAGGGATTCGTCGTCTAGTAAAGTGATTTAACAATTTTTTCTTGCAACCGTTTGATAAATTTTAGACTTGAAAAATACTTTTCAAGTTTTTATATTCAAAATACAATTTCAGATGTTTCTAATTTAAGATTTCTTAAATTTAAGCAGAGACATTAAAAGTGAAATCCTATTTTTGGAATCTCAAATTCCATTTTTGATATCTGTAAATCATTATTATGTCTAAGACTTGGTAGTTAATGTGGCAATGTCATTATATAAATGTGAGTTTAAAAAAGATCTTGCAATGTGATCAGTCTTGCACCGAGTAGTCTTTAAATTCACATTTCATTCTCTTTATTTGATGTTAGTTTGTCGTTAATCAAGTAAGTCAAATGTTTGTTCGTCTTCAGCAAAATGTACACTTCCTTCACGTTTGGGCTAGTGACAATAATTTCATATTTTCCTAAACCACAACGAATTGCATACACTTTTGCCGCAAACGAAAACAACAAGATCATTCGAATTTATCTATTATCAATTGTTGAAATATCTCTCGTAAAGTAAAATCAATTTCTAGGCTAGATTTGAATCCAAATAGAACTTCAAATCAAGGAGTCGAAAAGAAAAGTTAAATTAGCTGAAGGTCATTTCGGTGCATGACTAGGAACAAATCGGGGTACTAAATCGGGGTACTGAACTTATGCTGAACAGAACATTGATAGGATCTAGGTTAGATTATGGTAACTCTCCCCATCCGAAGAGTCTCGATCCCATACAAAATCAAGATCTAAGGCTATGTTTAGATACTTCTGGAACATCATCAGCTGATGTATACACTCTGACATCGCAAAACCATCACAAACGACAACTGTGATATTATCACAAGCTGTTGTCCCTGTACAAAATAAAAAAAAAAATCAAACCGTAAGCAAATTATATCTTTGTGGAAGGGCTTCTGTACTAGGCTATTTGAAAGATGGAAGAAATACAAGCCGACTGTCCACTGAGCAAAGGAGTGGGAGATTCTTGACGAAGGTGTCAACTGCATGAAAGAGGTCACTAATTGATTACGTAAGGATGGGAGGACTAACTTGTGTCGTTTATAACTGCAACATGAATTAGCATGAAGTTTTGCCTTTTTATTTTTGCTTATCAACAACATGTATTATTATTGCTATTTTATAAACTGGTATTATACTTTATCTTTGACTTTGACTACGGCCAGGATGGTAACAATGAGAACCAGAAGGTAAATGACGCAGTGACGCTTGAGGAACCTGGCAAAACATCATCCAATTTCATCGGGGAGGAACATATCATTTCACAGGATAGGGGCTCCTTTCATATGATTTCACTCGAGAGGAACCATCTTATTATCATTTCACTTGGAGAAAGGAGCCATATCCATCTCATTATTATTGGAACCATATTACATAGCTGGGACAATGGAGGAACTGAACTGAAGTTATGTCACAAATGCCGACAGCTGGAATCATCTTCAGCACACCGCCTTCGAAATTTAAATTGCCTAGGAGATGCAGCTGTGACGCAGAACTCGTACCGATAGCATAAACCATTATACAGGTCAGTTCTAGATCTTTGCATATAACTAGCGGGTTAACCCATAAAAGGTAAGAAAATGACTGTTGAAGGTGACAAAGCTCGCCTTCATGATGATCTCGATGACAGTAGGGAGGTTTTTTTATAAAAGCCGTTTAATGACATACAGGTGGAATTAAAGGCTCAGGATGTGTTAGAGTTGGTTTAAGGCTTGATTAAAAGATATTGAACGGCAGGGGAGGTTATGAATGCCGATAGCCCCTGAATGAAAAGTTTTGCCCTTCAAACGTTAAAAGGCCCTGCAGCAGAATTTTGTATCAAAGCCATGAAATCTAATCCGATTATGCGAAGTCCTAATCGATCAATACTCGGACACAAGTGACACGTATGTGGCTAAGTACAAATTAAGGGAGCTTACACAACAGCCCAGCGAAAATTTCGCCGAAAGAATTTTCACCTTAGCGGACGAGGCCTTTGTTAATGAAGACCTCACACAACCCAATGCGAGATCCTCAATGTACAGACATCTAACAAAAAAACAAGACAAAATGTTGGCAGCGCCAACCCAGCTTACTGACAAGCTGGTCAGCGTCTTAAGCATTTATCAAACTGGCAGGGCACCCAACAAAAGCCCTAAATACGAATGAACCAGTGATGGCAAGCCGATTTGCCATTACTGTAAAAAAAAAAATCGGTCACAAAATGAGGGATTGCAGGAAAAGAAAATTTGATTCAACAAAATCCACAACCAAATAATTCAAACTAACTTCACCCTCATACGTGGGAACCGTGTGTGATGGGGAGAGCCATGGTTTTCACAAAAATTACAAAAAAGCAGCTATGGAAAGTTTTGCCCTTTTTTGTTAGACGTTTAAAAATTTCTTGCATATTGGTGTGACACAATTCTCCCTATGGATACGCTTCTGATCCTAGATATAAATGTATGGGCGAAGATTATGTACCGACCATGTTACAAAGGTTGCACTGTGCCTTCAAAGAAGTACAGATCAATATTATGATTCTCGAGAGAACAATGAGGTTAGACTAGGGCAGAAGGTTAGCTTGCAGAATTTTGAAGTAGGAGACCCTGTGTTTAGTCGTATTATTGAAAGAACGGGGCCCGTTAACTTTCGTATACGAGACCAGAGAAGTTGTGCATGCAGAAAACCTTTGACGTCTGACACATCCCGAATATATTTGGAATATTCCCCGCGATAGAGTTGAAACCGTAGATGATGAACCTATGCAAATCAATCCTACTGAAAGATCAAACATACTTCATAGGCAACCTTTAAGGGGAGCTAATTTAGAATTTCCGAATACTAAAACCAAATCAAATTGCTTTGATGAAAACTTAGGCACTAATCTGCCTAAGAAACGCAAACTGTCTATCAGTTCAAGTTCGAGCAGCGAGCCTGAAGTAAAGAGTCCTAAGATTGAACGAACAGTTAAAGAAACCCCTTGCCATCATAATTTACGTTCTACAGAAAAACGTAAACGAGAAAATAACAACGATAGCGAGGATGACAATCACGTTACCAAATTTCAGCGTATAAGCACGGTAAGTGACTAACAAAAATCAAAACAAAAAGTTTAATTGGTGGTGGTCCATCATAAAATTGATGTCAGAATGGATTGAATAGAATTACAATAAATTGACCATTTATTGCAGTGATTTTAATTAAACGGCCGAGCTCACCTGATAAATCGGTTAAGCCACAGGGTTATAAATGGCTTAAACAACAATAAATGTTTAGTATGCCTATATTATTTGCGGCTTGTAGAAATGATTTTCACCACCTTATGCATGGTACTTTGCTTACGACAACCATTTATGGTCAACGGGAAGATTACTTCGTACAACAAGACCCAGTTTACATCTCCTTCAGTACATGGCTCGTGACTTATACAATTGACATTGAACACTACCAAAATCAACTCAGTGTTAAACGCAGTGAAATTGATACTTTTTTGAGACGTTCTTAAAAATAACAGCTGAGTTGGGTACATATAAAAACGTTTCGGATAACGATTTTGCAAACAAGATACACGATGCAAGAGACGACGTTAAACAACTAATTTATTGCGAAACAAAATATTTCGAAGAAACATTTGATGAGCTTGCAAAACTTAACGCCGATCTTCGTACAAAAGCGTACAGACGTACAGACGACTACAGACGACTAAAACGTGGCATTTTTCCTTTTGGAGGCCGAATTCTTAGCTATCTCTTCGATTCCCACAAATTCTAATTTCGAAAATTAAAAACCGCCATATCTGATATCAAAGAGACACAAACAAACTTAGTTCATGTGGAAAAAAGAAACGCTTCCACAATTAACCTGGCAAAGAACGAGGTCAAATGGCGTACATTTACCGTTTGATTTCAGGTCAATTGATGCCTCTTCTTATTATAAATTTTTACATCTCTTAGTCATACCACAGAAAACTAAGATTCATATTTTAACAGCTTTGCCAATTATTTCGTAGGATTCAAAATACCCTGTGCATGAGGCAAATCTTCTAGCATTTATCGACACTACGGTAAACTAGCTGCAGTTTTTAGCATTCAGTCCAAATTTATTGTGGTGTCGGAAAACTCGAAGCACTATGGACATATTTGCCAAATAAATAGTCCCCAATATGATGTAAATAAATACCCATCTTGCATGTTGTCTTTTTTATACTTTAGTGGATTCATTTTGAGGAGAAGCAGTTAATAAGATTAAAGTTGCTTACATTCAAACTGGAAGCCTTTGGATCATATAGCTGATAGAACATATTGGCATGCTTATTCATTCGTATCCTTCGAAAGAGGAAATTTTTCCTAAAACTTTACGGAAAATAAAACTATGGGTCTAAGTAGTCTGCCTATTTTATCTCGACTGCAAGATTTACAAAAAATTCAAAGGGTTGAAAAGCGCAAGTTATTCTCTCCCTGGGAGAGCAAGGCAACGAACCAGTGTGTTCAAGGCACTACGCAAGATCTAGAACGGGTCAGTACACAAGAAGAGGAGACTGTACAGTTCGCTGAAGAAGCCACCTGCGCCGATTCAATTGTGCGTTTTGAAATACCAGCTGGAACTGAATGATAAGGGGACGGAAACTGCCTGTAAACTCTCAAATGCATGAAATGATATTCGTAATTGAAGCTACTGTTTTATTCAACTATGTTAACATTTAAATTACATGAATACATTAATTCTTAGCTATCATGAGTAATGTGTTTTAACTTACATAAATACATTGATTCGTATATATGAAAACATTATGTATTGTATTCTAAACTACTTTTTTTCTACCTTAATCACTAGAAAGTGTTTAGTCAAGATCTTTCTAGCTAGAAGATCTCGGATGTTGAATACAAAATTTTTGGATTGTCAAAAAATGAAAAATGGAAATTATAATTAACGCTAACATTGTGTGAATGCTGGTACACAAAAACTCGTTCAGCTCATCACCACTTTGTTGTTTAAAATTGAATTGAAAACTTTTTTTTAACGTTTTCAGTCTTAAGGCGGGAAGGTTGTTAACCAAGTGCCCATGATCTAGTTTATATTTCGCCAGAGTGATGTGATCATTTCTAAAAATAGCAGCTGTGACACAACCTATAGCTTTGCTTCTTTCTGGCGGGCATAAATTGACTTGTTACCAAAAGAGAGGGGAGATGGCGTGTACTTGACACACACACATACACACACACACACACACACACACACACACACACACACACACACACACACAACACCCATTGATTTTAAGAACCCAAAACCTTGCGGAACACAAAATAAACTAGCAAGAAGTACAACCCGTCTTTTGATATTGTTGATTAATTATTTATATATGTACAAAAACCTACGCTTTATCAATAATAGGTTTTTGTATATATGTATATAAATAATTAATCAATAATATGTTTCTTTGAGTATAACACAAATGCAACATACATATGAACAGTTCTACATTCTTATTTTATTATATACCAAAACATTGGAAATAACCATTGAAAGCAATAAACATAGACTAACAGGGTGCAAATTTAATTTATCTGACAGAGCAGCCAGTACACACAAAACATAAGAACACAGGCTTATATTACACGCTTTCAATCGATACCTACTTGGTTTCTTGTTTTTGTGGGCGAAAACAAATGTGTCCTCGACTACTGAAATTAAATATTCATTTCTGCAAACATAATAATAATTCATTGTAAAAAATTCAAAATAAACAAAACATGGTGGTCACTAAAACAGATATTATTGCACGCCTTTTTATCCGAGTCTGGAAGGTAGTCGCTAAAACGGGTTTTACTGTAGGCCCTTCTTAACAGGGTCTGAAAGTTGGTCAAGACAGGCAGGTTTTATCGTACGTCTTTTTACCACAGTCTGAAAGCAGTCACGACAAATGGGTCTTACTTTATATCTTTTTATCTAAGTCTTGAAGGTTGTCTGGATTTTTTTGCTAACCATAATCCCCCACACCCCCTCCAACAGCTATCTAGCGTAGGTACGACTGTAAACGCCACTCCAACCCTTTTACTAAAGGTGACGTTAACGGTCTGTACCCTAAGGATAGTTATAGCCATGATATACTACCTTGTCTTCGTACATTCCCATCGGCCAAAAAGCAGTAGAAAGGCATTCTTCATAACTGCGCATCACATGACGCACCTCGATGGGAGAACATTGCAAAAATGGTCAGCTGCTTCTCATAACACAAGATATCGCATGACCCACTTTAATAGCGAAAAATGCTTCTAGGTAGTGCCAACAATGCTAACCGATACAAAATAGCTCTCACATATGGAACATCTGGGCAACCGAATCAGGTATGCCGCGAAAAATATCAGTAACTGGACCTGCTGAGACCTATAAATGCGACAATAGCACTCCATGACCTCGAAGATAACAACCTCATCATGAACCACAACTGACACACTGACATCTGACTGAGTAGCATATTACGTAATAAAGGTAGACAAAAAACGCACAAAAATCTCTAAAATTCTACAGAATGCAGGAACACTCGAGAATCTTCTGGAAAACACTGAAATCCCCAGCGTAGTAAACAACTATGCTTAGTTAACAAAGGAGCCAAAAATGGGGGAGACGGAGGAAGAGGAGGAAGGGGAGGGGAGGGTGTTATGCACCTTTCTTCATTTTCTATACGAGTTTAATAACGTTTAACCAAAACCGTGCGACTTATCCGAGGAATAACTACACCAAGTTTAAAGTCGATCCGACTTTCCACAAGCGAGATATTTTGCTTCACAACAGACAATTTTTTTTTACGTAATAATGCTTTTTTTAATTACAGCACACGCGTCAAAAGTTGAAACAGTCCTTTGACTGAACCAAGGAATACCCATATAAAATTTGAGATCAATGCGAATTGCCGTTATCGAGATATTTTGAACACAAGATCTTGTTCAAAATATATTCATATTTTACGCAATAACGTCATACGCCCCCTTCGTTCGTTGTACTCGCGAAAAAATTTACAGAATCTTTCGAACCCGCCAAGTAACAACCCCACCAAGTTTCAACTTTCCCCACAGTTTAGAGGCTGAGAAATTTCGAACACGAGATTTTTACGTAATGACATCGTACACCTGTATTAATCACGTGACATGCATCAATAGTTGACAAAACCGTCTGGCTGACCCAAGAAATACCCATACAAAATTTGAAATCGATAGAACTTTCTGTTATTGACATATTTTGCACATAAGATCTTGTTCATAATATATACTTTTTTACGTGATGACGCATTCGTGCGTTGTACTTACGAAAAAATGTAGAATCTTTCGGACCTACCATGCAACAAACCTACCAAGTTCTCTCTGATGTTCAGCGGCTGAGAAATTATCCACACAAGATATTTAGGTAATGACGTCATACACCTGGCCTAATCACTTGACATGCATCGAAAAGTGATACAGCCGTTCGACCTAATCAATGAATGAATCGATCAAGTTTGAGGTCGATCGGACGTTTCGTTCTCGAGATATCTTGCACACAACATTTTGTTCACAACACACTGACACACACACACACACATACATACATACATACACGCACACACGTACACACACAGAAGGTACAAACAATGTATGTCTCAACTTGGTCGGGGAGACACAATTAAGACAGCGTCTAGACACATTTATTGGTTAGTTCCAAAAACACCATCGATGGGCGATAATATCATAAATCCCTGCGCATTGGTAGAAGAAATACTTATAAAACCAAAATATTTAACAACGAATGCGAAAGGCACCATCATTAATGATTAAATTATGCATAAAGTACGCTTCTGTTAGCTTTATCTCTAAATTTGAAAATCGGTAAATGAGTTTGGCAGTTACTCTCTATGGAAGGAATGCCGTTAACATTTTGCATCAACAATAGTATTGCCCCATTGATACTTAAAGAACGGCGTAGTTAAGGAAATCTTATATCCGTTTGATTTTATATTGATCGAGGTCAGATCATGCCTACATAAAAGTAATTTAGCAAATTTTATAAATTCTGATACTTTCTGAAACAAAAGTCTTTTTTAGAGTGATATGAAATTTAATAAATAACAACAAATAGAAAGTATTATGACAGCATCACCATATAAACGAGAAACCGAAAGACGACCACTAAACAAATCATTCATTTTGTTCAAGTATGTACTAAGTCTGCTTGTGTACAAAGTGGTAATTAACACTTGACAAGCCTTTGGCTTGCAAGGGTTATATGAATTTGTGCGAGCAAAATTCATCCTTTTTTTCTTCTTGACACTTTTTCCGATTTTTTGTGTCTTCTTCTTCTCTGACACTATGGGCCCTACGACCAGGAAACTTGGAAATTATGAAGAGCTTGATCTGATCATGTGCATGTCACTTTTTATTTTCGTCTTTGATTTCGTTTTCTTTGTTGAAACGCCATGTGAAAAGAGTGTATTTTTTGCAAGTAAATACGTAGCATTTAACCCACATCACGCACAGTTGCTCAGTGAGCTCTCACTGCGTAAATAGATAACACGGCGTATGCTAGATCAGTCAATAAAACCTTAAGACAACAGAAACCAAACACTTCTCGGCTTATAAGACGTATTCAAACTGTGTTGTTTGCAATATATTATTAAAGAAATAACCCATTGATGGAAGTATTTTTGCGTTTTAATTTTTGTCAAGTGTTTAACATTTCCTAGCGAACTGAGGTTCTAGTGTTCCATAATCACTAAATATAGCTAAAATATTTAGCACAAAGCTGAATAAGCACAGACAGTTTTTAAGGAAACCACCACCGGCTTCGAAATTTAAGACAAAAAATTCCGACGTCTGATTTTCGACATCTACATATTCGTCGATTTTCCGAAATTTATTCAACGTTGTGTCACAGACCTTAATTAAGCGCCGAAAAAGTTGGGTTTTGGGCAACAAAAATCAAAGTCGCGTTTGAAGAATGTTTAAAGAAAGGTATATTCAATAGATATTAAAGACCCTAGGTAGGCGTTGATCTATGAGAGATGTGATAGCAACCACATTTCAACCAGATTTAATGTTGCAGAAGTGGAATTGCTATGACTGACACAATCGCAAACTGGTCACTGACACAACCTTAAATCGACGTTCTCAACGTCACAATGTTCAGATGCAACTGGAAACAAATATTATTAAAGCAATTTGAATTTTGAAGTGTTTAGAATCTTTTTGTGGCCCCAAGGGTAATTTTCGCCACTTGATAGCAAGAACGGTCTGGTTTAAAAATAGCTCTTGGAAATGAATGATTTATTTCCGAAATCGGATTTGCTTACAGTCGATCCAACGATAAAGTGTCTATGCTGTGACGGTACATTTTTTTTTACATATAATCATCATCCCCTTCTTGTTACTGCATTTAAATGATTCAGATATTTCATAAGGTTCTTATTAATTGAAAATACCTTAGTATTCCTTGTGCTTAAGAGATAGGCCCAGAATATATGGTCCATTTCCAACGACGTCCATTATTAAGTTTATCTTTATTGGTATCATGCTTCCTTTGTATATGCTTCTTGTATCCATTTTTTGTCCCATACAGTTTATTACATATATCACACTTGTAAGGCCGTTCACCAGTATGAATCCTTAGGTGACTTTTGAGTGTAGAGCTTTTAGTGAACTGTTTGTCACAAAAGTCACATAGATAAGGCGGTCCACTGGAGTGAATTCGCACGTGTCGTTCCAGAGCCGATTCAGAAGGACACATTTTGTTACAGGTACTGCATTTGAATGGTGTTTCATAGGTGTGAGTTTTCGTATGGGTTCTCATATGGCTCTGATAAGTAAACGCTTTGTCACATATATTGCATTTGTATGGTTTAAGGCCTGTGTGAGTATTCATGTGTTGTTTTAGAAGGTTGCTGCGGCTGTACCTGCGTCCACAAGTAGTGCATAAGTATGGTTTTTCACCAGTGTGAATACGCAGGTGTACTTTCAGATTGTATCCATTAGTAAACACTTTGGTACAAGTGCTACATTTATATGGATTATCTATATTATTGCTGCCCATGTGCATTTTAAGAGAGCCATTGTTCACAAATTTGTTTTCAGAAGAAACATTATTTTCGGGGTTATAAATGTGCGTTTGCAAATGAATTTCCAGATTGGTTTTACAGGAGAAATCCTTTCCGCAAGTACTGCACTTGAATTGCTCGAAACTTATGCCATATTGTTCTCCAGTATGTATCCTCAAATGATATTTCAGTAAACTACTTTTTCTAAATTGTTTGTCACAGAAGTCACATTTGTACGGAAGGTCACCGGTGTGTACGCACATGTGTTTCTTCAGACGGTAATTAGTTGGGAATATTTTGCTACAAATATGGCACTTAGACTTGCCACCATTGTGAGTTAATATATGTGATTTCAGACATTTTTCTTCGGAAAATGCCTCTTCGCACATATGGCATTTCCACAAGTCATTACCAGTATGAATACTCATGTGCCTCTTCAGATCTCTATTCCAGGCAAAACTGAGGCCACATGAATTACACGTATATGGCTTTTCACCAGTGTGAGTACGGATGTGAACCTTCAGTCTGTCACCAAAGGCAAACCCTTGACCACAAATATCACACTTAAATGGCCTATCGTCCCCGTGAGAGCGCCTGTGCCGCATGAGAATGCTTTCAGTAGCAAATCTGTTTCCACAAATATAGCAAATGAATGGTTTATCAATATGACTTTGTAAGTGTACTTTGAAACAATTTGCTCTGGCAAATGCTTTTCCACAGGTATCACACTTAAACGGCTTTTCAACTGTGTGATTACGCTTGTGCTCAGTTAGATATTCTATCTTTCCAAATGTTTTATCACAAATATTACTCTTGGCTGGCTCGTTAATTGTAGCTACAGCTGATTCCACAACAGCTTCACTCATTGGTTCCTTCTCTTGTAGTTCACAATTATTGCTTTCAATCTTTGGTTCAGCATCATGAGTGGGAAAGTCCTGATTCCGAATATCACCGTGTTCTGAAATATTGACAGACTCTTTTTCAGAGTTCACAATATTCAATGATTCGCCTTTGCTATTTTTCCCCGAGTGGTTAGTCACATCAGGATATTTATCTTGATTAACATCTGTCTGTTCAAAAACAAATTTAATTTCGGTGCATTTTTGTTCAAGCATCGTAGCGGATCTGGAACATTCCTCTTCAACAGGTTTTGCTTGAGGAGAGACTGCAGTGTGGTTATAGAAATCAGTCCAATTTTCTACCAATAAAGGCGCACTCTCTTTTTTCGCAGAAACACTTTCGTTGCTGACGTTATTTGCTCTTATATCCCTTTGGTTAGCCATATTCTTTAGAGTACAAAGAAACTGAAACACCTGAAAAATTGAGAAATGTAAACTTAGGAAAACGGTATCATACATTATTTTAGAAATTAATTAGAAATTAAATGATCGATAATTTGTTTCGTCAAGCGATAGCACAGTAATTCTTTTATTTTTAAACTTATCATGGTAGATGCTTACACTGACGAGGTTTTTCTTTAATTTGTTTAGTTAAGAGCTAAGACCCAAGGGGGTGAATAAATTGTTTTGTCAAAATCATGCCTGGTGGATATTTTCTTTATTTTGAAGACTTTATAGCAAAAAAACCTTTGTTGAAAATATTTATTGATTCCATCTGTAAATGAATGATAAACTTAATCTCGACAGACAAAATTCTAATGTTGTAACTGAGACAGTATAATGGGAGTTCAACGGAAATAACATCATACAAAAATATTTTTCTCACAAGCAAAAGTCGGTTTTATCCGCGAATTTCTTTTTTGATTGCTCATTGCAATTTGGAGGTAATTAGGCCAGACTCTTCTGTTTTAAGCCCTGGATTTAAGATGTAATTAGCCCGGTTCAAATGATGGTAAACGAAACGACAAAGCGGTACATATACTACCCGTAGCCATGATTAACACAATTAACTTTTGGGGACGACAGAACTTATAATAATTTATCTGGTATAAAAATGGTGCAAATATTAGCCAAAAATGAACACTAACTCTGATCAAATTTCATACTTTGGTTCATCAGGATACAGGATAACGTATTTCACATTTCATTTAAGATGACAGATAGTAATACATGTTACTACGCTATAACTAACAAGAGTAACTGTATTTGCATCAGTGCAATTATTTTGCCCGGAAGACATGAAAAGGATAATAGGAAGATTCCGAGACAGTTCTCTTATATTTATGTCGGGAAACCATGTCATAAAATGTTATTAAATATGCATTTTTACTGATTCTTTTTACCTTTAGATGATGAACAGCGGCATTAGCAGGCCTTAGAAGGTAAAGTTAACTAAAATTTCAGTTGGTGAGCGGTTGAGCGGTGTTACAAGTGTTAATCAATTGCATATTGATCTTGCCTATCATTTTTGAATATACCGAGCTGCAGTAGTATGCTTCGCATTTTTATATAATTTAGTAAATGTGATGTCAAAAGGGTCAAGATGAAAGGTGACATGACCTCATGCGAGGTTAACGATAGGCTTACTTATCTCGAAAACAGTTAGAGAGAGAGCGATTTTGAGCCCATTTTCGACCCTTTCGGCCTAACGTCATATAAGAGTAAGCCGATGACTTTGACCTTCTGCATCGCGGTCAAAAACCGAAGTTGACTATTATCGCGAAAAAGGTTTTAGATAGAGCGATTTTAAGCTCATTTTTGTCCCTTTTGGTTTAAACGACTTTGCACAAGAGATAACTCGGTGACCTTGACCTTCTAGGTCACCGTCAAGTTAAAAACCCGGAAGCTGACTATTATCTCGATAACGGCTATAGATTTTGAACTCATTTTCGATGCTTTGGGCCTAAGCAACATTACGTATGAGGTGCATCGGTAACCTTGACCTTCTGGGTTACGGTCAATGTCAAAAACCGGAAGTCTACTATTATTTCAAAAACGGCTAGAGACAGAGCGATTGATCTCACTTTAGGTCCATTGGGTCTAAAGAAGGCACATAAGAAGTACCTCGGCGACCTTGAGCTTCTGGGTCACGGTCAAAAACCGGAAGTTTACCATTATCTCGAAAACGACGAGAGATACACTGATTTTGAGCTCATTTTCGATCCTTTGGTCCTAAACAACGTTACCTTCAAAGTTGGCTATTATCTCGAAATCAATAGAGATGAAGGTTTTTTTTTTACTTTGAAAAACATTTTTTTTCAAATTGTTGCAATTCTTCTTTTCCCAAATCTTTTCATGTTGTAGAAAACGTTTTCTGTATGTTTTATTTGAAATACCGAAAAATGTTTTTAAACGTTTTCTAAAGAGCGTTTTTAAAACGTTTTCTTAAAACCGGGGCGTTTAGTTGGAAAAGCATCAAAAGTGGTAGGAGGCGATTGCGAGAAGTGGGCGTTTGCGAGATTTCTTGTAATGCATCTCCCCTCTCTCCTTAAAATTTTGACTGACGTAATAAAATGGTATTTTGGCTTATTACGATTGGCTTGTTATTTAATAACAGTTATTAAGCAATCGCCCAAACCCTTTTCTGGCGTGGGGCTGAGGGCGTGTGGGCAATTAAAAGAGAGGGCGTTTGTTAGAAAGAATACTGTACTTTCTAACCGTATCCTTATTAAAACATTTTTTATTTGGTTCGAATTGGGACTTTTCTACAACCAAAGAAAAAAACGTTTGTATTTAGTTATTAAAAAAAAAGTTTTTTAACGTTATGACGTTATGACCTTTTTATATCCAAATAAAAACGTTCTTTTGTTTAGCGTTGCGCGTTGGTCCAAAGCGACATAAAGAAGGGGTTCTGCGCGATTTTGAAGTTTTTAGTCATAATTTAATTCAAATATTTTCTTTGGTGGTTTCTGCAAGTTTGCCAATTCCGCTATGTAGCGGAATTGTGTCTAGTTTAGTATATTTCGGAGAATGTTCTGTCACAATATTAAGAGGGAAGCAATATCACAAGGCTAGCACAAGGGTTACACACATTTAATATTTTATAGGAAATCCAAAATGATGCTGTAAATGGTGCGTTAAAAAATTACGCTTTTGTACAAGGAACGAATAAATATATACATAGAAGGAAACATTTTAGCTTACCACAGTTGTTTAATTAACTCTTGACTTCGTGGGATATCCTTTAATCAAACACGGTTTCTTTTAAATTTTCGTGAATTACACGACACTGTTCATTGTTTTTTCCTGCTCATTTCTCTCCTTAGCTCAAAAGAAGTCTTCTTTATTTAACTTAAAAATCTGTTAAGTGCAATATTTCTTCTTGTGTAGTTAAACAGAACATACACAATTCAGTCCATAAATCTCTTAATGTTACGCACATAATAGTCGGTTTGTTTAAATCGACCTGTGCTCTCAAAACAGCTCAGCATTGTTCAGTACCTGAGACAACAGCTGTATTAGGAATGTTAGTTGTACTTAACAAATTGATCGCGTGCATGTACTTCCAGTAGCAGGATACGACGTGAACATCTAATTTTGCGAGGTGTACTTAAATACACAAAGCCATCTATTGATCAGAGCACGGCATGAAGGCCAGATATGCTATTCAGAGACGCACCGTTATTATCTTAGGGGCCCGTGTTTGGTGGTGGTTTTATTAAGCTACTGTATAACGACCAAGAGTGCAATTCGAGTCCTTTTGAATAACTACAATGCGCTGTTTTCATTAGTATAATAATAATAACGATTTTATGATAACGAATAGTCGCTGTCGGAATAAACTATGAAAGCAGGAGGGAGAGGTCGTAGCTAAATATTGCAATATGTGACCAGCCTTAATAAAGGCTCCCGTACTAGGAGTACTGACTGACTCTGCTAGCATCAATCAATAACATGTGATCACTCTCCCAAACAGACAGCAGCAGCCTTTCCCAGTCAAAACAATGATACTGTAATCAGGGAAGCGGGGAGATTGTATGTCAAGCAAATACGATATCAATAGAGAGAGACTTATTAACACTAAGAATATTACCATTAATGTAATCATGTCAGGCAGAAAATACCCGATAAACATTGAAACATTTTTAAGGTTCGTTTTTGGTTGAAACGTTTTATTGACGTTTGTAAAGTCTTTGCGTTCTCGGATACAAAAACAAAACGTTTTTTGTAGAACCTTTTCGAAACGTTACAGGGGAACTATTTTTAAACCAAAATCAAACGTTTTGTACTGGAGCATTATGAAAAATCAATATTATTGGGTGTCATGTATTGGAGCGTCATGGGAAAACATATGTACTGAATACCATTTTCAAATAAATTGGCAAATTTTAGATACTAATAAAGATGAAATATGTAATTTTAAATTTTAATATTGACTTGTAGGTATAATTTATTTGATTTTAGTTATTATATTACCGTATCAAAATGATGTAGTAATATAATGAGGTCAAGATAAGCTCTTTCTATACCGCTAGCTAAGAATCATATCATTTGTCTCGATCAACTAATCCTAAGTAAATAACTACTATGAAAGCAAAATACACGGTTTTTTTATTTAACAAATAATTTTAAAAGCACCACTAAGAACAGGGAAATGTTAAAAGTAAACTGTTGGAGATCATACAAACAATATATTAATAGTTCATATTTAATCGGATGCGTGGTGGCGTAGAGGTAAGGTCGACACGTAGGATGCCAGAGATCCCATGTTCAAATCCATGTAAGTACGAATGTTTTGGTTACAGATTGGTTTGTTGTAGTGTTGTTTGAATGATCAATGGTCTTTAATAGACGTTACGAATCATCGAATTTCAGCAAAAACTGTTTTGCGACGTCTGAGGGAGCACAATATTAGAGCACACAGAGCATACGTCGGACTAGTTTTAAGTGCTATTCGCAGAAGGAACCGCCGACAATGGGCTCGGCAACACTCTGGACCTGCATGGCCGGCCGCAGAATGGCGACGCGTTGTGTTCAGCGATGAATCGCACTTCCTGTTGTATCGTAATGACGCAAAACAGCATGTATACAGACGGCGAGGAGAGCGATTTGCGCAAAACTGCGAACGCCAGATCGATAGATTTGGAGGCGGAGCTGTCATGATATAGGGAGCGATTCGATACGGCTGGAAATCACCTCTAGTCATCAGTGATGGCAATCTGACCGCTGCCCGACACCAAGAGTTGGTGCTAGAAACACACATCGTGCCTTACGTGCAACAAAATCCGACATCGCTGTTTATGCATGACAATGCACGGCCGCATGTTGCTGCACAATGTCGGTATTACTTGAGAATAAACAATGTAAACACTCTGCCATGACCTCCGTACTCGTCCGACATGAATGCGATCGAGCATTTATGGGATAAGCTTGATCGGAGAGTACGCATGCGCGATCCACCACCACCGACACATGCAGAATTACGACAAGCTCTCATTGAGGAGTCGCATCGGATACCTCAGAGGACAGTTAATCGCCTAATTTTCTCGATGCCAAGGCGCGTACAAGCCTTCGCAAGGACACACGCGCTACTGAAACAGTCGTTTTCTGTGAGTCTTTTCGAATAATGATCGGGATCTTCCTTTGTGTTAGATCTAAAACTTCGATTTTGTGTACAGACAATGTCACTATCATAAGGTACCTCTTGTGTAAAATTTATAAAGTTATGTTATATACTTGCTGAGATATCGGTCTATACATGTACTGTCCTGGAACTTTTGTTCTTAAATATATTTACATAAAATAGAATGAACAACACGGCAATATAATATGAATACTTACATTTTTCTCAAAAATTTGACATAAAAAAGGTTAGGGAATAACTTTAAAATTATAAACTTTCTGTAGGATCTCAAAGACAATTGGACCGTTGTAAAATGGTGGTTCAGATTATTGGCATATTTCTGCTCTATAGTTATTAATTGAAGGTCTATTAAAAGGAACTTCCCAGGCCCTTTAACTGAAACCCTGGTCATAATTATATTTTATCTTGGCTTGTGTGCAATAAATAACACTTTGCTTTAAGTTGTAAATTTACTCTTTATTTTCTACTTTAAAAGCACGCGTTTTGGACACAACTATTACACTGAAAAATTAATTGACGAGGGGCTCAAGATAGGGTCTGGATCGGGATATAACATTTCACATATAGCAATAGCCTTACGTCCCTTTTCCTTTCAATTTGAAAAATAGATTCATTCATTACTTCTTCAGCAAAAGAGAAGATTTGGAAAAACTCGTGTTTCTCAATTTGAAACGATATTGAAAAGCCTTTAATTCACCTTATTCTCAGGTTTGTTTTCTTTTTAAGTAATCTGTTGCAAATATTTTGGCAAAATTTACACGAATATGATCACCAGTTTTTTAACTGAATGATTATCAATGCAAGCATGCAAGTTTTAAAACATCAAATAAAGCGCATAAAACAGCGAATGGCTAATTATCTGTTTTAAAGTACAACATTTATGAACATTAACTATTGAGGATTCAAGACACTGTTATTACTGTTGTTCGTTTCTGTATTTCACTAGCCTTTTGCTTATAAACTCGCAATTAATTTTTTGGAACATTTTAGACCAAATAATAAGTCTGCCAATTATAAACATCTGCTGGAAATTGCAATTTCATATCTTTATGGAATATGGACATATGGAGTGTGTGTTTTTTCTCTCGTGCTGCGTCAGCTGATGGTTTGCTTGGATTTTCGTCTGGTTAAAGGTCATTGTACTGCGTGGTATCTGACTTGTTCTCGATATCACATGGGACTGATACAGTTTCTGTTGACTGTTTTCCTGCTGGGCTTTCATTTGTCTGGTGAAGGTGTACACGGTTGCGGTGATATTTTTGACCGTTCTCAGTAACTGCTTCATACGAACGCTGACCTACTTGTTTTGTGATTGTTGCTTTTTTCCACACTGTCTCTGAGTTGTAGTAAGGTTTTATCCGTACGTTGTCTCCTGGATATAGGGTGTTCAGATCCCTTGCTGTGCGGACAGTTTTTAGCTTCTGTTGTTCACAATCCAGGTCGATAAGCTGCGGTGTTAGGAATTTTGCTCGTGTTGGTAGGGTAGTTTTTGTGCGTCTATCCATCCCCATCAGACGTTGTGCCGGGCTGCTGTTTAAGTCCACTGCTGGTGTGTTGTAGTATTAGATAATAGAAGAGTACATGTCTTGGTGCGCTTTCACGGCTTTGCGTATGATGTTTTTCGCGGATTTTACGGCAAGTTCAGCTTTGGCGTTTCCTTGTGAATGTCCGGGTGTCATCGTGTTGTGATGAAAACACCATTCCTTTGCAAAGTTGGCAAATTCTTCACTCGCGAACTGTCCACCACTGTCTGGCGTGAGTTTATCCGGGATTCTGTAATGGTTGAAATGTGATTTCAATTTTATTATGATGAGATAATCTCTGTTGTTGAAAATAAACAGATCTGTTGATACAAATTGTCATGGTCGCGATGGAAGATCGTAACTCACCATTGTCTCTTTTTGTTGTGCTGATTGGAATGATATGCAGGTGCAAATCATGTCTTTTAGTTGTTGATTCATTAAGGGCCAGTAGACATACTGTCTTGCGGATCGCAGTGTTGTCTGGATGCCCATATGTGCGCTGTGTAATTCATGCATGATTTCGTTCTGCATCTTACCTGGAATGACACAGCAATCGACCTTGAAAATTATTCCATCTTGCAGTTAGTTGATCGGCCACCTGATAGTAAGGCAATAAGGAAGATGGTATTTCATGTTTGTCTTTTGGCCAACATTGTGCTATTTCACTTTTAAGCAGATTTAGCGTCTCGTCTGCTGCGGTGAGACCTTTAATGCGCTTTAATTTCTCGTCTGGGGGAGGGGGGAGCGGAAGTGAATCGACGAGATTGGTGCATTCCAATTCGGCTTGGAATGTGATGAACGCAGGGTCCGCTAGTACTCTTCAAACTGTCTCTGGACAAGGTATCCGGAAAAAACAGCTCGGATCCAGGTTTGAACACGATTTTAGTGTCGTACGCCTGCAGTCATAGGAACATTCTTTGCAGACGTTTAGGGGCCTCGACTAGAGGCTTTACCGTGATGACTTCAAGCGGCTCACGGTCGAAAGGAAAGATAATTCTACGACCATATGTGATCTAATGAAAATGTTCTAGTCCATAGACAACTGCAAGTAGCTCTAGCTCAATTTGAGCGTAGTTTTTCTCAGCTGTGGTGAGACTGCTGCTCCCAAAACCTATCGGTCTTCTGTTTTGTAATAGACAACAAGCTGTACCCGATCTCGAGTCTTGGAGAATCAAGTCTTGCGATTTGGGATCGAAATACTTGCTTGAACGTGCTTACTTGTAATCATGCGCTTGATTTCTTGGAATGCATGCTGCTGTGCGTCACACCGAAAGAATGGTACGTCTTCCTGTAATAGTTTTCTTATCGACTCGAGGATCGTGGAGAGATTTAGTACAAATCTCATCAAATAATTCACCATGCCCATAAGTCGGCGAATACCTTTGACATCTGTTGGAGGGGGCATATGTAATATCGCGTCAACTTCCGTGTTGTCTGGCTTGAGTCTATCTGCTGTGAGTATGTTGCCCATGTATGGAACTTCTTTCATTCTCAGTTTGATTTTTCTTTGTTAGGCTTGATCATCTTCTCGTTGCATCTCACGTATCGCTTCTTCGTCAGTCGCTCCTTCACCCACACATATAATGTCTTTGGCAACGATGTGGGTGTTGCGAAGACCATCCAGTGCTTCTTGATTGTTGTCTGTAACTCATCAGAGCTGGGTTTCAGACCCATGGGTAAGCGAAACCATTCGTAGTTCTCAAAAGACGTTCCCATAGTTGTCAAGTCGCTGGACTCTGGAGCTAATTTAAGATTCCAATATCCATCTTTTACGTCAATAACACTTAACACTCGCACGTTTTTTGCTTCGGCTAAATGTCGTCTAGGATCGACGTCATGAACGGAGAGCGTTTTAGAGCTGTGTTTAACGGCTGAGGGTCTATGCAGACACATATCTTACGGTTCGGCTTTGTCACGGTCACGACACTTGATAGCCACTCAGTGGGTCTGTTTACCCTCTCGATGACTTTGAGCTTTTCTAATCTATCCAGTTCATCTTTCAGATTATCCATTAATGCATGTGGCACGCGGCGTAATGGGTTTCGCACTGGGTTCACGGTTACGTCTAGTTCAAGCTTCACGTTTTCTTACAATAATCCGAGTTTACCATTGAACAGTGCTGGATAATTATTCGCTATATCCGTAAGCGTGATGGGATCGTATCGGTTAATTACTGCAATGTTTTCTTCATGTACCGTAAGCAATCGCATTTGTTCCAAACCAATGAATTGGTTGTATATTTTGATCGACAACAACATACGACACCATGTACTTTCGATTGTTCGCTTGATTCACCACTGGGACTCCAGTTTTCCCAACCGGCTGCATGGAGGAATCGTTGTAAATTTTTAGACGTGTCGGTATAGTAGTGATAGTACACTTTCGAGGTACGAGACTTCGCGTTATCACGTTGCAAATCGCGCGAGAATCAATTTGGAAGTTGATAGTGGTGTTGTCACCTTCATTTTTGCGTGGACTTTCTTGGCACTGCTGCTCTCCATAGAGTTGATTGTGTCCATGGTTACAGCATCCACATACTCGTATCCAGGGTCGTTATCGCTGTAATAATTGTTTTGGTTACAGCAGTACACACGCTTTGTATGTAATTTCGTGCTCCTGGATCTTTGGGGCTGTGATCTCTTGCTGAGGCATTTCACCTCAAGATGGCTTTTCGTCCCGCATATGCCACAGGTCTTTTTGTAGGCGGGGCCTCTGTTTTTGTCGTGATCTTGGCTCTGATCACAGTACTTGCAGTTTATAATCTGCCTCGGGCTGCCAGATGACTTATCATTTCTACGCGGGGTTTTGTGTTTCACGGCATTGACCTCACTGTTCCCGCTGGTCATGGCTTGCAGGTAGTTGTGCGTTGCTTCACTGGCGCTGATTTGGCTGAGGTGGAGCTCAATTTGGGTCCTTGCAACAGGGCTTTTCTCAGGTTAGCATCTGAACCACCTGTCATAATTCGATCTCTGACCAGCTCATCCTTCAAGTCACCATAGTTGCACGGTAATGCTAGTGTTCTGAGATTGGGCACAAAGTTGTCGAACGACCCTCCTTCTTCTTGAAAGCTATTGTTGAAAACATATCGTTCGTATATAACATTTGTTTCGCCCACACAGAAATTTTCGAATGATTTAATTACCGTGTCTATGCCTTGTTTTTCTTCTTCAGTGGAGATTGAAAGTCCGTTGTAGATCTCCAGGGCATCAGGACCAATGCATGTGATTAGGTGATGAGGTGATCAGGTGGCGGCCAGGTTGTTTGCTGCTTGTCCAGCTGCTGCGTCGAGCACGAACATGTTTTGTGCAAGTATCCAATTCACTTTTTACGTAAGTTTAGGTTTACTTGTCATCTGACACCATATATTTTATCCTGGTTTGTTTGCAATAAATAATACTTTATTTTAACTTGTAAATTTACTATTTTTTCCACTTAAAACACGCGTTTGGACACAACGATTACACTGAAAAATGCGCGGGGAGTAATTGGCGAGGGGCTCAAGTTAGGGTCTGGATCTGGATATAACATTTCACGTATAGTAATAACCTTACAATAATATCACTATAGTGTATTTTGTCATGGATGCACCTAATGCAAGTAATGAACTAGATCGTTTTCGCTATGGAGTAGCGAAAATTGCAACTTGGGCCCACAAAATGCGATTTTGAACTCTTGAAATTCAGAATTGACCAAGAGCGACGAGGTAAAGGTCACCAAGGCACCTCTTCTCTTATACCTTCACTTCTAGGCGAAAACGGTCGAAAATAAGCTTAAAATCACACTACCTCTAACTGTTTTTGGAAATTCCGGTTTCCGACATTGACCATGATTGAAGGGGTCAAGATAACCTGGGTACCCCTTACATAACGCTTTTTAGTTTCAAAGGGTCGAAATAAGCTCAAAATAGCTCTATCTCTAACCGTTTTCGAGATAATGGTCAACTTCTATGTTTTTTACTTTGACCATGATCGAGGAAGTCAAGATCACCATGGTACTTCTTACATATCGTCTGTTAGGCAATAGTATCGTAAATAAGGTCAAAATTGTTCTATCTCTAGCCGTTTTTGAGATAACGGCCCACTTTCGGTTGTTAACTTTGAACATGACCGAGGAGCAAGGTCACCTAGGTACCTCTTTCATATCATCTTTCAGGCCTAAAGGGTCAAAAAGAATCTCTTGCCGTTTTCGAGATAATGGTCAGCTTCTGGTTTTGACATTGACCATGACCGAGGAGTTCCAGGTCATCGAGATACCTCTTACACATCGTCTTTTGGGCCCGTCGGGTCGAGATAATGGCTCACTTGCGGTTTTTGTCATTGATTATGGCCGAGGTGGTCAAGGTCATCGAGGTATCTCTAACCGTTTTCGAGATAATGGTCAATCGTTCTCTAATATCATGGGTGAAAAAAATGCGGATTTTACGACGTCTTCTCAGCCTCTTTCAGTGAGCCAAATTTCATCACTCTTTAACAATTGGGAAAAACCCAAACGCGGCTGCCAACTTGAAGCTGCACACGTATGCTGCGATGGCTGTCATTGTAAAGAGCTGGGCGATCAATACGCCTAGGATGATATGCTAGTTCCTTTAACTGCGAATTCAACTTGCTTGTGTCACTGGCAAAATTTCAATGTCCATTTTTACATATTGAATATCAATGAATTTAAAAAAATAGCTAGACCAACTACACATCCTACATTATGTCTCTGCCAAATTTGGGCGTCCTAGCCATACCAGTCTCAGAGAGGTTCGTGTGATAAAGTTTTCAAATTTTAAATTTCAATGTACATTTTTACATATAAAATATTAATGAATGTCTTAAAAATTGAGCTGAACCAACTAGACTTGCTATGCCATGACTCTGCTTGTTTTAGCCCTACCTGTCTCAGAGGAGTTCGCGTGACAAGGTTTTAGCAGAAAAAGAAAACATATGGAAACACTTTACCGAATCGTACGAAAACATAAAACTAGGGGATTGAAAATCACCAAGTGTAATTAGTGCATTTCCATGCCGCCTGGTGACCCTTCCCGTTAAGTCTAGTAAAAGTAATTAGAAACGGCACAAAGGATCTAGTAGCCATCGGTATGTGGGAAATTGTTATTAATGGGACATCCTTTTCAACCTATGAAAAAGTAATAAAGTGTGTCATCGCATCTTCTTAATCCGGCATCTGGTTGTCTCGTATACTCAAATCAGAAAAGCGCTATGGTTTTTCGTAAAATCCATAAGTCTATCACGGGAAAAGATACAACTAGATACACTAGATACATTCGAGAAAATATTATCGACCTTATCTCTCAAGAATCAGCACAGTTCCAGGAAGAATTTCTTGCCATTAGTAGCTTGTTTGACGATGTTTTGCCTCTTGCGGTATTACCGTCATCTCGTCCACGCAGATCAGTCATGCCGATAGTTGATAATTTGCTCTCCTCCCTATTTGGAGTCTCAACTGAAAGAAACGCACGACGTTTACGCGACGCAGTTGTGAGTTTTGGACACACGAACGAACAAGTTGTCCACGTTCTCTCAGAAAGTGTTACTTTAATAAATAAAACTAAAACGCGAACTGCAAATTGAATAAACAAGCCCTCTTAAAAATAACCAACGCCACTAACCGCCTACACAACGAACTCTAATCGCTTTACGATAGAATATCTATGGTAATTTTACCACAGATAACATGTATTCAACTTAAATAGCGCCTGCACCCAATCTTTAATTTGATTTCGTCCACGATGAAACAAATAAACCGCTTTAGTGGCGCAACTACAATCTTCTGTCCGAGGACCTCTATCACCCTCTTTGATATCCCCGTCTGAATTAGCTGCTGTCTTGAGAAGAATCCGGCAAAAACTATCTCAGAATATAACGTTACACTTCTCTCTAGATAAGGGAGGTCCAATAAAACACTATAAATTCCTCTCTCCAACTGTTTTACCAGCAAGTAATGGTTTTCATGTTATTATATCAATTCCCCTAATGGATAAACAAACGAGTATGAAATCTACCGAGCAGTGCAAGTTCCAGTACAGAACAACGGATTAGTGCTAAGTATGTATCTAGCCATTTCACAAAATTCATTTTACATACCTGAAAGCGGAAGAATTAGTTCTCACTGTACTGAAAGCTTATTCTGTAAGATTAATTGCTCACTCTTATAAGTTATCAACTACCAAGTATGCATTACATTGCTTTTCCTACGCGACGACAAGCGAATCTAAGCAATGTGTAAGAAAACCTTTTTCCAATGACTAAAACACATTTGATACAACACATTTTTGGCAGGAACTGGCTAATTTGAACCTTAGACCCTTTCGAGATCGAGGTTAAGTGCGAAAATGTTGAAAAATCAACCAGCAAAGTACTTATATTGGTTGTCCACCTGATTGTCCTAGAAGAAAACTGCAATTGACATCAGCTCTGTTTGATATGCCCTTACAGGTTTCTGGCTCAAATACCGTTTGGCAGCAGGTGACATTTGGAGCCGAAATTGAGATAGAAAAATTAGACCCAAATATTTGGAACTCCTTCAGTATTTTCCGTCTACCCTTGTATTCTATCTATTCTGATATGGCTGCACTTGGCAATTTAATCTCAACCGTTGAAACCATTCCTGTGGAGCACCTTCAAAAAATTCTTGAGCAATATATTTACCACGATAAAGAGTTCCAGGAACTCCGTCCCATGTATTCTTTTCCTGTTCGGAAGGAGGGTCTGATTGTTGGTGGTATCCCAACGGTCCACATCTTGTGTGCCCTTTTGATCGTATTATTGAGAAGGCGTTGCTCTCCATAGCGTCAACAACGGAGTCTAAAATTTATATGTGGTGAACAGACAACCTCCTTTATTAAAGCCAAATTCCATAACACCCCAAATGATCTCGCTGACGACCCGGTTGACATCTACCCTGAAAGTCTTGGGCACCGTGCAATTACTAGGGATACGTATAATCAGGGCAGTGATGAATGAAGAGTGTAAAGTGAGAGTCACTGAGCTTAATGCGTTGGAACTAAAATGAAAATGAAATTCGAGTTTGTAAAAGTTTGTCAACTTCAACAGGTGTTGGTATCTCTGAATGATCAGCCAACAAATAATAACATTATTTGATGTATGATTAGCTATTACTTAATATTATGATTGCTATTTGGTATCTAAAGAATAGATTATAAAATGTTTTACTTGTCAATTGTTGAATCTTAAACCGTTCACTCCAGATTCGACACTCATTAAAGCTCATAGTATACTGAGTATATGTCATAATCTGAAAACCATTGTGAGGTTAACTAAAAGATTTAATCTTTGGGATATAAATCTTTATTTGAAGCGGATGAATGTAAAATGGTGGTTCAGATTATTGACATATTTCTGCTTTAGCGATTTATTGAAGGTTTTTTAACAGGAACTTCCCAGGCCCTGTAACTGAAACCTAGGTATAATCGTATTTTACTCTGATGTATTTTATCATGACTTAGATGCCGCCTGGTAATCCTTACCCTCTAGTCTCGTAAAAAGTTTTTATACACAAAACGAAGATTCTAGTAGCCATTGATATGCGGGAAACTGTTATTAATGGGACAGCTATCCTTTTCAACCTGATGAATCGTAAAAATAACCAACACCACTAACAGCCTACTCAACGAACTCTGTACGCTTTATGATGAACTATTTGTGATAATTATACCTCAGATAACTTACATTCGACTTGTATCGCTGCTCCCAAGAGTCCTCTGCGCTGAGAATAAGCCATCCTGACGTTTAACAATTCAGTGACGCAACTACAATCCTCTGTCCAAGGACATCTATCACCTTCTTTGATATCCCGTCTGAATTAGCTGTTCTCCCGAGAAGAATCCGACAAAAGCTGCCAGAACATAAGGTCACCCTATTCTCTAGATAAGGAAGGTGTAATATAACATTATCAATTCCCCTCTCCAACCGTTTTACCAGCACGTAATGGTTTTCATGTTATTATATCGATTCCCCTAATGGATAAACAAACGAGTGTGAAATCTACAGAGCAGTGCAAGTCCCAGTGTCAAATTTAGAACAATACCTTGATGCTAAGTATGTCTTACAAAGTGAGTATATAGCCACTTCACAAGATTTATTTTGCATGCTGTAAGCGGGAGAATTATCCCTTTGTGCTAAAAACCCAAGTTGTCGATTTACTTCCCCGCTCTTTAAAGTTATCAACTACCCGATATGCATTACATCGCTTTTCCTACTCGATGAGAAGCAAATCCCAGCAATGTGTAAGAAAACCTACCGTTGAGAAGGCGATGTCCTCCATGGCGTCGACAGCGGAGTCTGAAATTGATATGTGGTGAACATCAAACCTCTTTTACCAAAGTCAAATTCCATAACACCCCTAAGGATCTCGCTCCCGATCCAGTTAACATCGGCCCTGAAAGTCTTGGGCACCTTACAATGATAGGAGATACTTGCAATCGGGGTAATAATGAATGAAAGTTTGTCAACATCTAATGGTGTTGGTATCTCCGAATTATCAGCTAACAGATTATGATGTTATTTGATGTATGATTATCTTTTGTTTGATATTATGACTGCTGTGTGTTATCTAAAAATAGATTACAAATTGTTTCCTTGGCAAGTGCTGAGTCTGGAACCGATCACTTCACATTCGACATTACCTTGCTTGATTTATCAGCTGCTTTCGACACCGCCCACCAAGACAGATTCTTGTACCGCTTAGAATCTGACTATGGTGTATCGGGCAATGTACTCAACTGGTTTGCTTCATATTTTGAAGAACGCACCCAAATTATCAAAATAAATCAATCTTCATCTATTCTCTTGGCACTCACTACGGCCATGCCCCATGGTTCGGGCACTGGCCCATGGGACTACACGAAATATACAGGTGCCCTGGAACCCCTTATACCCACTCTGCAGCTTCAGTACCACATGTTTCTCGATGATATACAATTCCACAAATCCCTTGATCCAAATTCTACACTGTCTCCATCTATTGCCATAAACGAAATAGAGACAGGAATTATCCGAATATCATGCTGAATGAGCGAAAACTGAGGTCTGAATAAAAACTGAATTCATAATTTTTGGCACGAAGCAACAATTAGCTAAGATAAACTTTGATAGCATAGATGTAGAAGGAGAAAATATAACAAACCCGAACTAGTGTACGGAACCCAGGCGTGTACTTGCAGAGATGCAGAAATGAAAATGACTGTACACGTCAACCACGTAGTTAAAGAATTGCAAATTCTCATCCATTCGAAGATACATTATGTACGTTTGAAGCCGCTCAGACTGCCTGTTCAAAGTATGGTCATATCCCACCTTGACTATGGAAATTGATTGCTATATGGTATTAATACTAGTCTATTAAATTAACTTCAGAAGGTACAAAAGGTATTAGGAATAAAAACATTCGACCACATCTCCGCTGGATTGATGAAATTACACTGCCTTCCAGTTACATTTCGCATTGACTATAAAATTGCAGTCATTGTGTTCCATGTTCTGACCACAAACGAACAGGGTTATTTGCGCGATCTCTTGCAAATCCAACCATGTCACAACACACGCTGAACCACCAAAGGACTTCTGCTAGTCACACTAAAGGCTAAGCTTAGGTCAGCTGGATAGAGATCCGTTAATATCGCTGCAGCCCGAATCTGGAGTTCACTCCCATACAGTCTAAGAATGGCTAAAGATATCAACATCTTCAAAAGATCACTAAAACACATAAGAACTGCATGTTGTAATATGTTATAGAACGATTTTTGGGAATTTTATTTTTATTCTTAAGTCATATCTTAATACAATTGGTATTGTATAAGGCTAAAGTTTTCTGTATTAAGATCACTAAAACACATAAGAACTGCATGTTGTAATATGTTATAGAACGATTTTTGGGAATTTTATTTTTATTCTTAAGTCATATCTTAATACAATTGGTATTGTATAAGGCTAAAGTTTTCTGTATTAAGTTTAAGTTAATGGTAAAGCGCTTTGAGCAAATTGTGGGTGAAGCGCTCTATAAGCTGGCAGTTCTATTATTATTATTATTACTATTACTATCCTTTTCAACTTGTGGGAAAGTAATGGATTCTGTCATCGTATCTTCTTAATCCGGCATCTGGCTGCCATATATTCCCATATTCAACATATGGCTGTCTCGTATACTCACATCAGAAAAGGTCTGTGGTTTCTCTTAAAAGCCATAAGTCTATCACGAGAAAAGATCATGTAAAATCCCTAGATGGCTCTCGTCTAAGAACGTCTTCCGTCTTCCCTATATAAGTGTCTACCGTAGCTCAAAAAGTCGTTTTGCTCATGGTTTGAACTTAGTTTAAAATATAAAATTACGTGGCAGTTAATTTGCTGTCAGCCTGGATCAAGCGAAGTAATATAGAAAAGAACCACTAGACAATTGTTATGAAACGATGTGAAAGTCAGCCATGAAACAATAAATGATAGCAGTCGAACGTATGCAGGAGTGACTTTTCATTATTTTTAAAACTGCCTCTCGAGGACTTCTTTTACGCATACTGGTACATAATTTGGAGGCGTGACCAGGATTTTCAACAACATCAACAACAACAACAACAACAGCAACAACAACAACAACAACAAGAAAAGTAGCAAAAGTAAGCAAAGAACGCATTTATGATCAGAACTTCCGCTGCCGCCGCATTGATGAGCCAAGCCTGTTACCAGCCGCTGCCGCATCGTCGTATCAACTAGTAGCTGCCGTAGCGACTGTACTAAACTCCCGTACCGATAAGTCGCAAGTTCCAAGCCTGGTAAATAGGGGGTAATATCAGATAGACAGTAAATATAAAAAGGAGCGACTTAAGTATGACATGCGCATGTGACAGAAACACAGAGGAATCCCTGTTGAGAAATTACGATGTAAATCCTACTCCAAATACCTGTGCTTGTTCTATCCGACCAATTACAGGCTGAATCAAGAACTTTTTTCCTATATGGAAATACTGCATCATACACTTCGTGGATAGTCACCTACTCGGTTGAAATACGACTTTATCAGTCCCACCTCCAAAACCTCTTGATGCAAACAAAAGAGTTTGCAGGTGCAGTTGAAATGTAATAAACAATAAACTCTCAGAGGAATACATGACAAAGTCAGCCATTGATGCCAACAGATCCATTCGAGGAAATATTATCGACCTTATCTCTCAAGAATCAGTTTCAGGAAGAATATCTTACCGTTAGTATCATGTTTGGCGATGTTTTATTCCTTCCGGTATTACCGTCATCTCGCCCACGCAGATCAGTCATACCGATAGTTGGCAATTTGCTCTCCTCCGTTTTTGTCTCAACTTAAGGAAAAGTACGACGTTCACGCGACGTAATTGTAGGTTTTGGACACACGAACAAACAAGTTGTCCACATTCTCTCAGAAAGTATTACTTTAATACATAAAACTAACGCCGAATTGCAAGTAAATCAACAAGCCCTCGTAACGCCACTAACCTCAGATACACTTCAGGCACTTCTGTTTCTTGCCCGGAAATGTCCGTCTTGAAAAGCACTTAGTCAGAGCGGTACCGGTTGCTTAGCAGCATCGAGCTGTAGACAAGAAGTCGACGCAGCGGCAACGCTCAGATAAGACATTGGGCATATTTATGTGATCAAAACAATCATAATTTCTACGAAAAATAACACATCTAGTATTACTGAGTAGAAAATTAAAGCAGAAAATTGATAAAAATGCAAAAAAGATATCAGGACAGTATAACAGCAGTGCTTAAACAGCTCAAGACCATAAAAAGAACACTTCACCGCTTCTAATGCATCACTGTTTATCTGTTTTTGCTGCTTAAAGAAACAATCGGATGTCCTTGTCGGTCGCGTTTGTTGTCTTCTGATTTTAAAGTCCTTAGCTATTGCCAGGTGTGTTGGGATGGGTTAGTTGATATTAAAGGTAATGCATTAGGTATTGGTGTTAGGCATTTGCCACTACAGTGTCAATCATGATATTACACAAATATGCAATATGTACGAAAATAGGTAATTTGATAGAAATATTCGGATAATATTTAAACTGTTGTTTTTATTGAATCAGATCATAAATTAAATCTGTTCTAGATCGTACTACACTGAAATTCTAATTTACATTGTCGAAGAAACATGTAATTACAGTTCTATGCAAAATATTCGCTGTTTGTAGGTTAGACTCTTTTAAATTCAGAGTAAGAAAAACTTATAAAATACAACATTTTGCAATTATTCCATCTTGCAGTTAGTTGATCGGCCGCCTGGTACTAAGGCAATAATGAAGATGGTATTTCATGTTTGCCTTTTAGCCAAGGACATCTATCACCCTCTTCGATATCCCCTCTGAATTAGCTGCTGTCTTGAGAAGAATCCGTCAAAAGCTACCTCAGAATATAGCGTTACACTTCTCTCTAGATAAGGGAGGTCTAATAAAATACTATAAATTCCCCTCTCCAACCGTTTTACCAGCAAGTAATGGTTTTCATGTTATTATATCAATTCCCCTAATGAATAAACAAGCGAGTATGAAATCTACCGAGCAGTGCAAGTTCCAGTACCATATTCAGAACAACGGATTGGTGTTAAGTATGTATCTAGCCATTTCACGAGACAAAATTCATTTTGCATACCTGAAAGCGGAAGAATTACCCTCATTGTACTGAAACCTTAATCTGTAAGATTAATTGCTCACTCTTATAAGTTATCAACAACCAGGTATGCATTACATTGCTTTTCCTACGCGACGACAAGCGAATCTAAGCAATGTGTAAGAAAACCTTTTTTCCAATGACTAAAAACCTTTGGTACAACACATTTTTGGCAGGAATGGGCTAATCTGAACCCTAGACCCTTTCGAGATCAAAATTAAGTGCAAAAATGTTGAAAAATCAACCAGCAAAGTACTTATATTGGTTGTCCACCTGACTGCCCTAGAAGAAAGCTGCAATTGACATCTGCTTTGTTTGATATGCCCTTACAGGTTTCTGGCTCAATTACCGTTTAGCAGCAGGTGACATTTGGAGCCGAAATTGAGATAGCAAAACTAGCCCCAAATATTTAGAACTCCTTCAGTATTTTCCGTCTACCCTTGTATTCTATCGAATCCGATATGGCTGCACTTGGCAATTTAGTCTCAACCGTTGAAACCATTCCTGTGGAACACCTTCACAAAATTCTTGAGCAATATATTTACCACGGTAAAGAGTTCCAGGAACTTCGTCCGATGTATTCTTTTCCTGTTTGGAAGGAGGGTCTAATTTTTGGTGGTATCCCGACGTCTAATTTTTGGTGATATCTCCATAGCGTCAACAACGGAGTCTAAAATTTATATGTGGTGAACAGACAACCTCCTTTATTAAAGCCAAATTCCGACACCCCAAATGATCTCGCTGACGACCCGGTTGACATCTACCCTGAAAGTCTTGGGCACCGTGCAATTACTAGGGATACGTATAATCAGGGCAGTGATGAATGAAGAGTGTAAAGTGAGAGTCACTGAGCTTAATGCGTTGGAACTAAAATGAAAATGAAATTCGAGTTTGTAAAAGTTTGTCAACATCAACAGGTGTTGGCATCTCTGAATGATCAGCCAACAAATAATAACATTATTTGATGTATGATTAGCTATTACTTAATATTATGATTGCTATTTGGTATCTAAAGAATAGATTATAAAATGTTTTACTTGTCAATTGTTGAATCTTAAACCGTTCACTCCAGATTCGACACTCATTAAAGCTCATAGTATACTGAGTATACGTCATAATCTGAAAACCATTGTGAGGTTAACTAAAAGATTTAATCTTTGGGATATAAATCTTTATTTGGAGCGGATGAATGTAAAATGGTGGTTCAGATTATTGACATATTTCTGCTTTAACGATTTATTGAAGGTTTTTTAACAGGAACTTCCCAGGCCCTGTAACTGAAACCTAGGTATAATCGTATATTACTGTGATGTATTTTATCATGACTTAGATGCCGTCTGGTAATCCTTACCCTCTGGTCTCGTAAAAAGTTTTTATGCACAAAACGAAGATTCTAGTAGCCATTGATATGCGGGAAACTGTTATTAATGGGGCAGCTATCCTTTTCAACCTGTTGAATCGTAAAAATAACCAACACCACTAACAGCCTAATCAACGAACTCTGTACGCTTTATGATGAACTATTTGTGACAATTATACCACAGATAACTTACATTCGACTTGTATCGCTGCTCCCAAGAGTCCTCTGCGCTGAGAATAAGCCATCCTGACGTTTAACAATTTAGTGACGCAACTACAATCCTCTGTCCAAGGACATCTATCACCTTCTTTGATATCCCGTCTGAATTAGCTGTTCTCCCGAGAAGAATCCGACAAAAGCTGCCAGAACATAAGGTCACCCTATTCTCTAGATAAGGAAGGTGTAATATAACATTATCAATTCCCCTCTCCAACCGTTTTACCAGCAAGTAATGGTTTTCATGTTATTATATCGATTCCCCTAATGGATAAACAAACGAGTGTGAAATCTACAGAGCAGTGCAAGTCCCAGTGTCAAATTTAGAACAATACCTTGATGCTAAGTATGTCTTACAAAGTGAGTATATAGCCACTTCACAAGATTTATTTTGCATGCTGTAAGCGGGAGAATTATCCCTTTGTGCTAAAAACCCAAGTTGTCGATTTACTTCCCCGCTCTTTAAAGTTATCAACTACCCGATATGCATTGCATCGCTTTTCCTACTCGATGAGAAGCAAATCCCAGCAATGTGTAAGAAAACCTACCGTTGAGAAGGCGTTGTCCTCCATGGCGTCGACAGCGGAGTCTGAAATTGATATGTGGTGAACATCAAACCTCTTTTACCAAAGTCAAATTCCATAACACCCCTAAGGATCTCGCTCCCGATCCAGTTAACATCGGCCCTGAAAGTCTTGGGCACCTTACAATGATAGGAGATACTTGCAATCGGGGTAATAATGAATGAAAGTTTGTCAACATCTAATGGTGTTGGTATCTCCGAATTATCAGCTAACAGATTATGATGTTATTTGATGTATGATTATCTTTTGTTTAATATTATGACTGCTGTGTGTTATCTAAAAATAGATTACAAATTGTTTCCTTGGCAAGTGTTGAGTCTGGAACCGATCACTTCACATTCGACATTACCTTGCTTGATTTATCAGCTGCTTTCGACACCGCCCACCAAGACAGATTCTTGTACCGCTTAGAATCTGACTATGGTGTATCGGGCAATGTACTCAACTGGTTTGCTTCATATTTTGAAGAACGCACCCAAATTATCAAAATAAATCAATCTTCATCTATTCTCTTGGCACTCACTACGGCCATGCCTCATGGTTCGGGCACTGGCCCATGGGACTACACGAAATATACAGGTGCCCTGGATCCCCTTATACCCACTCTGCAGCTTCAGTACCACATGTTTCTCGATGATATACAATTCCACAAATCCCTTGATCCAAATTCTACACTGTCTCCCTCTATTGCCATAAACGAAATAGAGACAGGAATTATCCGAATATCATGCTGAATGACCGAAAACTGAGCTCTGAATAAAAACTGAATTCATAATTTTTGGCACGAAGCAACAATTAGCTAAGATAAACTTTGATAGCATAGATGTAGAAGGAGAAAATATCACAACCCGAACTAGTGTACGGAACCCAGGCGTGTACTTGCAGAGATGCAGAAATGAAAATGACTGTACACGTCAACCACGTAGTTAAAGAATTGCAAAATCTCATCCATTCGAAGATACATTACGTACGTTTGAAGCCGCTCACACAGCCTGTTCAAAGTATGGTCATATCCCACCTTGACTATGGAAATTGATTGCTATATGGTATTAATACTAGTCTATTAAATTAACTTCAGAAGGTACAAAAGATATTAGGAATAAAAACATTCGACCACATCTCCGCTGGATTGATGAAATTACACTGCCTTCCAGTTACATTTCGCATTGACTATAAAATTGCAGTCATTATGTTCCATGTTCTGACCACAAACGAACAGGGTTATTTGCGCGATCTCTTGCAGATCCAACCATGTCACAACACACGCTGAACCACCAAAGGACTTCTGCTAGTCACACTAAAGGCTAAGCTTAGGTCAGCTGGATAGAGATCCGTTGATATCGCTGCAGCCCGAATCTGGAGTTCACTCCCATACAGTCTAAGAATGGCTAAAGATATCAACATCTTCAAAAGATCACTAAAACACATAAGAACTGCATGTTGTAATATGTTATAGAACGATTTTTGGGAATTTTATTTTTATTCTTAAGTCATATCTTAATACAATTGGTATTGTATAAGGCTAAAGTTTTCTGTATTAAGTTTAAGTTAATGGTAAAGCACTTTGAGCAAATTGTGGGTGAAGCGCTCTATAAGCTGGCAGTTCTATTATTATTATTATTATTATTACTATTACTATCCTTTTCAACCTGTGGGAAAGTAATGGATTCTGTCATCGTATCTTCTTAATCCGGCATCTGGCTGCCATATATTCCCATATTCAACATATGGCTGTATCGTATACTCACATCAGAAAAGGTCTGTGGTTTCTCTTAAAAGCCATAAGTCTATCACGAGAAAAGATCATGTAAAATCCCTAGATGGCTCTCGTCTAAGAACGTCTTCCGTCTTCCCTATATAAGTGGTCTACCGTAGCTCAAAAAGTCGTTTTGCTCATGGTTTAAAATATAAAATTACGTGGCAGTTAATTTGCTGTCAGCCTGGATCAAGCGAAGTAATATAGAAAAGAACCACTAGACAATTGTTATGAAACGATGTGAAAGTCAGCCATGAAACAATAAATGATAGCAGTCGAACGTATGCAGGAGTGACTTTTCAGTATTTTTAAAACTGCCTCTCGAGGACTTCTTTTACGCATACTGGTACATAATTTGGAGGCGTGACCAGGATTTTCAACAACATCAACAACAACAACAACAGCAACAACAACAACAACAACAAGAAAAGTAGCAAAAGTAAGCAAAGAACGCATTTATGATCAGAACTTCCGCTGCCGCCGCATTGATGAGCCAAGCCTGTTACCAGCCGCTGCCGCATCGTCGTATCAACTAGTAGCTGCCGTAGCGACTGTACTAAACTCCCGTACCGATAAGTCGCAAGTTCCAAGCCTGGTAAATAGGGGGTAATATCAGATAGACAGTAAATATAAAAAGGAGCGACTTAAGTATAACATGCGCATGTGACAGAAACACAGAGGAATCCCTGTTGAGAAATTACGATGTAAATCCTACTCCAAATACCTGTGCTTGTTCTATCCGACCAATTACAGGCTGAATCAAGAACTTTTTTCCTATATGGAAATACTGCATCATACACTTCGTGGATAGTCACCTACTCGGTTGAAATACGACTTTATCAGTCCCACCTCCAAAACCTCTTGATGCAAACAAAAGAGTTTGCAGGTGCAGTTGAAATGTAATAAACAATAAACTCTCAGAGGAATACATGACAAAGTCAGCCATTGATGCCAACAGATCCATTCGAGGAAATATTATCGACCTTATCTCTCAAGAATCAGTTTCAGGAAGAATATCTTACCGTTAGTATCATGTTTGGCGATGTTTTATTCCTTCCGGTATTACCGTCATCTCGCCCACGCAGATCAGTCATACCGATAGTTGGCAATTTGCTCTCCTCCGTTTTTGTCTCAACTTAAGGAAAAGTACGACGTTCACGCGACGTAATTGTAGGTTTTGGACACACGAACAAACAAGTTGTCCACATTCTCTCAGAAAGTATTACTTTAATACATAAAACTAACGCCGAATTGCAGGTAAATCAACAAGCCCTCGTAACGCCACTAACCTCAGATACACTTCAGGCACTTCTGTTTCTTGCCCGGAAATGTCCGTCTTGAAAAGCACTTAGTCAGAGCGGTACCGGTTGCTTAGCAGCATCGAGCTGTAGACAAGAAGTCGACGCAGCGGCAACGCTCAGATAAGACATTGGGCAGATTTATGTGATCAAAACAATCATAATTTCTACGAAAAACATCTAGTATTACTGAGTAGAAAATTAAAGCAGAAAATTGATAAAAATGCAAAAAAGATATCAGGACAGTATAACAGCAGTGCTTAAACAGCTCAAGACCATAAAAAGAACACTTCACCGCTTCTAATGCATCACTGTTTATCTGTTTTTGCTGCTTAAAGAAACAATCGGATGTCCTTGTCGGTCGCGTTTGTTGTCTTCTGATTTTAAAGTCCTTAGCTATTGCCAGGTGTGTTGGGATGGGTTAGTTGATATTAAAGGTAATGCATTAGGTATTGGTGTTAGGCATTTGCCACTACAGTGTCAATCATGATATTACACAAATATGCAATATGTACGAAAATAGGTAATTTGATAGAAATATTCGGATAATATTTAAACTGTTGTTTTTATTGAATCAGATCATAAATTAAATCTGTTCTAGATCGTACTACACTGAAATTCTAATTTACATTGTCGAAGAAACATGTAATTACAGTTCTATGCAAAATATTCGCTGTTTGTAGGTTAGACTCTTTTAAATTCAGAGTAAGAATACACTTATAAAAGAAAGGGGGGTCAATATTCCTATTGACGTAAGGCTTCACTGCATCTCATGCGAAGTTGTCTACATCCCGTCTGCTTCTTCATGCAACAGCAGCAGTATTAAAAAAATTTTATTGCTTAAAAATTGCCACCACCTACAACATCCGCTTAAAGCTGAAGGTTAAAACGTCAAATCACAGAACGAGTGAAGCCGTACTCACAAAAGTTAACTGTAAAGTAGCAATAGTGATAATGTGTTAAGCTTACAGCTGCAATTTTACAGAGTCATTGAATGAATCTTGCAAGTATATGTTAAAAAATTCACATAAACTGCAATGCATGCATTGGTTGTATTGGTTGCTGTTGTTGGTAGTTAATGAAACTGTGTAGCTAACTTTTGTGAATATAACTGCTGTTGTTTAAAGCAGTAGACCAGATGCGGACAGTGTCGCATAAGGGAGTTTGAAGCTTTACGTACAACAAGGTGAAAGGTTCATTACGGTATACGAAAAAATGTTGGCCTAGCCCAATATCATTCTTTTTTTAAAGGGATGGCCGGAAGACTCATTTGTGCTAATTTTGAATTCCGTAGTGGTGAATAACCCTGTGCAGTCGTTTCGCTGAGGCAATTTGAGCGAAGGTTGATCCCCCGCTTGTCACCCCTGGCCAGATTCGAACCAGGCACCATGGGATTACAGGACCAACGCTCTACCGACTGAGCTAACCGTCAACCCCTAATGTCATTCTTAACAATATACACAAAAGGGGCTATTATTGCCTGCTATTTTACTGCTCCGATTTTTATTTTGTCACATTTAACGTTGTTGAAGGTCACCTGATCTGGTTTCACAGTATAATATGGAAAATAAATAATAGACTTATTTATAAGAAGTACTTTGACTCAAATCTCGCAATTTACGCAATTTCATGTTATATTATTTATACATTGCCTGCGCATTATATTGAATAAATATGGGTTTTTCAAGAAATTCTCATACAAATAAGATGAATATTTGCTTGCGTTACAACTATTATTGTTGAAAAGAATTTAGGCTATAAAATGCAATCTTTCGCTTTTGTTTCTTAGTCGTATCGTCGTACAGTTAAAAATTTGGTTGCAAATTAAATTCGGAACGAAGACTTTAAATTATGCTGGTCTGCTTTTATTCCACGAACCACTGTGTAAGAATGGCTTCCGGTGTCACCGAGGACATAAAGTTAAGTTTGGCTCATCAATTCATTTAACGGTGGAAACCCAAATGCACCATTTGAAGATAGAAAAAGGATTTGTTAAAATTTGTTAGTGGGATAAGGGCTCTTGTGATGGAGGGCATTGCATTCAATACATAATTATACAACATCATACGGATGCAAAGGAAAGGTTCTTTGAAGATTGCAGAAGCCAGTACAATCGAGTTTTTCTTCGATTTATTAAAAATATCAAAAAATGAAATAATTCCTTCTTTAAATATTCTTTTAATTCTTTCGACGATACAGGTTATGGTATTGAGGGAAGATGAAATTCTATGGAACGCGTTAAAAGTTAAAACAAAATCTGCTAGAAAGAAGAAATGAAAGCAAATGTGAGTCATTTAAAAACTAAGTCTTGATCATAAAGGCACGTGACTTCTGAATAACTGACAAGTAGTCTTTCTTACTTTATGTAATGGCGACGCAACATTCATCGGAGAATTTTAATTGTAAAATAATTAATGAAAAATATATCAAATAGGAATTTTTATGTTAGATTTTAAAATTGTTAAGATATTCAGAAAAATTAAGATTTTAATGTTCAACTTCCTTGAAAATATTGCAAATCCATCTCTAAAAACTTAATTAAATTCTATTGCTATGGATATTAAAATTCCATTCAATTGAAATAAATGAAATTAAATTTTAGTGATATAAAATTTGCATTGTACATGTAATATATATATATATATATATATATATATATATATATGTATATATATATATATGAGATTTATACCAAAACAACCAACCAACCAACCAACCAACCAAACAAGCGACCGAACAACCAACCAACCAATCAACCAACCAACCAACAACCAACCAGCCAAACAACCAACCAACCAACCAACCAACCAAAAAACCAACCAACCAAACAACCAATCAACAGCCAACCAAGAGCAACCACAAGCCAATAAAAAACAAGAACCAACCAGCAAAACAACCAGCAAATAACCAACCAACCAACCAACCAGCCAACCAATCAACAACCAACCAACCAACCAGCCAACCAATCAACAACCAATTTACCAACAACCAACTACCTAACCACCAACCAAAAAAGCAATATATAAACAACTAACCAACTAACCAACAACCAACCAACTAACCAACATCCAACCAAATAACCATCCAATCAACCAACCAACCAACCAACCAACCATCCAACCAACCAACCAACCAACCAACCAACCAACCATCCAACCAACCAACCAGCCAACCATCCAACCAACCAACCAACCAAGCAACAAACAAACAAACAACTTACCAACAACCAACCAATCAGCCAACAACCAGCCAACCAACCATTCAACCAACCAATTAACTAAGAACAACAAACCAACAACCAACCAATCCACAACCAGCCAAGAGGAACAACCAACAAACCTACCAACCAACCAACCAACCAACCAACCAACCAACCAACCAACCAACCAAACAACCAGCCAAACAACCAACCAACCAACCAATCGACCAACCAACCAACCAACCAACCAACTAATCAACTATCCAGCCAACCAACCAACAACAACTTACAATCCAACCAGCCAAGAGCCAACCATCCGACCAATCATCCAATCAACCAACCAACAACAACAAACAATAACAATTAACCAACCATCCAACCAACCAACCAACCAACCAACCATCCAAGCAATCAACTAACCAATCAATTAACCAACCAATAAACAAACCAACCAGCCAGTAATCAAACATCTAACAATCAACCAACCAACAAACAACACAAATGTGTTCCTAGACGTTCCTTTTATACACCCCAGGTTTCGAGCCAATGTGATTTCCAAGTTCTAATATGTCTAAAAATAAATTTTCTACAATTTGAGGATGGGGCCGGGGTCGAGAGGTCGAAAGACCAAAAATATTCCGAATCGTCTAAAACGGATAAATATGCGAAAAAACCACAAAATTTTCCAACAGGGGGGAGATAAGGGGGTAAAAAAAACGAAAAATGTTCAGAATCGTCTGAAACGTGTAAATATGAAAAAATAACAAAATTTTCCCACGGGAGAGGGAGGTGGATAAAAAACAAAAATGTTCAGAATCGTCTGAAACATATAAATATGCATAAATCAAAAAAAATTTTCCCACCGAGATGGCGGGGTCTGACATAGTTTGTTCTAAAGGGGGAAGGTGGGGTCTGACATAATATTTCCTAGGGAGGAGTGGTGAGAGCGGAGAGGGTGGCTCAGAACTCTTGTTTTCCTACTACTGAGGGGGGTAAGCATACGAGGGTATTGCTGTTGTGGGTGGGTGTGGGGGATATTTAGTGTCTTGGCGCCTTTGGTGGGGAGAATGGTTGACGCTTTACTCCCAAGAGCATTAATTCCTGCAAATATATGGGCTGAGAAATAACATTATTCAGAATATGTGTCATCTTAGGCAAAATCAAACGCATTTCATTTGAAAGTTTTTGAAATAAATAAAATAAAATAAAAATAAAATAAAGTTTATCCAACGTTATCAAATCAGAATGTATTTATTGGTGCACTTTAGTAATCGACAATAATATATTTTTTGAAGTTAAATATTTCACTGAATTTCAGTTATTCTTCTTTTAGTTTACGATATTTGAAATTAATTAAACTATTCTTCATAAAAATTATGACACAAATAATTTCATATATCAATAAACAATCATAATGAGCGAATAAAAAACTTATTGTTGCCAGAAACAACGTTCAAAGTAAAAGTTACTTGATAACCTGTAGTATTTTATGAGTTCTTATTCTTAGATTAATAAAAAAGTGAATTACCGATCATTTTTCATTAAAGAAAGCATCGCATTGGGAACACCCCTAAAGCAAATTAAACATTAAGCCATGAATAATAAATCAATGAATCTACACTAATAGGAAATTTCTCTAATAATAAATTACATACTGTACTATTAGTAATTGTGATTATGAATATATTTTGTACTTTTATAGCAATTTTTTCGTTTTCTCCTTGTTTCTATAGCAAAAGCAATGTCTTATACCTTATAAAACATCGGTAACTCCACTTTGTCTTGTCAATGTTTAAATATATAAACTGAAAGCATTGAATTCTGAAAACATAAAAAATGTCAATAGCGAGTGAGAAACCTGCATGTCCAATTAAGGCAAAACCACATTTAACAATAACGGCACGCAATATTTCGGGATTTTATACAAAATATACACATAAGTCAACTGAGTAGGGTAAAAGTGGGGCTTCTAAAACAGGAAGTGACGTCATAATGACGTCAGGAGGTGTTTTAGAAGCCCCATGGGGTTTCTAAAACAGTGACGTCATAATGACGTCACTGTGGGGAAAACCCGATCGATAAATTTCAGAGTGCACTCGTACAGACTGTGGGGGAAAACCCGATCGATAAATTTCAGAGTGCACTCGTACAGAGTGTGGGGGAAAACCCGATCGATAAATTTTAGAGTGCACTCGTTCAGAGCGTGGGAACGATCAATAAATTTGAGAAGGAATGGGATTTTCAGCAGGATAAAAGTGGGGGCTCCGAAAACAGGAAGGGACGTCATAATGACGTCACGAGGTGTTTTCGGAGCCCCATGGGGCTCCGAAAACAGTGACGTGATTGTTTTCGAATCCGCATGGGTATTTTGAAACAGGTAATCGAAAGAGCGCGCGCCCGTTCAATGACGTCATGATGACGTCATGATGACGTTATAATGACGTCATCATGATGACGTTATAATGACGTCATCATGACGTTATAATGGCGTCATCATCATGACGTTATAATGACGTCATAATGACGTCATCATGACGTTTTCATGACGTCATCATCATGACGTTATAATGACGTCATTATGACGTTATCATGACGTTATCATGACGTCATCATGATGTAATGGCATATTAAGACAGTTCTAAGCAGGATAACCCTAAGTGGCCTGTCAATCATCATGACGTCATTAGTCACATGACCTGTCAATCATCATTGGTCACATGACCTGTCAATCATGTGTGATGTGATTCCAACCGCATATGAGGAATATTTTCCTGCTCATTAACCTTCTGGCCTGAATGGCTCAGTTGGTAGAGCAGAGGACCCGTAAGCGGACCCATGATCTGAAGGTCGGTGGATCGAACCCGCCCTCGGGCATCACTTTCATATCAAAGGTCCTCAATCTTAGAAGACCCCCCCCCTGGGTCCTCAAACTTGGAAGACCCCCCCTGGTGCCTCAAACTTGGAAGACCCCCCCCCGGGTCCTCAGACTTGGAAGACCCCCCGGGTCCTCAAACTTGGAAGACCCCCCCCCCCCCCCAGGATGTGACTATGTAACATCATATAGCTATATGACTATTTAATTGCTATGTGAACATAATTAGTTTCAAGTATGTATGTCATTATCAGATCGTTCAACAGTCAAGCCGCGATAGCTCACTTGGCAGAGCAAACGGCTAGCAACCTGAGAGTCCCGGGATCGATGCCACATCGGGGCAAACTTTTTTTTTGGTTTTTTGTTCACTTTTATGACTCTGTGACATTATGTGACAACATGTGACTGTGACATCATGTGACTCTGTGACATTATGTGACTGTGACTGTTTTTTTTTTTTTTTTTTTTTTAACATAATGGCTATATTTCTATGTCTATTTTCACTATTATTATGATAATATTTAATTAGTCATATTTCAATGGTTCTAACCACACAGCATAGGAATAAGTACATGTGTACAGAGTGTGGGGAAACCGATCAATAAATTTTAGAGTGCACTCGTTCAGAGTGTGGAGGAAACCGATCGATAAAATTTCAGAGTGCACTCGTTCAGACCGTGGGAACGATCGATAAATTTGAAAACATCAAAGGCCTAGACCGTGGGAACGATCAATAAATTTCAGAGTGCACTAATTCAGAGCGTGGGAACAATCAATAAATTTGAGAAGGAATGGGATTTTTCACAACTCTATGTTTTATGTTATAGTAGTTGGAAAATGACACTTCTAAAGCACATTTAACAAATGTAGGTTTTTATAACATATAATATATAAAATAAGTTTGAACATTTTAGCATGCTACTTATTTAAATGTTCTAAAGTTATAGTAGTGGAAAAATGGTGGTTCTAGACCAACTTTAACAAATTTAGTTATTAACACCATATGATATATAAAATAAGTTTGAACATTTTAGCATGCTACTTATTTGAATATTCTAAAGTCATACTAGTGGAAAAATGATGGTTCTAGACCAACTTTAACAAATTTTGTTTTTTGACAAAATATGATGTATAAAGTAAGTTTGAACATTTTACCATGGTGTAGTAGGGTAAAAATAAGGGTTCTAGACCAACTTTAACAAATTTTGTTTTTTGACAAAATATGATGTATAAAATAAGTTTGAACATTTTACCATGGTGTAGTAGGGTAAAAATAAGGGTTCTAGACCAACTTTAACAAATTTTTGTTTTTTGACAACATATGATGTATAAAATAAGTTTGAACATTTTACCATGGTGTAGTAAGGTCAAAATCAGGGTTCTAAACCAACTTTAACAAATTTAGTTTTTTACACGTTTCAGACGATTCTACCACTTGGTTGGTTGGTTGATTGTTGGAAAATGGGAAGTGAAAATGTGAATAGTTCTGTAGGAAAACTGCGCCCATTCAAAAGACGTGTTCGAATGGCAAGCCCATTCAAAACACGTGTTCGAATAATTTTTGAAAGATATTACGTCGTGGTATTGTTCAACAAATTGTTCAACATGTTCAACACATTCAACATGTTCAACATGTTCAACAAGTTCAACAACATGTTCAACATGTTCAACAAGTTGTTCAACATGTTCAACATGTTGTTGTTCAACATGTTGTTCAACATGTTGTATATAAAGCTATGTTTAAAGACTTTCTCATCATTTGAATAGTGTAGGTTGAACCGAAAGGATGTATACATGCAACATTTGTTCGAAATCTTACAATTGGCCGCAAAGTCTTAAAAGACACTTAAAGGTTGCTCACGCTTCAGAAGTGGATGAAGAATCGGATATGGAAAACCCTGTAAAACTACCTTTCACGGAAACTTTAGATGAGTCTTCTATGGAAAGTCAAAGCGTCAACATAGCTGAAAAGAATGCACATGCTTGTACAGAATGTGGTGCATTGTACAACAGCGAAGAAGCTTTGCTCAAACATATGGAGCAGTGTGGTGAGGATGCTGATGACAGGAGTTCTGAAAGTGAGTCAGAAACAGACTCTGAAAGTGAGTCAGAAATAGACTCTGTTTGGCATGATATGGTTCAAGACGTCTACGATGACTATGATAACATATTTCAAGAAAAGGTTTCAGAATATGAAGAACAAGGACTTGAAGATGCGCGTGAAATAGCAAGTTATGACCTTCGACCCATTTATAAGCATGGACTAAAACAACTGTTTATGAGACTGTTCAACTATACCCAGCGTCTACAACAAAGCAAACATTATCAAAAGATTTTAGAGGACTTTAATTACTTTGTTGATGAAAAACATTATAAGTATTCAAAGGCATTAAAGGCGGCTATAAGGAAAAACAATGCATTCTTTGAAGAGCTACTAGATATGGAGGAGGAGGAGGATGGTAGCAGTGACAACAAAAGTGGCATGGACAGTGAACAGAGTGAAACAGATGCAGAAAAATAGACTTATTTGACTAAACTTTATAATAAAGACTTTATAAATGTTGTAATATTTTATTAACTTAAGCGTTGTGTAATATATGTCTTGCTTTGCAACATATAAAGTGTAAGGTTCCTGACACGGTTTTAATTGAGCCGTAAACCATATATCATATATTGGGTATTATAGTTAATTTTGTATTATTATGTATTATATTCAAGAATTGTATTATTACGTATTATATTCAAGTATTGTTTTATTATGTATTATATCCAAGTATTGTTTTATTATGTATTATATCCAAGTATTGTATGATAAAAATAAAAAGTTGAAAAGCATCATATGTGTTTTTATTGAACATTACAAATATGTACAATTATGATAAAAACAAAACTATTTCAAATACATATTATGTTAATACATGTGCAGAAGAACTTAACTTAAAATTTTATAACAACTGACTTCACATGAACATAGATAAAGTTAATTTCATAGTCTACATATGAAGACAATTTAATTTGAACTACATATCAAATGTACATGTCCATATGAGTCAAAGCTAAGTTCTTGTCAAGCTTCAAAACCGTCGGTCCAATCTTCTGCACTGTGATGAAATCACAGCATCCAATAAGCTCGTCATGCTGTTAAAACTGTATACAGTCATCTCGCTGTCTACTCAACCATCTTCTGACAGTCACTGCATTTATACAGATCCATTTTCTGAAGCATGAGATCCACTGACGTCATTTGCTTCTTCAACATGTGCCAGTCTTTCAATGACAACAAAATTCCCTTCTTGGTAGGATATAATCTCCCAGATGCATGATTCGTAATATATTTACGAATGTTAACCATCACTTTCTGTTGATAATTCACCAATTTAATATATGTTTCTCCATTAATGGGTATCATGGGTATCTACACGCATCTTCTTCATAGTGGTATCAGCTTTACGCTCCGGTTCTCGCTTCACATTAGGCTCTGTCGTATCTTTTCGCATTTTACACGGCGGCGTCATAGCTGGTAACTCATCTCTTTTTATCTTTCTAAGATGTGGTCGCTTTTGACGCTGCTGACGTGACTTCGCCTTAGACTTTACCATGGGCATTGCCTTAGACTTTGCTGTAGGTATTGTCTCAGGCTTTACTATAAAATTTTCTGCAGGCATTGCCATAGATGGTAGTTGTTGTTCACTCACTGCAGACATGTTCACTCTTCAGTATCTTGATACAGAATGTGCGTTATGTCTGAGGGTAGGTACCTTTTATGCTCTATAGGGAGCTGCCACACTCGAGGTTGGACACACTATGTCCTAAAATGTTTAGAAATAATTTTACCATATGCGACTTTGCAGTCAATTGTAAGATTTCGAACAAATGTTGCATGTATACATCCTTTCGGTTCAACCTACACTATTCAAATGAAGAGAAAGTCTTTAAACATAGCTTTATATACAACTTGTTGAACAACAACATGTTGAACAACAACATGTTGAACATGTTGTTGAACATGTTGAACATGTTGAACATGTTGTTGAACATGTTGAACATGTTGTTGAACATGTTGAACATGTTGTTGAACATGTTGAACATGTTGTTGAACATGTTGTTGAACATGTTGAACATGTTGCTGAACATGTTGTTGAACATGTTGAACATGTTGTTGAACATGTTGAACATGTTGTTGAACATGTTGTTGAACAACTTGTTGAACATGTTGAACATGTTGTTGAACTTGTTGAACATGTTGAACATGTTGAATGTGTTGAACATGCTGAACAATTTGTTGAACAATACCACGACGTAATATCTTTCAAAAATTATTCGAACACGTGTTTTGAATGGGCTTGCCATTCGAACACGTCTTTGAAATGGGCTTGCCATTCGAACACGTCTTTAAAATGGGCTTGCCATTCGAACACGTCTTTTGAATGGGCGCAGTTTTCCTACAGAACTATTCACATTTTCACTTCCCATTTTCCAACAATCAACCAACCAACCAAGTGGTAGAATCGTCTGAAACGTGTAAAAAACTAAATTTGTTAAAGTTGGTTTAGAACCATGATTTTGACCTTACTACACCATGGTAAAATGTTCAAACTTATTTTATACATCATATGTTGTCAAAAAACAAAAATTTGTTAAAGTTGGTCTAGAACCCTTATTTTTACCCTACTACACCATGGTAAAATGTTCAAACTTATTTTATACATCATATTTTGTCAAAAAACAAAATTTGTTAAAGTTGGTCTAGAACCCTTATTTTTACCCTACTACACCATGGTAAAATGTTCAAACTTACTTTATACATCATATTTTGTCAAAAAACAAAATTTGTTAAAGTTGGTCTAGAACCATCATTTTTCCACTAGTATGACTTTAGAATATTCAAATAAGTAGCATGCTAAAATGTTCAAACTTATTTTATATATCATATGGTGTTAATAACTAAATTTGTTAAAGTTGGTCTAGAACCACCATTTTTCCACTACTATAACTTTAGAACATTTAAATAAGTAGCATGCTAAAATGTTCAAACTTATTTTATATATTATATGTTATAAAAACCTACATTTGTTAAATGTGCTTTAGAAGTGTCATTTTCCAACTACTATAACATAAAACATAGAGTTGTGAAAAATCCCATTCCTTCTCAAATTTATTGATTGTTCCCACGCTCTGAATTAGTGCACTCTGAAATTTATTGATCGTTCCCACGGTCTAGGCCTTTGATGTTTTCAAATTTATCGATCGTTCCCACGGTCTGAACGAGTGCACTCTGAAATTTTATCGATCGGTTTCCTCCACACTCTGAACGAGTGCACTCTAAAATTTATTGATCGGTTTCCCCACACTCTGTACACATGTACTTATTCCTATGCTGTGTGGTTAGAACCATTGAAATATGACTAATTAAATATTATCATAATAATAGTGAAAATAGACATAGAAATATAGCCATTATGTTAAAAAAAAAAAAAAACAGTCACAGTCACATAATGTCACAGAGTCACATGATGTCACAGTCACATGTTGTCACATAATGTCACAGAGTCATAAAAGTGAACAAAAAACCAAAAAAAAAAGTTTGCCCCGATGTGGCATCGATCCCGGGACTCTCAGGTTGCTAGCCGTTTGCTCTGCCAAGTGAGCTATCGCGGCTTGACTGTTGAACGATCTGATAATGACATACATACTTGAAACTAATTATGTTCACATAGCAATTAAATAGTCATATAGCTATATGATGTTACATAGTCACATCCTGGGGGGGGGGGGGGTCTTCCAAGTTTGAGGACCCGGGGGGGGGAGGGGTCTTCCAAGTCTGAGGACCCGGGGGGGTCTTCCAAGTTTGAGGCACCAGGGGGGGGTCTTCCAAGTTTGAGGCACCAGGGGGGGGGTCTTCCAAGTTTGAGGACCCAGGGGGGGGTCTTCTAAGATTGAGGACCTTTGATATGAAAGTGATGCCCGAGGGCGGGTTCGATCCACCGACCTTCAGATCATGGGTCCGCTTACGGGTCCTCTGCTCTACCAACTGAGCCATTCAGGCCAGAAGGTTAATGAGCAGGAAAATATTCCTCATATGCGGTTGGAATCACATCACACATGATTGACAGGTCATGTGACCAATGATGATTGACAGGTCATGTGACTAATGACGTCATGATGATTGACAGGCCACTTAGGGTTATCCTGCTTAGAACTGTCTTAATATGCCATTACATCATGATGACGTCATGATAACGTCATGATAACGTCATAATGACGTCATTATAACGTCATGATGATGACGTCATTATAACGTCATGATGACGTCACTATGACGTCATTATAACGTCATGATGATGACGTCATTATAACGTCATGATGACGTCATTATAACGTCATCATGATGAAGTCATTATAACGTCATGATGACGTCATCATGACGTCATTGAACGGGCGCGCGCTCTTTCGATTATCTGTTTCAAAATACCCATGCGAATTCGAAAACAATGACATCACTGTTTTCGGAGCCCCATGGGGCTCCGAAAACACCTCGTGACGTCATTATGACGTCACTTCCTGTTTTCGGAGCCACACTTTTATCCTGCTGAAAATCCCATTCCTTCTCAAATTTGTTGATCGTTCCCACGCTCTGAACGAGTCCACTCTAAAATTTATCGATCGGGTTTTCCCCCACACTCTGTACGAGTGCACTCTGAAATTTATCGATCGGGTTTTCCCCCACACTCTGTACGAGTGCACTCTGAAATTTATCGATCGGGTTTTCCCCACAGTGACGTCATTATGACGTTACTGTTTTAGAAACCCCATGGGGCTTCTAAAACATCTCCTGACGTCATTATGACGTCACTTCCTGTTTTAGAAGCCCCACTTTTACACTACTCAACTGTATACATATCGACTGTTTAAGTTTCTTGTGATGTGATATGATATGTAAAAACACTTGTTCCAGATATTGGCAAACTCGGTCTTGCTAAGGGGTCTCAACGGATGTACTCATAATAGAAGGCGCATTGTAATAATTTCAATTTCACTTCCACTTCCAGGGTTGCTAATTGCCACCTCCTCATCCTGGCTCCTCCACAGTGCCAAACATCTAGACCGTACTAAGGAAACGTAAACAAAATGCTGGTAAGTCTGATAAATGCTTAACATATATTCGATTTATTCCAGCAAGACCATAAGAATTCGTCTTAAGCTCTGTTTGTTTCCAGTGATGGAGCCAGGCATTCTCGAGTGGGTGGCATTTGGGGGCATGACCCATTTTAATGTTCTGGAAGAACTCGTATAAGATTGGACGGGCGGGCCAACCCATGTAGAGGGGACATAACCTACGAAAAGAAGGGACTCAGCCAATGGGGTAGTGCACAAAACATGTCAAGGGGTTTCACATGGCAAAGTCAGTCGGTTTTCTTCAGTTGGTGGAGCATCAGAAGACTAGAGGCATATTTGCGGTTTGGTTAATGCCCCCCTCCCCACAGACCAGCTTCCTTGTTGTTGCAACTGCTTGTTTCAAATGTAAGTTGCGCTATAGTCATGTGTGCTTAGCTACAAATGCATTTGCTCAACAAAACTTGTTTGTAGTGTGATTTTAAGCAAAAGGTTGTCGACAGAAATAATAGTTGCGTTACCTATTTAGATCAAAGACTAAAAATAATCCAATTCATAGGCTAGAATATCCTTAGATTATTGATTTTAAAGAATCATCCTTAAATTACTGATTCTGGAGATTAGTTCGTTTTCTTCATTTCATCACCCGCTCTTAAATAAGTTAAAAATTAGATCAATTACAATTACAATGATCATCTGTTTTATTTAGACAAATTTATTCTTATTTCAGGAGTAACTTTTATTCTTATTTCTAAAAGCACTTCGTTTTCTTATATAAGATTTACATAAGACAATTGAGAATGCACGTCAGTAATTCTCTGGGAATTCTGAAATGATCCTTTTTTCCTTTTCAACGATTCTGCAAAGCAAAAATAGTAACAACGTTAACTTGTGATTTCAAAACGCAAGTGCAGCATATTCGAAAGAAAAGCATAATAATTTTAAATGATGACCAAAATATAAATATAACAATATAACAAATTTAATTTAATAACAAATGCAAAATATAAATATAAATATAACAACGTTAATTTAGCAACCGTTCTCGTTATTATTTGCTTTGCATTTAGTGATTATCTTAAGCACGATATTCCCTTAGTGATAACATTAAAAACAGTGCAACACCCAAAGCAAACTTTCTTGGTAATCTGTTGTGTTATCGGTCACATTAATCAGATTACAAGTAGATAAGTTATGCCTTACCGATGATATTTTCTTAAGTAAGTTTTGTATCAAAAGTAATTGCTACAAGATATGAACAAAAGATGAGTAAAAGAAGGGTTAGATTTAGTGGAAAAATATGAGGTGAGTCCATACTTCCTTGTTTGTATCTTAAATAAAAATGTCAGGTAACGTTTTAGGTAGGTATACCAACGTATTAAAACATCTAACAGCATTTACATGGCATAATCAGTTTTTCTAAAAAGACTTTAAAAAACGTATCCAGCTCAATTAAAAAACATTATATGCAACTTTTTGAACGATTTAAGCTCACGAAACATAAATATTAACAAGCAAGAATAAATTGATTTTATCATATCTTTTAAAGTTTCTTTATTTATGTTTTTTTATTAAAGTATATCCACAAAAATCCAATGGTAAGATAAAACAGGAATGACATATGCTAGCGTGCTCACATATCATGCAAAAGTTACAAAACATAATATTGGAATAAAGTCGCTACCAAATCCCCATGTAGCCATGGATGTTCGCCAGCAATTATTTGATAGAAACTGTGTCAGTCTACCATTTACTTTCCTATTTAGTTTATTTCATGTGTAATACTTACTCAAGTGTTTGCTTAGTCCTGTTGTGCAGTTTGTTAATTTTTATAATTTTATCATATAAATAATTTTCTATTTGTTATTTGCATCTTTATACACGAATCAGTATTGCTAAGCCAATAAACGTTTGATGAGAAAATTAAGTTGAAAATACTCAGTTTGAACTAAGTGCCTTCCTTGAACTTGAAGTTTAGCTCATAGCAGTAAAGCAACAAAAGCTGCTGTCCCGCGTACGTCTCTCCTAGATTCCTTTTTCTCTGTTTTAACACTTACTGAGAAACTGGTTTTACATACTAATAGTGGAATTTACCGTTTTCTTTTTCTTAGTGGCATTCTACAAAATGTATAGAAAGCGGGATTTTGTACACCGCTAGTCCACCAAAACTAAGACGGACGTTCACCGATCCAGTAGTCTTTTTATTCTCTCAAGGGAGGGCGTAGTTTAAATAAGATCGAATGATTTTGACTAATCCAAAGATGAAAAAAGACCAAGTCAGATTTAAAACCAAATTCACAAACTCGTGCTATGAATAGTTTAAACATATATACCAGAACAAAAATTAGTACCAGTTTAGCTGGTTATTACTGTAGTCATTTTAATTTCGACCACATCAAAATTTTGAAATGGTGGTTATTATTTATAGTAATTATTATTCATTTCCAATTCAAAAATAAAACCCTTTTGGTTCTTTAAACTTGATTTTGTATTTAATGTAAACCAACATGATTAAGTGAGACACTCAGACATTCTCAGGTGGTTTTGTATTTTCTTCTATTGGGGACTGTAAATAAAGACAACAACCAACCACATTGAGACAATTTTTAATTGTTGCAATCTATGATTCAAATAAAACAACTTCGGAATTAAGTAAGACTTTTGGGGACCAGATGTAAAAAAGCATGTTGAGAAAGGACACGGCTACTCTTTTGAGAAAACTTTTTCTGAGTTTAAATGTTGCTATAATATAAAGCAATGGTTCCTGATATAGCGCTGGATTTGTGAAAAATGAATGAGTTTATATATTTTGTTTAAAACAATCAAAAGTTATTCATAGTATTATAGTTGCATGTAAGAGCTCAATGGTTCATAGGTTACGTTTAAAATATTCTCCGATTCTTTCCAACTGTTGTATTGTTGCTCAATGAATTGAGAAACGTCCATCTTTGCTCTACATTTGTTTTCATACCTTCACTCTGACACGTTATTAAAATGGTAATAGCGCATTGTATATTTGTAGTTTGCTTTTTTTGTTTTGATTCTTTTTCAAAGCACGCCCATTTTTATGGTACGCTCTCAATCAGAGTTTAATAACCTCATTGAGATGGCAGGTGTATTTTGTCGAAAATGGTTCAATCAAGTTCTTCATTCGAATGATAAAATGCATAAAATTGCTTACTGATAGTAAAACACTCTATGAATTAAATATTTACTGTATTTACTGCAACACGAGAATCAAATGAATCTTGAAATCTTATATCATTCTTCATAATACTAATTATTTTAAATCATGATATTTCTTTTATCTTTTCCATATTTAAAAAAATTGCTCAAACTTACTTGAACTGTCTGCACTAAGGATTGTTTAATACTACTGAATAGTATTCAGTAGTATGCTAGGCGACGATGCGTATGTTGATAAACGTTCTGCTCGTTGACTGACTGACCTGTTAGGTGAAGATCTAGTCGGAGTGTGCACTTAACATATAATCTGTTTACTTTCTTTTTCAGCCTTTGGTGCACTGCATGAGTGGACAATTAATTTAATCGCCGTGAACCAATATACGTTAAGTATGCTCAGTATGAAATAAATTTATGTATAAATATGCAGTAATGTCAATACCAGTTTCACGTATTATATAAAAAGATATTTCATAAAATAAGACGGAGTTATCAGTCAATCAGTGGTAAACTGAGTGGGATAAAAAAGCATATGTTATCAGGCAATTTTTGTATTGTTTTCAGTGTACTATTATAAAAATAGCAATGCTGTGAGTGTGATTGGATTGCAGAAATTATTGAGCAGTGATTTGTGTCATGTTCTTAACTGGACTTTAGCATGCATATACGTAAAATATCATATTCTTGTAATATGCTGAGATTAGTATGCTAGAGTGTGGCAGCTTTTCCTAAAATGTTAATCTTTTAAATTATTTCAACAGAAAAATTTTGTTTTACAAAGTGATTTTGATGTACCAAGGAGTCTAATCAATTCACTGAAACTCTGCATTATATATTTAAACAAGATTTTACAGTTTTGAAACTAATGGAGGATATTTTAGTAATGACATCTGAATAAAGTACACGTTTCCTAATCCCCCGTAAATGGAAATGCCAGGATTTTTGGCTTGTTACAATTTGTAGCCTTTATGCAGTGATTAATGTGGGCTGTTGTGTAGACCATTTACACGAACTGAATTGAAATGTGTCCATTGACTCGGATACACACAATCGAATACACAAACTCAACCTCTATAGAAAAAATATATAAAACTCATTAAGGATGCAGGGGTGGTACCCGCAAAGCAAAACAAAGAGGTTCTGGAAAAGAACATGTATTCGTTAACGGTAGTAATACTATACCTGTTATCATATCGCGTAGAAAGCTCTCAAGACATAACCAAAGGCAAACTAGTATAATTCTTAACAATATCTCAGGTTTCTATGAACAGATGGCGTATTCTTTCGTTACTAAATGCGAACGTCTAACAAATTAGACGAAGTATTGGTGCTCTCTATAAAGTAAAATTTAGATGTGTTGTGTCACACTGAAACTCGGTTTAGCGATTTAACTGTGGATACTCATTTACCTGGATTCAATTGTATAAGACGCGACCGCAGCAACGGAAAACGCAGAGGCGGTGTAATACGCTATGTCCGAGATGGAATAAAACAATGGCACTCTGTTGATGACTCGGAAATTGAAAGCATCTTTCTAACGCTTCGCCCACACAGTCTCCCGAGAGTCTTCTCCCAGATGACCACAGGAATAATATACCACCCACCGGATGCAAATAATTACAGTCTCTCGGTTCACATTAAAAACCACTTCACCAGAACAAATACGAGAAAATGGCGCTTGCTCACAGCTCGCTCATTCACAAGAGGAAGGATTGCATTCACTATAACTATGACTATGACATTTACTTCGCAGTGTTGCAACGGTTCCACTTCAACTCCGTCAGTCTCGTCACAAAGCATGTGCTGTGCCTGATTGCTACATAGCTGTCGTTATCCGATTTCTACAGTATGACAGCGAACCATGGACGTTCATTAGACCTGAAATTTAGTTTTACAGATATTCTGCCATAGTTTGATCTACTAAGTGACAAAATACCAAAAGTACAGTCTTCGTGATACTCGGTTTGTGATACGCTGCCCTCGCAACCAGCGCAACACCCACTCAGAGTGTTGCGCAACCACTTCAAAGACAATTTTCTAGTCAACCATTTTGTCTTAAACAAATTATGATTTCGCCTACTAGGCCCTGACCGAAACCTCGGACCACAGCGCAGTGGTACTCCATCCTAAGCCTGAAATGTGGCATTTCCACCGAAAGGTTAGACGGGTGCAGGTTCGTAATATGGGACGTAATAAAAGGTCTCTTTGTTGACGAGGTAAAAAACTCAAACTGGACACTGATGTATCGTTGTATAACCTGCCAAGAACAATTTGACTAGTTCAATTGTACCATCAACACTCTTGTCGATACTTACCTACATGTGAATTACCAATCAGTACAGGAAAGTGAAAAGCCATGGATCACGGATCATTTTAAGAATCTAATTGCCCGCAGCCGGGCAGCGTTCACTTCTGACCAGTCGTCAGTATATAACCAACTAAGTAACCGTGTGAACTGTACTGCCAAAAATACAAACCCTCGTCACTGGTGGTCCACATTGATGTCACCGCTTGCCCATGGGATAAATTCATTTTTCGTCAGTATTTCTTTGGATCTACCCAAACTGGATTACAATCAATGTCATCCATAGCACCAGACAAATACGTGATATCTATGGACGATGTGACCAAAAGACTTTTGGATATAAATACCAGAAAGGACCAGGATCCCGACGGCATACATAACTGAGTATTCAAAGAGTGTGCAGCTATTCTCGCCCCGCCGCTCGCATGTATTTTCAATAGTTCCATAAGAGACGGATATTTGCTACCCCTTTGGAAAACAGCAACCGCCACGCCCGTACCAAAGGTGAACCCACTTACTGATCTTCAAAGAAATCCTAGACCCATCTCAATAACCCCCGTTATATGTAACCAGTTCGATTTTTTTGTATATCAGTGGATCCTTGACGCCATCCGCGATCACATTGATCCCCTACAATTTGAGGCCTTGAGAGGGAGTGCTACGGTTTACACGTTATTACTTATGGTTCGCGAATGGTTGCAGGTAACTGATAACAGCAGTGAAGGAAATTTTGTTCGTATTTTGCTGGTGGATTACACCAAAGCGTTCGACAGAATTTATCCCCAGATACTCATTGAGAAACTTAGAGCTCTCCCGATCCAATCATCGATGATAACCTGGATATGTACCTTTTTAACGAACCGACGACAGGAGGTAAAAATTGGTGGTTTTAAATCCGGTCTCCGTGATATTTGGAGAAACGCTCCCCAAAGTACTCTACTTGGAGTTTTTTGTTTTTAATTATGATAAATGACCTTCGGCTCAAATTACCTGCATACAAGTTTGTGGACGATACAACTATTTTCGACATTTGTAAGAGTCAAACTGATAGTCTCCAGAGTACAGCTGCTTCCTTTGAACTCATAATCGGTTCGTTACACAAACGACTGAAACGGCTAGTTCGTGATACGCTTCCCTCGCAACCAGCGCAACCGTCACTCAGATGGTGCAACTACTTCCCTTGAAATCAATCTGAGTGATTGTTGCGCTGATCGCAAATATACATCTCTACCATTCGTCCAATTCTGGAATACGCAGCACCTGTATGGCACTCTGGCCTTGCTAACTATTTAGCCATAGAACTTGAAAATATACAAAAAGAGTGTAACGCATTGTTTTTCCAAATTTATCATACCGCTTTGCCCTAGCTAAATCGGAACTCCCTGCTCTGGAAGATAGGCGAACTGTAATAACAAAAAGTTTTTTTCGATAAAGTACGAAGTTCAGAACATAAGTTGAACCACATCCTAAACAATATATATATATATTTAAAATCCCATTGATCAGTTCAGTATTGTACTTTCAGTGCTATCAATAATTATGTAAATCGGGGTGCGTTGCTTAATTTTATTTCAAATTTGCTTATTATTTGAAATGTCAGGATTTAGCTATATCTGTCATTGTTTACTGTGAATATGCCATTGGGCAGGTTTATGATGCTGTTAGACATTCCTGAGTCGATGTTAAAGGGACTTGATATGTCAACGAACTGATCACCAATGACAAGGGCTACAACACGCGTTTGTCTTCAGATGAGATTCTACAGGATTTCACACCCCCGGAACCTGGATTAATTGACAATGTTCATCAAGGTGCACTACAACACGATAATTGTTCTGCAACCGTTACACATAAAGAAAGATGCGTGAATGCAACCCAAAATCGCAATCACATAATGAGCATCGATAAATTGGGATCTAAGACCATCTTTAATGACAAGATTGTTGGCTTGGAGACACTATATAATGTGCAAAATCACTACATTTCTAGCTAGTTAGTTACGATTGTTTATATTGTTTAGGCTTGGATTTGCATAGTTGGGTCGATTAGTATTCTACGCTAAATATATCTAGTTAATACAAGGTTAGACAACATAATCTAGATAAAACTAAGATCGATAGTTTACTCTAGGCCGTGATAGTTAGGGTTAGTGTTGCTTTGATTTTGTCAGGTTATTTTAATAACTATGGTAGTCTAGATATGGCTAGCTAATACTAGTTTAGGCGCTACTGAGCTAGATAAAGCAATGTTCGACTAATTCATTCTTGTTTCTGATAGTTTAAGATAGTTTTGGCTTTGATTCGCCTTGTTATTTTAATTACTTTTCTAGGCTAGATGTAGCTCGCCGATACTAAGTTAGGCGATATGACGCAAGATATTGGGTGAGTATTCTCTCCACTTTGCCTGGCTAGATTAATAACTACACTAGGCTAGATATGGCTAGCTAATACTAGTTTACGCGATATTGGGCAAGATAAAGTAACGTTCGGCTATTTCATTCTCGTTTGTGATAGTTTAAGACAGGTTTGGCTTAGATTTGCCTTTTTAGATTAATTACTATTCTAGACTAGATATAGGTAGCTTATACAAGGACAGGCGACATTATACTAAGTAAAACTAAGATCAGGAAGTTACTAGTTAATACTAAATTTGGCGATATTATTCTAAATAATTGTATGTTAGGCTATTTTAATCACGGTTGTGACAGTTTTGGTTAGGCGATATTAGTCTAGAGAAAACTAAATTCGCCTAGTTTTCTCTAGGTTGTGATAGTTTAGTTGAGCATTGGCTTGGTTTCGCCAGGTTAGGTTAATAACTGTGCTAAGCTAGATGTTTACCTAATACTAGGTTAGGCAACATTAGGCTGTAATCCTATAATCTATAATCCTATAATCCTATAAAAACCTATAATCGGCTACATTATTCTTAGTGGTGATAGTTTACTTTAGTTTAAATTTGAATTAGCCTCTTTTGGTTAATTACTATTCTAGGCTAGGTATGGCTAGCTTTTACAAGGGTAGGTGACAATAGATTAGATAAAACTAAGATCAGTTAGTTTACCCCAAGTTGTGATAGTTTAGGATAGTATTGTCTTTGTTTTGTCAGGTTAGGTTTGTAACTGTACTAGGCTAGATATGGCTATCTGATGTTAGGTTAGGCGACATTAGGCTAAATAAAGCAATGTTTGGTTAGATTATTCTTGTTTGTGATAGTTTAAGAAGTTTTGGCTTAGATTTGACTGGTTGTGTTAATTACTATTCTAGACTAGATACGGCTAGCTTATACAAGTATAGGCGACATTGGGCTAAATAAAACTAAGATCAGCAAGCTTAATCATGGCTGTGATAGCTTAGGTTAGTATTCGCTTGATTTTGTCATGTTAGGTAAATAACTCGGCCAGGTCAGATATGGCAAGCTAATACTGGGTTAGGTGATATATGGCTTGAGAAAATTAAGTTCAACTAGTTTACTCTTGGTTTTGCTAGTTCAGGTTAGTATTGACTTGGTTTTATCGGGTTTGATTAATAACTGTGCTAGGCTAGATATTGAGGGCTTATACTAGCTTAGGCAATATTACGTTAGTTAAAGCTATATTTGTCTAGTTTATTCTTGGTTGTGACAGTTTAAGTTAATTTAAAATTGGATTAGCCTTGTTAATTTGATTACTATTCTAGGCTAGATATGGTTAGCTTATACAAGGATAGGCGACATTAGCCTAGACAAGACAAATATCAGCTAGTTTACTCTAGTTTGTGATAGTTTTGGTTAGTATTGTCTTGATTATGCAAGGTTAGGTAAGTAATTATGCTAGCTTATTTTAGGTTAGGCGATAATAAGCTAGATAAATCAATGTTTGGCTAGTTCTTTCTTGTTTGTGATAGCTTAAGATAGTTTATGCTTGGATTGGCCTGGTTAGGTTTTAACTAGGTATGGCTAGCTGATGCTACGCTAGGCGATATTAGGCTAGATAATGGGATGTTGGGATAATTTGTTCCTGGCCTTAATATTTTAGGATAGCTTTTGCTTCGATGTGTCAGGTTAGGTTAAATAACAGTGATAGGCTAGATATTGCTAGCTTATACAAGGTTAGGTGGCATTACGGTAGAGAAAAGTAAGTTCAGCTTGTTTAGTCTTGGTTGTGATGGTTTAAGTTAGTTTAAGCTTGGATTAGCCTGGTTGCCTTATACAAGGTGAGGCAACATTAGCCTAGATAAATCAACGACCAGATTGCTTACTAAAGATTGTGATAGTTAAAGTTATTACTTGCTTGGTTTTAGGTTTATAACCATTCCAGGTTAGATGTGGTTAACTAATACTTGGTTAGGCGATATTAGGCTAGATAATGCGATGTATGGATAGTTCATTCTTGGTTGTAGTAGTTAAGGTTAATATCATCTTGGTTTTGCCAGTTTATGTAAGTAACTATTCTGCGCTAGATACGGCTAGATAATATTAAGTTTAACGATATTAGGCTAGAAAAAGCAATGATTGGGTAGTTCATTCTTGTTTGTCATAGTTAAAGTTAGTTTTGGTTTAGATTTTTCTGGTTAGGTTATTTACTGGTCTAGGCTAGATATGACTAGCTTATACAAAGTCAGGCGACACAAGGCTAGATAAAACTAAGATCAGCTGGGTTATTCATTGTGAGATAGTATATGTAAGTATTGGCTTGGTTTTGCTATGTTAAGTTAATAACTATGCTAGACCAGATATGGCTAGGTAATACTAAGTTAGGCGATATTAGTCTATATAAAGCGATGTTCGGCAAGTTTATTATAATAATTTAGGCTAGGTTAATAACTATTCTAAGCTAGATATTGTTAGATTATACAATGTTAGGCAATATAAGTCTAGATAAAACTAAGATCAGCTAGTTTACTCTAGATTGTGATAGTTTATTTTAAGTAGGGGGAAATAAGGATTCCAGCTCAGGTTGGGCCAGAACCAATAAGGATTCCAGCTCAGGTTGGGCCAGAACCAATAAGGATTCTACGCCAGGAAGTGACGTCATTTTACCCCGTAAGGATTCCACCACAGTGACGTCATTTTACCCCGTAAGGATTCCACCACAGTGACGTCATTTTACCCCCCCCCCCTAGGCGAGCAACATTCAAGTGAGCATTAGTGACACACAAGAAGTTGATTACATGCCAAATCGGTATGCTACAGGACAGGTGGCAAAAATCAAGACACCTCCCCCCTAGCCGGCAGTCGGGACCCCCCCCCCCCAGGCGGCAGTCGAGAAATTATTATTATTTTTTTTTTTGGTGGCAGGTGGCAGTCGAGACAGACCAGCTTTGCGTCATAATTCTCATGTGATTTGACTGTGCAGTTGATTTTGAAAATAAAAAAAATATATAGGAAGTTGTTGTTAGACTGCCGCTTTAGATCTACTTTAAAGCGAAAAAAAAATTGCTCTCGTTTACTAGTTTTTTTAACCCTTTACTCCCGTACTGGTTTATGAATTGTGTATTGGTCAGTCTGTTTTGCAACATTTTACGGCATTGTAGAATTTTTTTTTTACTGAAAAATGTCCAAACACAAAACAACAGAAAAAAAACTCACCTAAATATAGTATCTCTTACTAATCTAAATGAATATGTTACAAACCATGTACTATGCTATCCTAAAAGAGTTAGCATCCGTATTAAAAGAAAAACGTTAGCACATATTTTTTTAGAATACTCTTTCAATATGTAAAACTTCTCGCAACTTATCGCCTGTTCTCTAACAGCATGTTCTCTGTAATGAGTAATTCTTTTCTCACATAGCTGAAAAGTACAAAGTCGACTGTGCTAGACTAAAACACACACACAGCTGTTGTTATGCATTGTCTGTAAACAGCCAGGCGGCAAAGTCGGCGTTGCTATGAATACTGTAACAGGTGGTAAAGCTCACTTTCTCTGAGGCAGTAGTACGGATGCGAGAGTTAGACCCCCTCCCCTAGCCGGCAGTCGGGACAGAGCCCCCCCCCCCCCCTAGCCGGCAGTCGGGACAGACAAAGTTTTAACATAGTCATAGGCTACTTGCACCGACGGCTGTATGCATTTTTTGTTGCATGCCACCATTTTAACCTGAATGTGACCTAACTTTCGTTATGCTTAACCAATTTTTTTTTTGAAAATTTCACTGTTTGATTCGGTTATTTCTTGTGTTCGCGGATGAATACCATTTTGCGGATGAATACCATTTGGCTTCACCGCTAGATGTCTGTGCTGTGCAGCAGTGCAGCTGTACAACTCTACAACTATAGGTGAGACATTCATACCAAGTAGTGGTAAATTCTGCTGAATCAGCGATTAACATGTTCAACATGTTCAACATATTCAACATGTTCAACATGTTGAACAACATGTTCAACATGTTCAACATGTTCAACAAGTTGTTGTTCAACCAGTAGTTCAACATGTTCAACAAGTTGTTGTTCAACATATTAAGACAACTCACTATAGAGCATAAAAGGCATCTGTCCTCAGACATAACGTACATTCTGTATCAAGATACTGAAGAGTGAACACAGATAGTTGAACATGTTGAACTTGTTCAACATGTTGAACTTGTTCAACATGTTCAACATGTTCAACATGTTCAACAAGTTTAACATGTTCAACAAGTTGTTCAACATGTTCAACATGTTCAACATGTTCAACATGCTCAACATGTTCAACATGTTCAACATGTTCAACAAGTTCTACATGTTCAACATGTTGTTGTTCAACAAGTTGTTGTATATAAAGCTATGTTTAAGGGCTTTCTCATCATTAGAATAGTGTAGGTTGAATCGAAAGGATGTATAAATGCAACATTTGTTCGAAATCTTACAATTGGCCACAAAGTCTTAAAAGACACTCAAAGGTTACTCACACGTCAGAAGTGGATGAATCGGATATGGAAAACACTGTAAAACTACCTTTCACGGAAAGTTTAGATGAGTCTTCTATGGAAAGTCAAAGCGTTAACATTACTGAAAAGAATGCACAGGCTTGTACAGAATGTGGTGCATTATACAACAGCGAAGAAGCTTTGCTTAAACATATGTAGCAGTGTGGTGAGGATGCTGATGACAGGAGTTCTGAAAGTGAGTCAGAAACAGACTCTGAAAGTGAGTCAGAAATAGACTCTGTTTGGTATGATATGGTTCAAGAAGTCTACGATGACTATGATGACAAATTAAAAAAAAAAAAGGTTTCAGAATATGAAGAACAAGGACTTGAAGATGCGCGTGAAATAGCAAGTTATGACCTTCGACCCATTTATAAACATGGACTACAACAACTGTTTATGAGACTGTTCAACTATACCCAGCGTCTAGAACAAAGCCAACATTATCAAACGATTTTAAAGGACTTTAATTACTTTGTGGATGAAAAACATTACAAGTATTCAAAGGCACTAAAGGCGGCTTTAAGGAAAAACAATGCATTCTTTGAAGAGCTACTAGATATGGAGGAAGAGGAGTATGACAGCAGTGATGAAGAAAGTGGTATAGAGAGTGAACAGAGTGAAACAGATGAAGAAAAATAGACTTATTTGACTAAACTTTATGATAAAGACTTTATAAATGTTGTAATATTCTATGAACTTAAGCGTTGTGTATTAATATATGTCTTGCTTTGCAACATATAAAGTCGTAAAGTCGTTCCTGACACGGTTTTAATTGACTCGTAAACCATATATCATATATCATATATTAGGTATTATAGTTAATTTTGTATTATTATGTATTATATTCAAGAATTGTATTATTATGTATTATATCCAAGTATTGTATGATAAAAATAAAAAGTTGAAAAGCATCATACGTGTTTTATTGAATATCACAAATATGTACAATTATGATACAAACAAAACTATTTCAAATACATATTATGTTAATACATGTGCAGATTCACAAGAACTTAACATTTTATAACAACTGACTTCACATGAACATAGATCATGTTAATTTCATAGTCTACATATGAAGAAAATTTTATTTGAACTACGTATCAAATGTACATGTCCATATGAGTCAAAGCTAAGTTCTTGTCAAGCTTCAAAACCTTCACTCCAATCTTCTGAACTGAGGGTGATGAAATCATAGCATCCACTAAGCTCGTCATGCTTTTAAAACAGTATACAGTCATCTCGCTGTCTACTCAACCATCTTCTGACAGTCACTGCATTCATACAGATCCATTTTCTAAAGCATGAGATCTACTGACGTTATTTGCTTCTTCAACATGTGCCAATCGTTCAATGACAACAGAATTCCCTTCTTGGTAGGATGTAACCTCCCAGATGTATGATCCGTAATATATTCACGAATGTTAACCATCACTTTCTGTTTATATTTCGCCAATTTAATATATATTTCTCCATTAATAGGCATCATAACCGGTAAATCGTCTACACTCATCTTTTTCATGGTGGTAGCAGCTTTACACTCTGGTTCTCGCTTCATTTTAGGCTCTGTCTTAATTTTTCGCTTTTTACACGGCGGCGTCATAGCTGGTAATTCATCTCTTTTTATCTTTCTAAGATGTGGTCGCCTTTGACGCTGCTGACATGACTTCGCCTTAGACTTTACCATGGGCATTGCCTTAGACTTTGCTGTAGGTATTGTCTCAGGCTTTACTATAAAATTTTCTGCAGGCATTGTCTCAGACTTTTTTACAGGCATTGTCATAGATGGTAGTTGTTGTTCACTCACTGCAGACATGTTCACTCTTCAGTATCTTGATACAGAATGTACGTTATGTCTGAGGACAGATGCCTTTTATGCTCTATAGTGAGTTGTCTTAATATGTTGAACAACAACTTGTTGAACATGTTGAACTACTGGTTGAACAACAACTTGTTGAACATGTTGAACATGTTGAACATGTTGTTCAACATGTTGAACATGTTGAATATGTTGAACATGTTGCACATGTTATTCGCTGATTCAGCAGAATTTACCACTGCTTGGTATGAATGTCTCACCTATAGTTGTAGAGTTGTACAGCTGCACTGCTGCACAGCACAGACATCTAGCGGTGAAGCCAAATGGTATTCATCCGCAAAATGGTATTCATCCGCGAACACAAGAAATAACTGAATCAAACAGTGAAATTTTCAAAAACAAATTGGTTAAGCATAACGAAAGTTAGGTCACAATCAGGTTAAAATGGTGGCATGTAACAAAAAATGCATACAGCCGTCGGTGCAAATAGCCTATGACTATGTTAAAACTTTGTCTGTCCCGACTGCCGGCTAGGGGGGGGGGTGGCTCTGTCCCGACTGCCGGCTAGGGGAGGGGGTCGAACTCTCGTATCCGTACTACTGCCTCAGAGAAAGTGAGCTTTACCACCTGTTACAGTATTCATAGCAACGCCGACTTTGCCGCCTGGCTGTTTACAGACAATGCATAACAACAGCTGTGTGTGTGTTTTAGTCTAGCACAGTCGACTTTGTACTTTTCAGCTATGTGAGAAAAGAATTACTCATTACAGAGAACATGCTGTTAGAGAACAGGCGAGAAGTTGCGAGAAGTTTTACATATTGAAAGAGTATTCTAAAAAATATGTGCTAACGTTTTTCTTTTAATACGGATGCTAACTCTTTTAGGATAGCATAGTACATGGTTTGTAACATATTCATTTAGATTAGTAAGAGATACTATATTTAGGTGAGTTTTTTTTCTGTTGTTTTGTGCTTGGACATTTTTTAGTAAAAAAAAATTCTACAATGCCGTAAAATGTTGCAAAACAGACTGACCAATACACAATTCATAAACCAGTACGGGAGTAAAGGGTTAAAAAAACCAGTAAACGAGAGCAATTTTTTTCGCTTTAAAGTAGATCTAAAGCGGCAGTCTAACAACAACTTCCTATATATTTTTTTTATTTTCAAAATCAACTGCACAGTCAAATCACATGAGAATTATGACGCAAAGCTGGTGTGTCTCGACTGCCACCTGCCACCAAAAAAAAAATAATAATTTCTCGACTGCCGCCTGGGGGGTCCCGACTGCCGGCTAGGGGGGGGGGGGGAGGTGTCTTGATTTTTGCCACCTGTCTTGTAGCACACCGATTTGGCATGTGATCAACTTCTTGTGTGTCACTTATGCTCACTTGAATGTTGCTCGCCTAGGGGGGGGGGGTTAAAATGACGTCACTGTGGTGGAATCCTTACGGGGTAAAATGACGTCACTGTGGTGGAATCCTTACGGGGTAAAATGACGTCACTTCCTGGCGTAGAATCCTAATTGGTTCTGGCCCAACCTCAGCTGGAATCCTTATTGGTTCTGGCCCAACCTGAGCTGGAATCCTTATTGGTTCTGGCCCAACCTGAGCTGGAATCCTTATTGCCCCCTACTATTTTAGTATCGGCCTGGTTTTGTAAGGTTAGGCTAAGGTCTCTTAGATTGATACACCATTACCCTCAGCCATAAAGATGCAAGGCCGATACTAAAAATGTTTGGCTTCTAAGTGATGGGCGGTCAGTATGGACGAGTTGGAACTGCTCACGTACCTGTGGATGGATGGTCTGTTAGTCGGATAGACTAACACTGTCTTCATACCGGATGATACAATTCCGAAACTAGATACATGTCTGAAACTGAAAAAATTGGGTTTGGGACGATGGATGGTCGCTATAGACGGTGTTAACTGGCAACTGTACTTCTTCGTGTCGGTTGGTGGTCGCTTAGTTGCATACACCAATCATGATGATACAACACCGATACTAAGTAAAATTGGTTTTCGGAACGATGGCTGTTTAGTGGGACAGACTAACACTGTCTTTAAGCTTGATGAAGTAGTTGAAAAAGAAATGGGTTTGGACGATGGGTGATCCCTATAGACGGTTTTCACTATCAACTGTACTTGTTTGGATATTTTTTTGTGGTCGTATAGTTGTATACATCAACATTGCTTTGACCATGATGACACAAGGCCGATACTAAATAAATCTGGGTTTCGGAGCGTTGGGTGCTTGATTTAGACCTGCTACTCTACCTGTCTGGGTGTATGGTTGGTCGATTAGTGGGATAGATAACACTCACTCCAAGGCTGATGATACAATTCGAAACTAGACACAAGTACAAAACTGAATAAATTGGGTTTCAGATGATGGATGGTCGTTACAGACGGTTTTAACTGGCAACTGTACTTCTTCGTGTTGGTTGGTGGTCGCTTAGTTGCATACACCAATCATGATGATACAACACCGATACTAAGTAAAACTGGTTTTCGGAACGATGGCTGTTTAGTGGGACAGTCTAACACTGTCTTTAAGCTTGATGAAGTAGTTGAAAAAGAAATGGGTTTGGACGATGGGTGATCCCTATAGACGGTTTTCACTATCAACTGTACTTGTTTGGATATTTTGGTGGTCGTATAGTTGTATACATCAACATTGCTTTGACCATGATGACACAAGGCCGATACTAAATAAATCTGGGTTTCGGAGCGTTGGGTGCTTGATTTAGACCTGCTACTCTACCTGTTCGGGTGTATGGTTGGTCGATTAGTGGGATAGATAACACTCTCTCCAAGGCTGATGATACAAGTTCGAAACTAGACACAAGTACAAAACTGAATAAAATTGGGTTTCAGATGATGGATGGTCGTTACAGACGGTTTTAACTGGCAACTGTACTTCTTCGTGTCGGTTGTTGGTCGCTTAGTTGGATACATCAACATTCCTCTCAACAATGATGATACAAGTCGATATTTCAAAAAAATGGGTTTCGAAATGATGGGTGGTCGATATAGGCGGGTAAGGTCTGCTACTGTACTTGTCCATCTGTATGGATAGTCGCTTACTGGGATAGACTAACACTGTCCTCAAACGTGATGATATAAATCCGAAAATTGATGAAAGTCCGAAACTTAATGAGACTGGGTTTCGGAGTGGGAGGTTGCTATAGACGGTTTCAACTGGCCACTGTGCTTGTTGGTGGTCACCAATACTGCTTTCACCATGACGAAAGAAGGAAAATACTAAATAACATTTCGTTCCGGGACGATTGGTGCTCGCTTTAGACGGGTTGGACCTGTTACTGTAGCTGTTCGGGTGTATGGATGGTCGAGTAATAGGATAGACTAACACTGACTTCAAACCCAATGATGCAAGTCCGAAACTAGACACAAGTCCGAAACAAAATAATACTGGGTTTCGCAGTGATGAGTGGTTGCTGTAAACACTTTTATCTATCAACTATACTTGTTGGTGGTCGCTTAATTGAATAAACCATCATTCCCATCAGCCATGATGATACAAGACCGATATTAAATAAAATTGGATTTTCGAGCGATGGGTGGTCGTTATTTACAATTATAACTGGCAACTGTATTTAATCGGTTGGATGGATGGTCAGTCAGTTGGATACACTAATATAGGCCTTCAACTGTGATGATTCCCTGATAATACTGGATGTATGCTCAATAAAATTGGGTTTTGGAGCCATGGGTGGTCGCTATTGACGTGCTGGACCAGCTACGTTAACTCTTCGGGCGGATGGGTAGTCGATTAGTGGGATACATTAACACTGCCTTTTTCTCTGATGATACAGCTCCGAAACTATTTAAAATTTGCTTTAAGAGCGATGGGTGGTCACTAGAGACGGTTTGAGCTGGTTACTGTACCTTTTCGGGTGGAATGGTGGTCCCTTAGTTGGTTGCACCAACAGCGACTTCAACCCCGATGATACAAGTCCGATACTAAAGATGGGTGGCTATTAACATAATTATGTTGTGAGATCATAAGTAGTTCGGTCTATCCGAGGTATTTACTACCATTTCTAGGGTCAAGAACTGAAGGTCAAAAACTGATGTGCACCATCATCTCTATAACCTAACCCTAACCCTAGCCCTAATCCTGATCCTAATTTTATTCACCTATTTCTGTAGTGTTCTCCTGAGATATGAGTATTTGATGTCTAAAACATGGTATCGGTAACGTTCGGTATATTGAATCGGAAAGCCATTACTTAGATCTTCAATAGATTCACAAAAAGGTTCAACGGCATTTTCACGTGTTTTAACAGATATCACATATCGGGAAATTTTCCCGAAAAAGCACATAGACAATTAGTCCAAAACGAGGAATGAAAAATATATTTTTTGGTTTCTAAAACACACAACATTAATTCATCATCATTTGTATTTGATATTTATATTGATAGTTTATCAACAAAGTTTGCGCCTTTTTCACGGAAGTTCATACTACCGCCCATTTAGAGCGCTGATTTTAACACACACCTTACATGACATGATAAGCAAACGCATCAAATCATTTATATTAAAGACAGTAATAAGTATTACCTTTTAAATTGACATTCTTTAAAACTAAGCGCCAACAATTGAATGCATACTGTCGGTTATTACCGCTTTGTGTTAAACCGGAAAAGGAAAGAAAGTTTTCAAATATAATTGGAATGATCGGGATGGCCAATTTGCTTTCATAATTAATTTTATAAAATGTTTTTAATGAAAGTCTAAGTAATTTTTATACATTAATATGTCTCCTGTTGCATTTTATACCAAAATTTAGTTAAACCGACGACTCCTGCTTAACTTATATGGTCATTTTAAATAATGTAAAATCTTTCAAAATACAAAGATTCACAAATTATTCTTAGACATTTCAAATAAGTTTAAGGCATGTGAAATTATTAAATTTCTTTTGCATTTTCTTTCCTTTATTGTTTAAAAATATGCAATAATAAACAATATTAATTGGGAAATTTATGTGTTTGTGAAATGTATTAAATTACAGAAGTCAGTTGTTTTTCCTAAAAATTAATATGAACAAGAATCTTTAGAAAGTACCTCTGGCAAATCAATTCTAAATGAGAATGTGTGAATGCGGGAAGTGGGGGTAGATAGCAAGTCTGCAAAAAACTTATGGAATATTAATTCACGACATAGACTATACCGTAAACACGACGTAGACTATACATAGACTATATATAGACTATATCTCTCCGCTGCCAACGATCTGAGATCCATTCCCTTTTTTAGGCAATGTTTTTTCAGAAAGCAGCTATGCTACTTTCTTCGTGTTTTAAATATTTTTTTATGATTTCTTTATAACCTCTCATGGGCGCGCGCTCTTTCAATCACCATCTGTTTCAGAACTCTCATGGGAATTCTGGCACACCCTATGACGTCATTATGACGTCACTTCCTGTTTCAGAACTGTCGTTTCTCAACTACAGCAGGGGTCCCAGGGCTTTCGGTATTGAACGCTAAGTTTTTGTTCTACGTTATGTGTCCTGGACGTATCGATTTTCTCAGAAACGCATTGCTTTTGCGCAATGCGACCACCTGGAGGGATCATTTTGTCAGGATTTACATCATTGTTTTAAGAAAAATATGTTAAAATTATAGCGCTACTTTTCTAAATTAGCGCGTAAAAATCCTTGCTTAAGTGAACCCATCAGTAGATGGAAAACGACAGTTCGCAAACAGGAAGTGACGTCATAATGAGGTCATAGGGTGTTTTCGAACTGTCATGACAGTTCTGCAACAGATGGTGATTGATAGAGCGTGTCAATGACGTATGTATGATGCTATAATGGCGTCATCATGACGTTATAATGATGTCATCATGACGTTATCATGACATCATAATGACGTCATACTAAGACTCTCCTAAGCAGCATAACCCTAAGTCACCTGTCTATCATCATGGCGTCATTAGTCACGTGACCTGTCAATTATCGGTCATGTGACTCCAACCCAAACAAGAGTTCCAGACCACTTTGTGACGTCATAATGACGTCAGACCCCTAGGAGACGTCCCTTCTACCAACGGTCTATCATGAGGAAACGAGAGTTCCCTCATGATAGACCGTTGGTAGAAGGGAGATGACATCATTATAACGCCACTTTTTTCTAGAACATTCTATTGGTCCAGAACCCCCATGGGTTTTCCACGCCACTTGTGACGTCACAATGACGTCAGACCCCTAGGAGACGTCCCTTCTACCATCTGTCTATCATACCTTCATAATACACATTCATAATGCACTCTATGGTTTAGGGTTAGGCTGCCCATACCCGGGCTCGAACCACCAACCTTCCGAGCATGGGGAAACCGATCGATAAATTTCAGAGTGCACTCGTTCAAAGCGTGGGAACGATCAATAAATTTGAGAAGGAATGGGATTTTCCCTACGTTAAGTCTAATGTTATGTTTTATGTTATAGTAGTTGGAAAATGGTATTTCTAAATAACATTTAACAAATATAGTTTTTGGAAAACATATAATGTACAAAATAGGTTTTAGCATTTTACAATGCTACTTATTCAAATGTTCTAAAGTTCTAGTAGTGCAAAAATGGTCTTTCTAGATAAACTTTAACAAATTTAGTTTTTGATAACAAATGATGTATAAAATAGGTTTTAGCATTTTACCAAGCTACTTATTTGAATGTTCTAAAGTTATTGTAGTGGAAAAATGGTGGCTCTACACCAACTTTAACAAATTTAGTTTTTAACACCATATGATATATAAAATAACTTTTAGCATTTTAGCATGCTACTTATTTGAATGTTCTAAAATCATAGTAGTAGGAAAATGGTGGTTCTAGACCAACAAATTTTGTTTTTTAACAACATATGATGTATAAAATAAGTTAGTAAGAAGAGCACGCCATTCAAACATGACATGTATTCAAATGACAAGCCCCATTCGAAACATGTTTTTGAATTATTTTTGGAACATATTACGTCATGGCATTGTTCAATAATATTTTTCAACAAGTTTAACAATTGTTCAACAAGTTGTTGAACATGTTCAACATGTTCAACATGTTCAACAGTTGTTCAACAAGTTGTTCAACATGTTCAACGATTGCTCAACAAGTTATCTAACATGTTCAACATGTTCAACATGTTGTTGTTCAACAAGTTGTTTTCAACAAGTTGTATATAAAGCTATGTTTAAAGACTTTCTCATCATTTGAATAGTGTAGGTTGAACCGAAAGGATGTATAAATGCAACATTTGTTCGAAATCTTACAATTGGCCACAAAGTCACATATGGTAAAGTTATTTCTAAACATATTAGGACATATTGTGTCCAACCTCGAGTGTGACAATTCCCTATAGAACATAAAAGGCACCTATCCTCAGACATAACGCACATTCTGTATCAAGATACTGAAGAGTGAACATGTCTGCAGTGAGTGAACAACAACTACCATCTATAACAATGCCTGCAGAAAATTTTCTAGCAAAGCCTGAGACAATACCTACAGCAAAGTCTAAGGCAATGCCCATGGTAAAGTCTAAGGTGAAGTCACGTCAGCAGTGTCAAAAGCGACCACATTTTAGAAAGATAAACCGAGATGAGTTACCAGCTAAGACGGCGCCGTGTAAAATGCGAAAAATTAAGACAGAGCCTAATATGAAGCGAGAACCGGAGCGTAAAGCTGATACCACCATGAAGAAGATGCGTGTAGACGATTCACAGGTTATGATACCCATTAATGGAGAAACATATATTAAATTGGTGAAATATCAACAGAAAGTGATGGTTAACATTCGTAAATATATTACGAATCATGCATCTGGGAGGCTATATCCTACCAAGAAGGGAATTTTGTTGTCATTAGACTTAACGTAGGGAAAATCCCATTTTTCTCCAATTTATTGATCGTTCCCACGCTTTGAACGAGCGCACTCTGAAATTTATCGATCGGTTTCCCAATGCTCGGAAGGTTGGTGGTTCGAGCCCGGGTATGGGCAGCCTTACCCTAAACCATAGAGTGCATTATGAATGTGTATTATGAAGGTATGATAGACAGATGGTAGAAGGGACGTCTCCTAGGGGTCTGACGTCATTATGGTGTAACAAAGGGGCGTGGAAAACCCATGGGGGTTCTGGACCAATAGAATGTTCTAGAAAAAAGTGGCGTGGAACTCTCGTTTCCTCATGATAGACAGATGGTAGAAGGGACGACTCTTAGGGGTCTGACGTCATTATGACGTCAAAAAGTGGTCTGGAACTCTTGTTAGGGTGAGGGTCAAATGACCGATAATTGACAGGTCACGTGACTAATGAGGTCATGATGATTGACAGGTGACTTAGGGTTACGCTGCTTAGAAAAGTCTTAGTATGAAGTCATTATGATGTCATGATAACGTCATGATGACATCATTATAACGTCATGATGTCGTCATTATAGCGTCATGCAGACATCATTGATCGGGGGCGCGCTCTATCAATCACCATCTGTTGCAGAACTGTCATGACAGTTCTAAAACACCCTATGACCTCATTATGACGTCACTTCCTGTTTTCGAACTGTCGTTTTCAATCTACTCCCATCTTTGTAGGTACAGGTAACCAAGCTTGACATGGCAAACATACAAACAAAAGTAAAAAAGCAAACAGCGGGCGAGTTGGCACGTTTTTTTAAAATACAGATAAAAATATTATGTTCTATAACAATTAACATGGCGAATTATGACAAAATTAATGTGAGGTACATTGAAAATTGCCCAGGCTAGGCGCAGTGCCCTGGACATTCTTGTTTTTATTTACTGCTTAAATGGCTGGGCTGGTTTTACAGAAAGAACACCATCCTACATTAACATCAGCATTACTTAAATAATAATAATAACAACAATTTTTAAAACAAGGTGATTTAGCATAGTGATATGTAATTTTGTCAAACAAGAAGTGTTATTTTTAGTCATTTTTAGATTAACTTAGTTGGCATTATGACTTCTTGCCATACTGATATTGATGAAATACTGACTGTTTTGCTATTTAAATTGCCACTTTAATCATATTAATACTGATTATTTTTTATATTTTTATATTGATTATGTTGGGAAGTTTAAATTTGAACTGTATTTATGTTGACTATGTCGAGAGTTAAAAATATGTTTATTCGGATTGTGTTGCGAGTTAGAATTATATTTATAAAATTGTGTTGTTGGCTACTTCCCCTTCTCTTTGGGCTGGCATTGGTATGTAATGCAAATGTAAAATAAAATCGAAATACAACAACTCAGAATAAAGTTACAGTTCACGCAAATAAATAAAAAGAACAATGCAGTTATGTAGGGTTAATCTGAGGTTTCGCAAGGCGCTAATGAGGGGAATACATGGAGGTCAAATCCAATAACTGGTCGACCATTGCAGAAGGACTACTATTGAAAAGCAAATATCCTACAAGAACGGAAGGGGAAGAGAGTTCGGGGCTTCTGAATCCGAAAACATCAACGAAATCATGAAATCATGAAATGAATATTTACACCCATGTGTAGCAATTCACCTTATGTTGGTCACAATTATACGAAAGAAAGAAAACGTGTATAACACTGTAGTTGATGGATTATAAATATTATGCAAGGTATACTGGGAAAATATGGTTAAGAAGTGCAACCAAAAGCCTTTTAGGTATCAATTATTCAATGTGAATGTGGATCTTATTTTATCTTATTTTAGCTTCAAGTCATAGGTTTTTACTAATGATGGTGCAGACGGTTTGATGTTGTAAGTGGTACATTGCTGTTTTGATTCCATGTCTGTGAGTCAGTTAATAATTGTTCTATAATACATATTACACTAATACTACACTGCTTTCTCACACTGTATTCTTTATTTTGCAGATATAAATCAGTCAGTATTTTATTTGCATTCTTATCTAATTTCTGTTTTTAAATTACAGATACGCCTAATATTTGCATGGCAGAAAGTCAAGAGCGATCAAAGCGGGAAAGCTTACCGCCGATTGTGCGTTTACAACAACAAGATAAATGATCTCAACATAAAAGTACTGTGAGGCACAATGGGTCAGTTAACAATTAGCTTTAGAGATGATACGGTAACACAGAGGCAGTAAGAAATTGATATTAATACAATAAATTACAATCTCTAAGAACACAAGATTTCTCCATGAATGATTCAATAACACTATTGCAGAAAACTTTTAAGCTAAAACTGTTGCAGATTAAATACAAAAGCCACAATAACCTTTTGATCTTATTACTAAAACTCTTAAAAGTATTAATTCTAATATGAAAAATGTAGTCTTTAAGGATTCCTTAAAATAAATAGCAAAATTTTAACGATTTACTTAATGTACTGAAAAGTTACTTTGTAATGCAAACCACTGATGTTGCTGTTTATCATTTTTATGTATGCAGTTTAGTTTTTTCTCCTCTCTGTTTTATTCTCTTAACAACATTGTTTCATATGTCCCTATTCAGAGTTTCAAAATCATAAAGCAAGGTACTTTTGTACAAAAAACACCAATTAAACAAAGTATTGAACAACACTAATCTATAATTTTTTGCTTGGCTACAGTTTTGCTTTTGCTATTAGACAATTAGGGGTATTGCGTGCTTTCTAGACAGGGATATAAGCTACCTTCATAAGAAGAAACATGAATGTCAATTTGGATTACCCTTAATTAAAAACGCGTTGGTTCCTGACTACAAGTATAATTTTAATAATTTACAATTATATCTAATTTGCTTCACCTGTTATTGTTTTTAAAAAAAGTTTGAAAATTTTTGAAAAATTTAAATGCCATAACAATAGCAACTATATATCACCAGATACAAAGTTAATTTTACTGCTATAATTAATACAGCATTTTAAGTTACATTTGGCTGAGAGCTATTAATTACTATATCGGTCTAAAGTATGAATCTAGACTTTCACAAACAAGTTGAGTTCATAGTGCCCTTTATTGTAAAACATGTTTCAACAGTAACCCTGCTTTTTCAAATGTTAGGAATAAACAGAATTATTATTTTTGGCATCACATTTATGAATAAATAATTTGGTACAACATATAATGAAGTCCTCCGTAAATTGGTACTTAATGTCACAGACTCCATTCTGCTAAATTATTATTGAACCACTTTAATAATTGAACACCATGAAAATCTTTACGTCTGGTCGGTTCCGTGCTATTAATATTTTCTTTCGGACAGCGATAATTAAACCCATTCAGAATATTCAGTTTCAGTTCAAATTTATTATTGCCTCTTGGGGTTTCATGTAATATCCGTAATCTTTTATCAAATCTGTTTTATAGGAGATTTCTAATTCTTAAATTACAGTAAAGGAAGTGGTCTCATTTTGAATGAGTATATCTTTGTTATACCACAAACACTGAAGAATAAACGCTCCTTTTGACAGATATCTTCAGAAGAAAACTGGAATTTTAAATAAACATTTCTTTTGTATCTAGGGATACGTTTTGCAATTTGGTGAGTTCCATTGTTGATAAATCAGTCTTTTTATCCAAGTTATTTTTGGCCTTTAGAAAAGCACTCATATTTTAGACTTCACAGTTCCCCATTTTTATAACATTGTGTTATAACACTTGATTGAATACGTCCATCTCATAAAATGTACGAAAAAATCAGTAGCCTATAGTATTTTTGGAAGTGCTATATCTTTTCAATTTTATCTTAATTAATCTTTAAGCTTAACATATAATAAAATAACTATTTTGGTTTCTATCGTATATATTTTAATTCCTTTGACACTACTTCTTCCATAGTACCACACAAGCTAAAACTACCACGATAAGGAATAACGGAGCAAAGAGAAGTCTCCCTGCCTCACTCCGTTTAATATTTGAAAAGATCTGTTTATGTGCTTTACGTTAAAAATAATATATATTCTCTATAAACAAATGTTATCCGTTTACGCACATTTGGTCAAAAATTGAAATATCCTGATCACTTCTATGGAAATTTCTAATGTAACTTGTCAGACGTTTTCTTTAAATCAATAAATAGAAGAAAACTGTCCTTTTTCGTTACTTCAGTTGCCAATGCAATCTGCTACGGCTTTTAAGTTGAAACAAATATATTATTTTTATATACCCATTTAGTTCATTTAAAATCCAGATAGTTCATTATCCAGACAAAATAATTACTTAATTTGAAAGGTAAATTACATTTAATGTAATATAGTACAACAATACACTTTATTTATGTCGTACCTTAATGGAACTATGTTTAGTCTTACATCACATACTTTGAAGCAGTAATTTATTGCTCAATGAGTATGATTAAGAGGTGTTATCCATGCCAAAGCGCTACCTTAAAACTGCACATCTCTATCAGAAGCCTTCCCTATGTCAAATTTATGTCATAAAACCGCATTAGAGTCGTTCTTTATCTCGAAGGAATAAATGGAAGATTCAGTTTACAAAGATCTATTTATCTATACAGGTGAGCAGCTAAAAGGCAAGCGTAAAATTCGAATTAGTTACTTTGCAAAAATATCAGAAAATTCCGAGATCAATTTATTTATGAGACTTACCTATGCACATCAGTGTTTATTGAAGTTAGTGTATAGTTTCAACACTTGTTCAACACTTGTTAAGTGTTATTTTATTGAAAATTTAAATCTAACAATAAGTACAAGAGTTTGAGAATTAAAACATGTGGAAAACAAATTAGATATTTATTCGCCAAATTATTCTATAATTATTCTTTAAAATGATTTGAGATAAATATAAAAAGGCAGAGTAGTATATTTTTTTAAACTTTACTTAATTGGTTTTACAGTACGTAAAATGAAAGAAAATTAGACTTTTTATGTTTTAATTGTTATATCTGAATAAAGTAGTCCAATTAATCAAGCATCTGTAATAGCGAATGGGTTTATTTTACTGTGTATTGCGACTGGGCTTTGTCAAACGTGAAAAATAACAGAAACTGATAGTAGGAATATGACACAGAACAGATATTTTCATTCCATCCATGGTGCGAACCATATAAAAAATCAACAAATTAACAAACAAGCGTTATTAAATAAACCTCAATACCTACTATAACACTACATTACTACCTACTGAAAGTTTTGCCTCTTGATATTACAGTATTTAATGATATAATATCAAGAAGAGAAAACCAGCACACACCCTTTGTTATCGTTCATAAAATACAAACCTTGGATGCCTCAGTTAAGACAGAAACTTCGATCTGAAAGGTGTTGTAAAACATGTGTTTTCTTCCAGTAGTGTTACTTTAAAATGGACCTTATTCTGTGCATAACATTAGTATGACAATAATGGAAGTGCAAATACAACGTAATTGCACAACTGTCACTTCCAAACTTTGTGACATGTGAAAGTAAAAGTGCATGTTGATCATAATGGATTCCAGTTTCTCATTAGGTGAAACAAATTACAGCATCTTTTAAAATATTCAATTTATGCAGGTTTCAGTAAACATGTGTCATTTCCATGAATGCAGTGTGGTTTGATTTAACGATAATGAGAGCATTTAGGTTTACAATTGTTGCTCTATATTTACACTTGTTCGAGATTCACAGTCGCGCTGACGATAAGTTCTAATGTTCACTTTACAATGGCAGGAAAGAGTTGAAGGTTGCGTGTAAAGAGTGTATTGCTGTGCTGTGAAGAGAAACAATCAAGGTAAACTGGGTTCGGTATTTGACCTTTAGTGGTTCACTCAGTGCCAATTTCATTTCAATCAGGGCTTTAGCGATATTATTTCTCTATTAACTAATTATTAATTATTATTTATTTATTTGAAATGTTTATCGGAGAAAGTACTTTTATGCCCAAATATAATGCGATTAGCATGTGTAGAAGCCTTAACAAACGTCTAATACTATTCGACAAAATCGCAAACCCTATGTCTGACCTGAACCAAAGATAAAATTTTGTGTAACAATAATTATAATATTGCTTTCAAACACTGGTACCTCTAAGGCGAATTAAGTGCTTGTATGGTTTTCTAATAACCGTATGCAATACAATTGCCAAATCCTTCCCTCAGCGTACTTAATATATTCCACAATTTGTCAATAGCTAGGATAAGAAAAAGACCCCAGCGTTGGTCGACAAATGTGTCTGCTTTTCACAAAGACTGAGACATTAGCTGCTTACTGGGAAAATAAAACATCGAAGGCCGAAGCTCAAGCTATTATAGTGCTTGTTATGGCAATCACACATACAAATAGCAAGGTATGTTATAAACCACATGAGAACAAGCACACACATAGAAGCTATTAAAAATCAATGTAATTGAGTCTAACACGCCAAAACGTATGGTAAGCATAACATATATTTACCACTCTTTAGTAATTAGACAGTATGAATGATTTAGAGCACTGAAATATGGTTAACAGTGCTAAATCTTGATTTTGTATATATCTGGATATATATTAGTAAATAACACTTCATAAAACTGGTATCATGGGAAAGAAATAAACAGGAAACAAAAGTAATCAAAGTGACCAGTTTATTGGTTTAAAAGCTATTCATACCAAGATGTGGCAAGGATTAGTTAAAACTCTCCTGTGTGCTGAGTTGGACTTTGGAAAATCAAACATTTTGCGTATTCATCAGCTAATGTTGGGATCGAATGGAAACAATAGTCGTGTGATATACGGTAGGAATCACTTGTATTGTTTGGGTTCAGTGGAAATTTGCACATGATGAATTAAAAATAAAAAACTGAGATCATTTCATCCAGATATCACATGCTGCTCCTTTGTACATTTTGGCCATTTTTCTGATTTTCAAACATAACAAGCTATCATGCATATAAACAAACATGTTAACATGATACCTATTTTTCGAACGTGAGATCCGTCTATCCTGTAATTTGAGGCTTATTTAATATTTTATCTATTGCATATTTAATTTAATTTTAATTATAAATTTTAATAACGATATAATAACATGTTAAAGGTTTCAGTTTTATTTTTTACGGTTTGAAATGATTGAAAAAATACTAGTCAGAGGTTTTTGTGTGATTAGAAAAAGTATTCTTTACCATCAATTTATTTAGTTGACATAAAAATTTATAGTAATGCCTGATGGGTTTTTTAATAAATTGTATATTACAACATTCCAATTTTTATCTATAGTTTCCGTTCAAAGATGTGCCTTTACATCATACGATGTCATAGCATTATTATAACAGGTGAAAACTTGTCAACATTCACGCGTTGATAATGCATTCACAATATTTTTAAAAATTATTTTTCTTTAGATGTCCCATCTTTGAAAGGGATAAGTGATTACTAAAGAGTAAAAGGTTGATATAATGTAGCATATTTGCAAAAATACGTTGAAATTTTTCATAATACCGAATTAAAAAGGTTTGGTTTCTTTTTAACATTTCAGAGTCGTTACTATGGAACAGTAATTTAGTAATTTTCAACAAATTAAACTGAAATTCAGTGTCAGATTTTTACTGCATTATTGATAGAACAAATCTAAAGTAGAAATTCATATTTGAGTCATTATCCAATGGACCAGTTACTATGGATGTGCGAAAGTTAGACATGTCGATTACTAATATCGCCCGTGCATGCGAAGCAAATGATCAAGCAAAATTCAGAGAGCTTACCAATATAAAAAATTGGTCGGATATTTTATCAATTGATGAATACATAGATGTTCAACAGCTGGATAGCCATAAGATGTATCTTTCGAACAGTACAACAGTACTGTGCATCGCAATTCAATATTCAAGGGCAGATTTTGTAAAGGAACTCCTACATCATGGGGCAAGTACCCATTTATCCGATGGTTTCTATGACACACCACTACATAAAGCTTGTAGAACTACTATTGATGCTGTGCAAAAAGTCGATCTACTCATTAGCCGCAATAAAGATTTGCTAAAACGACGCAACAAAACAGGAAACACCCCGTTGCATATTGCTGCGTCAAGCAGAGATCACAGACTGTCACAAAGATTGCTGGAAGAGGGAGCTAATGTCAACGCTGTATCTAGAAAAGGTTTAACACCATTGCATGTGGCATCAGCGCTGGGTAAAGAGACAATAATTGACATCTTCTTACTTCATTCTGACGTAGACGTGAACATCCAGGACAAAAACGGTGACACCCCCTTGCACCACGCATCAAGTAAATCTCTTATAAAAATTATTAAAAAACTGAAAAAGCATCCGAAATGCAATCCAGAGCTTAAAAATTTGCAAGGATTTACGGCTGATCAGGAAAATCCAATCAACTTAAAACTTCTAGATGAAGCGCAAAATGGATCAGCCACAGCAGTGCAAAAATTGATCAACAATGGGGCAATTTGTATTTCTGATCGTGATGGAGACACACCTTTGCATAAGGTGTGTATGAGCAAGAGAGAGGAACAGGAAAAAGCACATATTCTTGTTACCTTTGACAAAACACAAACATACGTATCAAATCGATGGAAATACCTTCCGATTCATATTGCTACAGGAAACGAGAATGTGAGACTTCTCCATTTTCTTATCAATAACATGGATAGAAATATTTTGACTTCCCACCAGCCTGCCGTATTATCAATTGCCCTGCGCCTTGGACATATGCAAATTGTCAAATTGTTGCTTGATAATGACATCAACAAAGAAATACGCGAAACAACAGTTTTGTGTTTGGCAAGCCTTCATTCCACTGCTCCATTTCTTCAAGAACTTCTGAAATGTGGAGCAAATATCAAATCAGTGGATAGTTTTGGTAATACGGCTCTTCACCAAGCGTGTCGAAGTGTAATTGACCCGGGAAAGAAGGTTGAAATGCTTATAGAAAAAGACCCTTCCTTGATTACGCATTGCAATAACAATAGAGTGACGCCACTTCATGTTGCAGCTAGGATAGCCGACCATACGATAGCCACAATGCTGCTAGAAAAAGGTGCCGACGTAAATGCTTTATCAAAGAAATTTCTCTCCCCATTACACGTGGCTTCTCATTTCGGACGAATAAAAATTGTTGACGTTCTTTTACTTCATACAGAAATTGAGGTAAATTTGCAGGACAGTAAAGGCGACACCGCAATGCACCACGCATCAGCACATGGCTTTGTTGAAATACTTAAAAAAATAAAAGATTTTAATGGCTGCATTGAATTCCTCACCAATGACGCTGGATTAACGGCTGATCAAGAAAATCCACTTAATTTAATGCTTCTTACAGCCGCACGAGACAAATCAGCAAGCGACGTACAAGATCTATTGAACAAAGGAGCAATTTGCATCCGAGATTTTACAGGCGAAACCCCATTGCACAAAGCATGTTGCAGTAACATTGAAGCATTTCTAAAGGCAGAAATTTTAATTTCTCATGACCGCAGTCAGATCCACCGTCCAAACAAAAATAAGTTGTATCCAATTCATCTAGCATCGAACAATAGGGAACCCGAATTACTTGAGCTGCTTTCAAAGGAATGTCAAGTTAACATTCCAACACCTGAAGGAAACACTGCATTAAATATTGCAATCTTCTGCAGAAAAACAAGGAACGTTCGCGTGTTGCTCGAACATCCGGACATTGACCTCTCTATCAATCACAAAACTGGAGACAGTATTCTTCATTTCGCTGTTAATCAAGGTAATCCAGAAATTCTTGGCTTGATAGTTGATCATGTAAAATGCCAACCAAATGTAAAAAACAACGCAGGATTCACTGCCCTACATATGGCTGTACAAGGAAACAATTCAAACTGTGTAGGAAAACTCCTTCGTAGTACAACAATTAACATTAATGCCACTGATGGAAAAGGAAATACAGCAGCACATCATGCTTCTATGGAAGAATACAAGGATATTTTACGTCTCATTAAGTTCGATCCTAGGTATGAATTTTCCGTCAGAAACAAAGAAGGAAAAACCGTAGACCAAGTTAATAAGATGAATGCCACGCTTGTAGAAATGTGTGAAAAAGGTTCGGCAGATATGATGAAAAAGCTTTTCAAGGTTGGCACAAAGCTCATAACAGACGCAAGCGGTCGGACATGCCTACACAGAGCATGTCTCAGTGACATTGAGCCTATAGAAAAATGTAAATTATTACTTGACATTGAACCAGAGATGATAAATTTCACCGATTCTTCTGGAGAAACACCATTGCATGTGACATGCAAACGACAGGACTCAAAACTGACAACATTTCTGCTTGGTTTATCAAATATTGACGCAAATATAAAGGACAATAAACACCGGGCGCCACTTCATGTGACCGTCGCCAACAACAAAATAGAAAATACGACAGCCTTGTTGTCCCATGAGAAGATATTAGTCAATATTCAAGAGTACAGAGGTGACACTGCAAGTCACATAGCAGCTGCCAACCAGTCTTACGCACAGCTTGAGCTATTACAGGCTCACTCGAAGTTCGACACTCAGATAGCTAATCGGCTCTTCAGAACCGCATCACAGGTACAGTTTAAATTAACTTCTTAAAATGATAAAATGACAAAGCAAGTTGATCATAGAAAAGGCCCGTTGCATTCTTCCTGCAACAATTAGCCCATTCCAAACTAGAGCAGCATGTGCACACAAAACATAAAGGTACAGGCTTATATCACGCAATTTCAATCAACACCTATTTAGTTTGTTGTTTCTTAAACAAAAACAAATGCCTCCCCTACTAAAACCACAATTCCCCAATAACCATTTTCCATTTGCCTTTTTTATACTGTATATCTCAATCACTCTATCTCATGTACCCAGAAGTCGGGTTGCATATCACCTTTTTCCCATTTGGGTGGGGGTTTGGGTACGCAACTTGTCTGGGGAATATTTCAGTCTTATTTTTCTATGCAAGTCCAGGTCTATGGATTTTATCTGGTCCTGGAATGTGTTCACTACAGACATTTTAGAGTACGCCTTTTTATCCAGATCCGGAAGGTGTTTACTAAAACATGTTTCACTGCATGCCATTTTTACGGTCTGGAAAGTGGTCACTACCTCGCCAATTCCCTACTTCTTTGGTAATTTTGTTTATCGCCGTCACCACCATCCCTTTGTTATGTAATGCAGGAACGATTCTAAATGCAACTCCAACCCTTTCACCCAATGTTAAAGTAAGGGTCTGCAGCCTAAGTGCAGTTAGACTACAGACTAAGAAGCACTTTAAAGGCATTCTTCATAACTGCGAGGCAGATAACTCGCCTCAGTTGGAGGGCGGCTGAGCTGCTTGTCAAAACACAGGATATCAAATATTTCCAAATATAATCGAAAGCTTTGCTAATAAATCTACCAGCAGTACTCAAAACCTCAAAGGGCTTTTTGAAGCAAAAATGTTATTTTATTACATGGCAACTGGTTTAGATCATTTCTAAAAGATTATGCTATTTAATACACAAGTCAACACATCATTTGACTTTTGCATTTTTACTGAACTGACAACGCAACTTTTAGAAACGTTGTTGATAGAGGAACTATAATGGACTTTTTAAACAGCTGTAAAATTTTCTTGAATTAATTATTTCAGTATTATTGGACGATATCGGAATTTAAGATGTCTAGAATTGAATTTCCGATTAAAAAACGTGAGGACAAAAGTTTGCGTCTAGTGAGAATATTTTGGTTAATCTTTGGAATGTTTCAAATGTTTTGTTATTATTACATAAAAAATAGTTATCGCACTTTATAACGGTGAAAATATGGTCCTGCTACAGTGATCCTTTATTACAGGATGATTGATCAATTAAAGGTGGCCTTTGAAAATCTTCTTTGAAAATAATGTTTCTTTATTTACCAAAAAAATGTTCTCACTTCACACAACTATTGTTCATATCATTGGTATTCAGAATACAATTACTCAACAATTTATAGCACAGACATGCACAAACATTTAAATTCGGCAGGCAGGTTGAAACAGCGTTTGATTTCAGTTTGATATTAACCTTTGAGATCACGGTCAAGATTGTTTCAGTTCTGTTTCATCCTCATATATATATAGAATTTCAATGTTGTAAGCCAAACAATCTAACAGAAGTTGACTGTGGGAATGACTGTGGGAATGACTGTTTGAATATTGATAGGATGCTAAGCCATCTAGAGCGATGTCATCTAACCATTTGTAAAAGTCAGACCACAAGGCAGGGTGCTTCAATTAGCTTACAAAGTGTGCGATATCTGCTTGCGTTGGTTATAATGGATTCTATAATTTTATTTACAAATATGTAAACCATTCAATTATTTGCTTTACAAATGTTTTTATCAGATACAGTCCAGCTATAGATAAAATAGAGATATAAGAGAGATGTGATGTAGAGGCCATAGAGATATAATAGAAGTACAAAGGAGATATAATAGATATAATAGAGACACAACATAGATATAGCGCAGACATAACATAGATAAATATAGACATAATAGAGATATAATAGCTATATAATATAACATAGTTATAATATAACTATAATAGATATGCAAGATATATAAAATAGAGATATAAAATAGAGATATAGCAGATATAATGCAGATATAATAGAGATATAATAAATATATAAAATAAATATAAGAGAGATATAATATAGATATACTATGGATATAACAGAAATATAAAATAGATAAAATAGATATGTGGATATTATAGAGATACAGTATAGATATAACATAAGTATAATAGAGATAAAATACAGATATGATACACATATATTAGAGATATAACACAGATATACTATACACAAAAATGACAAATAAACTAGATAAAATAGAGATATATGTAGTTAAAATAGAGATATAATATAGATATCATAGAGATATATTACAGACATAATAGATATAATACAGACATAATACACATATAATACAGATATGATACAGATATAACATAGATATAATACAGGTATTACAAGGATAGGATAGAGATAAAATGTAGATATAATACTGATAAAATAGAGATATGATAGAGATAGAGCTCATTTCAATCCTTAACACCGAAAAGGATGGCAGTGCTTTAAGATGAACAAAAAAAAATTACCATGAGAAAGTCCAGCTGAGCCACTGTCCTTGGTTGAATATGGCTCAAAAGCAATACGAATCTTTATTATTCCATATACTAGTTATATCTGAAATATCTTAGTAATTGGTAAGGAATTGTACGCTAGAAAGTGTTCACAAGCCACGTGTCACCAAACCTGATAATGGTAGAAAAATGCAAATTTCAAAGTCCAGCTGAGCCACTGTCCTTGGGCGGATATAGCTCCTATACAGTAAGAATCTCTGTTCCTCTATATAGTAGCTCCATTCGAAATATCTTAGTAATCGGTAAAGAATTATACACTAGAGAGTGTTCACAAGCCACATGTTAAGCAAACTTGATAATGGTACAAATAAGAAAAGTCCAGCTGAGCCACTCTCCTTGGTCGGATATGGCTCGTAAAAATAGGGATCTTCATTGGTCCATATACAAGCTATATTTAAAATATCTAAAATTGACAAAAATTCGTAGGCTAGAGCCTGTTTACAAGGTAAATATTAACGGACGGACGGACCGACGGACACGGCCATAGCAATAGCCCTTAGCCATTTCACAGTTGAAGGCTAATAACACAGATATAACACAGATGTATTACAGATATAATACAGATGTAAGAGAAATATTCTGGAGATATAACAGACATAAAATGTAGATATAATTAACATATAATATAGATTTAATAGATTTACTAGAGATATGATAGAAATATAGTTAAGATAGAATAGATGTGTGATGGTGATATAATACAGATATAATATAGAAAATGCAGAAATAATATATATCAGAGATAATATGCAGATAAAATATACAGAGTTATTTAATAGAGACATAACATAGATATAATACAGATATAATAATGACATAATAGAGATATAACATAGAGATAATATAAGGTATATCAGAGGGATACAATTCAGATAAAATACATTTTTAATAGAGATATAACGCAGATATAATACCGAAATTAAAGATAAAATAAAGATATAGCATAGAAATAATATAGGAACAAAATATATATTTTACAAATATAATAAAGATATGACATACATATCATATAGATAGATATATGAATGTGATAAAATAGAGATATAATAGACATAAAATAGATATAATATAGATTTGATATATATATATATATATATATATATATATATATATATATATATATATATATATATATATATCAAGATATAGTAGCGATATTATAGAAATATTATAGTCATATAATATAATGCAGAGATAATGCATATATAGTGAATATCTAATAGAGGTATAATATAAATATAACATAATATAATGTAGATGTAATACATATATTGCAGAGATAAAATAGAGATCAAAAAGAGATGTAACAGAAATAAAATATAGAAATAGTATACATTAAACATAGATAAAATGGAGAAAAACATAGACATAAAAGCAATATAATACAAACATAATATAGATATAATATAGACATAATAAAGACATAATATTGATATAAGATATCATGAGTATATAATACAGATATGATATAGATATAATACAGATATAATGTAGATATAATAGAGAAAAAATCATCATAGAGATACAATACAGATATAGTACAGATAAATAGAGATACAATAGAGATATAATATAGATAAAAGGATATATAATAGCGGCTAATAGAGGCTTAAAGATAGTCTCTATTATATGCAACTCTATATAAATATAATATACATATAATAGAGTTGCAATATAGATATAATAGTAACATAACGGAGATGTAATGGGGATCTGATAGAGATATAACAGAGATATTTTAGACATGCAATAGAGATATAACATAGATATAATACAAATATAACATAGATATAGCAGATATATAACACGAATATAATACAAATATGATATTGATATAATTAAGATGTAATAGAGATATAATATATAGATAATATAGATATATTGGAGATATGATGCAGGCATAATAGAGGTATAATTGTGACAGAATAGAGAAATAATAGATATAAAAGGAATATAAAATAAATAAAATGCAGATAAATGGAGATATAATGGAGATATCAGAATATAAAATAAATAAAATTTAGATAACATGAAATATAATGGAGATATAATAGATAGCTGACAGACATAAAAGAGAGATACAATAAAAAGATAAGAAATGTATACTAGAGATATAATATAAATATAATAGAGATATAATATATACACAACATAGATATATTAGAGGTGTCATAGACATATAATACAGTGATTCATTCTCACCCCAGGATAATTAATATGAGCTACAAAATCGTATCAAGGAAAACGTTTTAATTAATTTCCTGGAAATGGTACAAGTAAAAAAGCAGGTTTATTATAGAGCTCTTGTTGGGTCATTTTAGAATTATTGTTTCTTAAGATCTTCCCCGGAATACCTGAAATTGTATTCACATCAGATGTCTTTGTAAGTCACATGTCTTAGTTTTGGGTAAAAAGCGGAGTGGGTGTATGGTGTCAATGTTGTTGCTCGTCACCATATCACTCGATCGTCGCCCACTTTGAAGTAAAGACGAAAGGATATTGTACCATTGTCCGTGAAAGGTTGGACAGGCTGGAATGTAGCTATGTTCAGTGTGCGCCCACAACACAATGCCTCAACTAAAATATGAAATAAACCCCACCATTTACAATGGAAACTTTTGCGATTAAATCTGTCAGCAGCACTCAGAATTTTAAAGAAGAATTCACTTGGTTTTTTTTCGAGAAGACTATTATGTTCTTACACTGCACATGGTTTTGATCATTTCTTAAACATTAGTCGATATAATGCAAAAAGCCGCACATCAATTAATTTTTGCATTTCTGGTGCACTGACAGTGCAACTTTCAAAAACTTGAAAGAATAACTATGACTTTTTAAATGTGGATGAATTTAGTAACTCAGTATTTATTGAACAATATCTCACCGCATTTACGATATCTAGAATTGAATTTTCGGTGAAAAATGAGTGTGTCTAATGAGAATATTTTGTTTTATGACTGAGAAATTTTAGAAGCCTCAAACGTTTTATTATTTTTACATGTACAGTGTTTACCGCACTTAATAACGGTAAAAAATGGTCCTGGTACGGTGATCTGTTATTACAGGATAACTGACCAATTAAAGCCTACCCTCGAACAACACAGAATTGTTGAATATCAAACTTTTAAGAACTCCGTTATTAGCCAAAATATTCACAATGGACACAATTACTGTCCTTATTTTAGTATACAGAATATGATTTCTTTATAGCGTAGACATGCATAAGCAATGTGTATCAACAAGTGGGCTAATTTACGATAATCAATAAACTTTTGCTAGATAAGATAAACTGCAAACACGATTGTCCATGGACAATGTCCCAGCTCACAAATGCTGATGTCAAGGTTTATGACTAATATAGATAGTAATATAATATAGATAGTAATATAGGTACAAAATAGATATAACAGACATAATAGATATAATATACATATAATATTTAATTCACATATACTGAAGATATAGCAAAGATTTAGCAGAGATATAACCGAGACATAACACAGCCACAAAATGGACATAGCATAAATATAATAAAAATATAATTTAAGCATATAATAGATATAATAGAGATATCATTGAGAGCTCATAGATATAGTGGATGGATTATAGATATCATGGAAATAGGCATAAAGACATCACATAGATAAAGCATAGATAAAAAAAGATATGCTACAGATCTATTTCATATAAATATTATGAGGATATGAGAGATATTATATATATAATATTGATATAAAAGATATAGCAAAGATATATAAGAGTTAGAGATAAAATGATATAAATGAGATATAATATAGATATGTATATATATATATATAAGTGTCATTCCAGCAATACGGGGACCATTTTTGCTAAAAACCACAGTATTAGGGAGACCAAAAATTTAAGGAGACCAAAAGTAGGTCTCCTTAATTCTTAGCGTGTTTAAACGTTATGAAACTGCACAGTAAACAAAAAACGAATGATTCTATAGCATAGTGAATATAATATTTTTTGTTTTAAAATTTAATTTGTGTGTTGCCACTTGATTACAAGCTAAAAAACATATATTATTTATTCCAAATGGTCTCCCTAAGATATATATATATATGTATTCTGAAGATATAATAGAGAATTCCTAAAGATATAATACAGATAGAATGGATATAGTTTAGATGTAATATAGTTATAACAGAGATATAAAAGAGTCGCAATAGAGATATCATACAGATATGAATGAGAGATCATAATATAATAGAGATATGATGCAGATATAACTGATATATAATAGAGATATAATGGAAATTTAATATAAAGATAATGAAGATGTAATAGGGACATAAAAAGATATAGCAGAGATATTATAGATATGATAGAGATAACAGTAAAGATACTAGACATATAATACAGACATAATATAAATATATTGGAGACATACTAGAGATATAATAGATATATTATAGATATATAATGGATATATAATTGTGATATGATAGCGATATCACATATGTGATGTTATCTATATCTATATTATATCTCCATTATATCTATCTCTCTATTAAATCCCCATATTGTTATTATATCGCCATTACATCTCTACTGTATTTCTGTAATATGTCTATCATGTCTGTATGTGTTTCATTTACAACTCTATTTTATCTCTGCCATTTCTAAGTCATACCTTTATTACATTTCCATTATATCTCTAGTATATCTATACTGCGTATCATTTATAAATCTATTACATTTCTATTATATCTATTATATTTCTATTATATTTATAGTATTTCTATAAGATCCACATTATAACTGTCTTGTATGTCTGTTATATCTGTGTTACATCTCCTTCAGATCTCTACTATATCTACATAATTTCTCAATTATATCTGTTATTTTTCTTTTATATCTATTATAAACTGCATTTCATCAGGCGCAACATAAGTATGAAATAAAAGCACAAATAATGGCTTAATATATTTATTTATGTATTATTTATTCATTGCATTATTTCATAAAAAACAATATCTACATCTCATTCCTTTTTCAACATTTTTGATGTAACAGATTTTTTTTTCATGCATAAATACAAAAACGTTCCATGTTTGATGTTGAAGTGACATACAACCTCTATTTGTTATGTTTGGTAATGTACCGGCACGAACAGTGTAATTTACACAGGGTTGGGGTGGAGGGTGGGCGGGCAGAAGAAGTATAAACGCATTTCTTTAAAACAGAAGCAGACGAGTCAAACTTTACTTCACCAATAAAAGCCCTGCTTACTCCATTCTCGACTTTTTCGCGGATATATCGTTTTCATTTACTACTGCAAAGATTTTCTCATGCCTTCACAATAGACGTTTTTCTAATTTCTTTCTGTTTGTGTGTTGTAGATATGGTGTCCTTTTGGGCGTCTCTGTCGGCTGACCGAGCTTATATGGGACAAGCATGGGAGTGTTGGAGTGAATTCATGGTACTTTCCTTCGTTATCACTGATAGGAGACAACTTGTACTGTTGTTGTGTCGGTACTGTGAACATCTACAACCAGGCCCTGGAGACGATAGGCAGCTTTGGTGCAGGTGACATGGGTCGCGTATGGCAGGTGACAGAACTGAAGAACGCAGGACTTGTTGCTGCTGCCACTGAAGGTCTCTACCATCTTACACTCACAGGTGTGAATAAATCCCATGCCATTCTTAAGAAGTCGCGTCATTCACGTAACATGATTGGCTTTCAAGTTAAAACTTTCTATACTTATTTTGTAACTTGAAGTGTTTTTGTAACTCGTGTGTTCAGGTGAGAGAATGAACAGGATCGCGTCAGGCTGGTATTACAGCGTGACAATGTACGAGGATAAGCTGTACGCCGTGCCGTTGAGGGAGGAGTCAGCGCATACATTCATAGAAGTGTACACGCGGGGTGAGTCATGGCAGCAGCACCGCATCATTCCGCTGCCGTGTGGTGGTGGTCACCGTGTGAAGGTGCTCGTCACAAGTCAAGCTATATATACATGCTGTATGAATGAAGGTAAAGTGTATGTGGTGTCTGGTGACGGGGAGGTCATACAGACTGTGGGGCGTGAGGGTGGAAAGGAACCTGGGGAGTTATATTATCCACGCTTGTGCCACAGCGATGACACAGACAATGTGCTGATAGCGGATGTGTGGAACAAGCGTCTGCAAGTGCTAAGCCGTGATCATGTCTGGTCAGTGCCTCCCCTGCCGCTCGGTCCTGGTTTGGTTTACAGTGCTGTGTATATACCAGGCCGCCTGTATTTACTGCACGGACGGTCCAATTCTACCACATTAATACTTTTCTTACCGCGAATGTATTAACAAACAACAATTTCCCACAGCTGTGTAACATAAGCGAACCACACCATGATCACATTTGATCACGGTTAATCCAGCAACCGTAATAATCATTACTACCACCCACCCATCTTCACTCTCAAAAAGAGAGCGATAACGTGGCTCTGATTCTTCTCTCTCAATTTCTTTGCATGATTTTTATGCTTTTCAGCCTTTGAAATATGATTATATTATTTCAACCAAACTCAGTGTTCTCTGGAGGGGAAGGAGGGGAAGAGGTCAGAAGTATGTCCCGCTAATGAAAACCACCATCTTGATCTCCCCCCCCCCCGCCCGCGCCCCCACACTCCAACCTTCATTCGCCCGCTAACGATAATTCAGAATAACGATAAATGTTTCTCTGCTATCTCAAATCATTATTTATAACACTGAAAGTGGTACAAACATCTTATTTTTTACTTAACAGGCTGCAGTTGTTGCACCGCACATTTGCCAGACATATTGTGAGAGAGTGCGGAGAGTGGGGCGGGAAGGGGGGGTATGGGCGAGGAAAGAGTAAGGGTAGGGATGGGACATGACCGATGACTTCATGTCTGTGATTTGGTATCCAATTGATCTAGGTGTATAAAATCTATTTAGTATTTGACATTCGACAGTTTGAACTCAACGATTTTTTTTGGAGTGGGGGGGGGGGGGTTCTTTACACAAATAGCTACATTGCCATAAAGTGCTTGACTTGCTTACGCTTGACCTAGTTCTTTTTGTTATGATAAACACCACGTGATGACTGGTTATATATGTTATGTGTCATTTTAGCTCGGTCTAACAGCTCACGCTGTTACTGCTTATGTGTGCTTATGTGTCACTGCGCCCGTCTCAACTGTCGAGAACCATATATGTTCAAATATACACCATTTATCCCTTTAGAAAAATATTTTTCACGTGTATTCAGAAATCAATCACGCGAATAGGCCACACTGTTACTATCCTGGCCTTATTCAACTGTATCAGAGCTTTCGTGACAGAAGCACTCGTCGCACATGCGCACTGACTCGCAGCACCTGTAATGGTATTATGTCTGTGTATCCATGGTGATCAGAGTCACGCGTAAGAACTATGCATGCGCACTGAATGGTGGTTCCCGTTATATTATCTTGTCTGTACATGGTGACCAGGCTAACGTGAAAGACAACATAATACGCATGCGCACTGAGTGGTGTTTCGGTAATGGTGTCAGTGTGTATCCATAGTGAAAGAAGTAACAAGTACAATGGTTAGTTACTCCTTTGGTGACGTCATTGCTGTGTATTCCCCATGAAGAGAGTGACGTTAATATTCCAGTCCCGACTGGTTAGTGCTGACGTTTATTATAAAGTCCTGAAGCGTGCGCACTATTCGGTGGTTCCCGTTATGACGTCATCGTTGTGCGTGTGCCGTGAAGGGAGTGACGTGAACATAAAGTACCTGTTGCACACGCCCACCGGCTTGTGGTGTCCATGCTGTGGCAGTGGTACATTATTGGAGGAGCACCTACGACAGAGAACCTGTAAGAAAAAACATTATTTGGATGCATTTGACATACGATTAACTGTGTGGCGTGCAAGGGGGGGGGGGCGGTTGAATAAAAAAGGAGTAGTGAAGCTCTTGAATTGAATACGATTAAAACCACACGTTTTCTGGGACTGATGTAACATGCGCACTATCTTTGTGCAATCCTCCACCCCTCCTCCACCCCCGTCCTACCCTGCTACCCCTCTTTTCCCATAAAATCTCGACAAAGCGTAGAGTCTCGACGGTAACTTTTAGTCTTTAAATATGGAGCAGAGGTATTTCATTGTGTAGTGTGAACAGATTTTCTGTGAAATTTTGTGCTTTTTTTAAATACTATTGAGGATATTCAATCTACATAACAGGATATAATATTGTGTATATAGAAGCTAAGTAAAATTAATTTATAATGTGTATTAAATTATAATGTGTATTTTTTGTGTACCAAAGCTGCTACAAATAACAAAAAAAAAACAATCAAAAACAATCAAAAAACAAAAAAAAAAAGCAAAAACAAAAAAAGACGATATTTATTTGAAATGGGTTTGCACCGCGCAAATTATAGAATGTGCAATGTCAAGGCTAGTTTGAAGTGGCAGCAGTTATTATTATTATTACAGTGGAATCCGGTTATGACGAAGTTTGTGGGACCTGGTCAAGTGTTCGTTATAACCGATATTCGTTAAAATGGATATTTTCCAAATTTCCTTATTATACGGTCATTTTTTCAATGGACCCATGTAGGACTTAAACGTCAGGAGTACTTTGTGATTATTTGCTTAAAATATAGTAAATTATTTGTTTAAAATGCAGTGCCTCGTTGAAATAAATCACTAAAACAAAAACAAAATAAACAAAAAAGTACGACAATTTATTAATATTTAACATTTTCTTCAGTCAATGCTGAACCAATAATAACATGAAGTGCTTAACGTACAATACTAACTGGGTATTGCTTTTAGTCTGCCAAAATAGTTCAGCTATTCTCAAGATCTCCTTGGCAACTTCGTAAAAACGTCGACGATTGTTTGTTGCTTAGTTTGACCGGCTCAATTTCTACTGAGAACGTTCAGGAAATCACTGACCTTGCCAATCGCGTGATCTACATTTTTGCACATTCCCAGTGTCTTTCGAATATCGTGCAACATAGCGATGGCCTTTTGGATCGAGGGAGGGGGTCTCTAATTGGCCCACTAATTGGCAAGCCCTGTGACCTTGCACTCAACATCCACTTGTACAAAGCACTTTCGACATCCTCAAATTTAGCTTGTTTGGTTCGAAACTGCTTTCTTGAAAGTTTTCACTAATTTGACCTTTTCTTCTCAACCAGGTACTAAGAGTGCTTGGAAAAATTTGAAACTCACTTGCAATTTTCGCCGTTGATTTTACACTTTTTTTTTTCAACTTCTTTAATTGCTTTGTACTTAATATCTAAATACTGCCTAGCCATTTTGAGCACTGATATCAATTGCAATTTTCATCGCCTTTTATAAGTCCTGTGCTACGTATGGGTATTAGCTACTCTGGGTAGTTTTTCTTGAGGGAGATGCTTTGGTATAATTTGTAAGCAACCCGTGACGCGAGAAGCTCAGATGCCAGCAATAGCAATTGCAAGTCACATTAGGTATTATTGGTAGAGGGGATGAGCGGTTGATGCCTCTATTTGCCTTAACAGCGCTGCGACAAGTCCTTAAGATTTAGTTAAGTAAGAGGTGTAGTATAACTGCACAGCAAGCGCTGTTGACCAAAATCTAAAATTGCCTGGGAACGTGTTTCTATGATGAAATAAGGTGATTTTGAGAAAAAATCGCTCATATGCATGTGTCCCTGCGTGCGAGAATACTCATAGAATGAATTTTGTAGGTCAAACTTGTCCTAGGGTTTTGTTTCGACAAACCTGAAACCTATATGGATTGACAGCTTTTGAGACCTAGTTGTGCTCCCCCCTGGGGCCGTCGTCGGTCGGCCCGTCGGTGCTCGAGAGGTCTGAACATAGTCTCAAAACGCATATTTAGCTTGATTTATGGATTTTGTACACCGAACTATTCCTAGTGTTTTGCTTCGACCAACCTGAAAGCTATATGGATTGAAAGCTTATGAAACCTAGTTGTGCCCATCCCCTTTGGGCCAGCGTCGGTCCATGACAGAGGTCTGAAGATAGATCCAAAACACACAGCTAGCATAATTTATGGGTTTGTAGACTAAACTTGTCCTAGGGTTTTGCCTTCCATCAACCTGAAAGCTGTATATATCGACAGGTGATTGGACCTAGTTGGGCAACTACGCTGGTCCATCCGTCTGTCCGTGGCAGAGGTCGGAACACAGGGACAGAACGCATAGCTAGCGTAATTTATGGGTTTTGTAAACTTGACCTAGGAGTTTGCTTTGATCAATCTGAGACCTATATATACATAGCAAACTTTCTAATTTCAGCCAATTTTGAACAGTTCTTGTATAATGCCTATATAAGAGGCCTTGTATAATATTAAGTTATATGGTGTACTTGGCTATATTTTCGTTGAGATTGATCTGTATTTTTATGGATTGCTTGATATATTGTGAATATTCGTCGATTGGATAAAATGCTTCGCCTTACATCTTTATAGTGTACATAGATATTTTTCAGAATGTAATGGTTTATGCGGGCCGTACCTTACCTAAATGACACATTTCTAGTTATTTTTATGTAATGTGTATATGTGTATGATGTGGAAGGTAAAATTCGGAGATTCGAAGCGGATTCGTTTGCAATATCTTTATGTTGTCGTTTCCACCCCACCTCCCTCACCCCTTCATTATGTATGTGATGCCATTTACATCTTGATGTTTATCTGCCATGTACCGCATACATAACAAGTTAATTTGGATGTATTTGTCATCAATTCAATTTAAAAGTCAAGCGGGTGCGTGTGTAGTTTTTTAGTTGTTATTGTTTTTAAGATATCCAGATAAAAGCTGCACAGGCTAGGACTGATGTAAGACATATTTTATTGTGTAGACTGTATAGAGTTGTATGAAAGCTTGTGATATTTTAATTCACACAATTGTAATAATGCCGTGTATATAGAAGTCACGTGGACTTATAATGTGTATTTTTGGTTTGCATAGTAGTGTTCGGCCCGTTATAACACTGCTGATTCAGTGGCGGGATCAAAGCTGATCCTGGACAAAAAGAATAGTGGCTGACGAGAACACTTTCAAAAGTATTAACCCTTGCAGAATTTATTTTTGCACAAGACCGGATTCAGAGATTCGCAAGGGTAAGAGATGTCAAGGTCAGAATGTTTGGGGATTAACCTGCTTTTTTACCAAAAATTCCTCCGATTCCATTCTACTGTTATTCCACCCTCACTCACCCAACCCCCCCCCCCCCCACAACACTCTCCAACATAACCAAGACTTTTTTCTAATCATCTGCTTTAATGTTGTAATTCTTTCAGCCTTATTACTTTGCTTCAGTTAAGAAATGCTGCCTTTTGCTGTGTTTATGCTATTTCATGTGCACTTAGCCTCGCATCTTCGGGTATTATTAGATAAATAACCACGCCATTTCACTTATAGTAGCAGTTTGCTTGAATATTATGTGTATGCGCTTACTGCCCTGATTATTTTTTTTTATTTATTTATTTTTTGCATTATCCAAAGGTGCATTGTTTATTGACGGATTCACTAAAATAATCAGAACTGTGATCCGGTGTTCACAAAAGTTATTCATGAAACTGGTTATATTTATAAATTTACTTTTGGATGTTCTGATTTCAAACAGTTAATGGAGTCAGTTAACTGTGCAGTTAACCTTTGTGAATACGACACCTGATGATTATTCTTCTCAATCAAAATTTCAGTGTTCTTTGGCCCAATAAATTCTCTGTAGCCTTCTGTATATTTTTGTTCACAGAATGTGAATGCGGTGGCTTTAATTGAACGCTATATTTTTAATGTTCTATATATCTAGCAAATTAATGTGTAGCTCTAAAAGTATATTAGATGATTGGATAAACTGAGTCCGCTCTATGCACAGCGTCCGTATGCCATAGTTTCGAATTCCGTGTGATATGTTATTCAAGAAACCGAGGTTTGGACTAGCAGGCTTTTTCTTTAATAAACACACTGAGAAGTATCCTGGAGTATTATTTACGACCACGGTGAAACTCCCAAGCTTGAGTTAAGACTGATTTTGCAATCGTAGTTTCATTGTTGCAGGCTACTGAACTGCCTGCCCCATTAACTCTCATATTTCAAGCATTAGTGCAGCAAGGGAAGATCTATGATCACTGGTGTGAAGTTTGTTAGCAAAACCCCTTTTCAAAAAAAAAAAAAAAAGAAAAAAAAAAAAAAACGCGGCGCCAGTGTAGAATCTCTTAACAGTCAAGTGCAGAGATCGAAGCCGTACAGCACTCTATACAACCGCACTCACAGCGTAACGGCGATGCAATCCAAACTGCTGTGAGATCCGGCGTCGGCATGCGAAAGCGCTGATGATGTATCGGGTAGTCAACAACCTCGTTGAAATCCAGTTAATAAAAAGAGGACAAAACTCCCCATTCTTTCAACAATACACGCGTGTGATTGCATGTAAACACTCATTCTTTCAATCCGCGACTCGTATCTGCCCCCAGAACCAGTGACTCAGCCACGTATAGGCCAAATCCAACTCAAGCTTTCTACGTCGGCTTCAACGCCTAGACGACCACTGTGAGTTAAATTTTACCCGCACCACTGCGAGATTTCACTGGAAAACTTAAATGAATTCGACATCCAGATGTACCTTTTCACCAGTGTGTGAGAATACTCACCTGTGAGGGATGCACATACCGCTAGATGGACAGACAGGCGATAATTGGGATTCTATATCTTGATCTGAAGAAAGAATATGTTTTTTCTCTGAACAAAACTGTTATTTGACCATAACAATTGTGCGTCATAATTTATAATTGGGCCATTTATGTGATGCACTCTCTCCAATATAATGTCATTGGCAAGAATCGTGCGCCGAGATTGTCAAAACTGAATCAATTGTAGAAACTATGACTATTGCTGGACTACACGTTCGATCGTAGACAATTAAAAAGAAAATTGCTGTCAAACAAAAAAAAAAAAAGAAAGAAAATAAATGCTTTTGCATAGTATTTTTGCAACATTCTGGCAAGTTTGCAAACAGGTGGCACATTCGCAACATCGATGCTTTCCCATTTGGTTTCACTGGATGTTGGATGTGTGATGTTGCCTATGAAAGTGTAAAGTTACGAGTATGTACGCGCTCTGTAATGTTGAAACAAAAGATATATTGGGTTTAAAATCCTCTTTCTTATGGAATTCATTTTGTTGTCTAGGAGCTGTTAGGAGTTGAGACTTTTCTAAATCGACATGCTGGAAAGCTATTGATATGACATCCTACTTATTAGTTTTTTACCAGTTCTTTTGGGCTCTGTCATGAAAAGTGATTGACTTCCCTAAGAAAATTTCCTGCTTACATTATTCTATTGCCTATAAATCGAGCAGACCCATTAATCAATCAGGGCTTAATTCTATTTATTTTTTTATTTTATTTATTCTATTTATTTATTTGCATCTTAAGCAAAACACAAATACTTGGTCGAAAAATACAGACAACAAAAAGTGAATCGATCGACATTGACATTTTATGATTGTAGAAAACAAACTAAAAATGTAAAGACCATGTTTACATTAAAACCACACTTTGTCAGCACAATTGGTGGGCACATAACAACAACAACAACAACTACTACAACAACAACAACTTTGCTTGCTTCTCGTTCCTAGAAACATTTTTAAAACCCAAACAAAACGCAAATATCTATTTCAAATGTCTATCAAGAAAGATATCTAGATATTTTACTGCCTCAAGGAACATGTAATGTGGCTCAGAATTTAAACAGTCTTTCAAAAGTACAACTGGTAAAGCAAATAATTTCCTTTGAATATTTTAACATGGCTGTTTTCTGATACATCTATACGATAAACAATTTATATTTCCTTTTAATTTCATTTGGTGAAGTAAAAGACAAGGGATGATTTCATGTACACAGTTTTACATTCTGGTAAAACTGTCAAAACTTTCATCAAAAGAAGAGTAGTTTTTGCAAAATCAGTAACAAAACACTCAAACTTCTTAAATTCACATAATCTGAAATGCTGTAGTAGTATGTTGTTTTTGATGTACTTAAAACACATTTTTTTTGCTCTCTACATTGAATGTTAACAGTAATATTAATAGAAAAGGTGAGATGACATTTTTATAATAACACAAAAAAGCATAAGGTCAAAAACTAAAAGAACATAGGTAGCAACTGTTATTACCAAAGCAGCAGAAAACAATTCTCAACGTAACATACGCAAACACAGTGTGGTGCCGATTACCTGCTGGAATATGACTTTGAAAATTCACCTACCTGAATAACTAAAAACCTCAAAACTGAAATACACTTGCAGAAACTACAAGACACTACCAAAAGATCTACTACAAGATACAATAAAACACCAAAATGAAAGGACTGCTACAAGAAACTGGAAAGCGATATGCATGTAGCAACATACATGACCAAGCAGTTTGTACGGTAACGCTAGTTGACAATAATTCCGCTAGAATGGCCTCTCTGTGATGCCATATTCGGGTAACTGAAAGTGGAATGACATTGGTCTTGGCAAAGGACATCTTTTACCAACATCCCTCAACGTCTCAAGTATTTAATGTGTTCTAAATCGTATTTTGTGAAACAAAATCATTCACATTATCTCATCCAAAATTTATGTATTCAAATTACAAATCAGTAGCAATTAATCTGATCATTTTAAGGGATGCCTGAAAGCCTCAGCAGGTGTTAGTTTTGAATTCCACGATACGTGATCTGACTCAGAACATATGTGACAATTCAAGGGTTCTTACCCTCTTTTATTTATAAATATGCTTTAATGAATCATTAAAGGCTTTTAGAATACAAAACCGGTATTTAGACAGGGCTGTCGATAAATGAAGTCTTATTCGCTTTGCCGCATAAAAAATGGATTCCCCACTCTCCTTGATACCAGTAATCCAAGAGCTGTTTTCTTATTTGGCAATGCTTTTCAGAGAATCTCCGCCATACCGTTCGTGTTTTGAATATTCGCTTATCATTTCTTTAGAGCATATTTGCAATAATGTCGTGTCCAGATTTCTCCGTAGGCGAACTCGGTTGTCATTGGCGGGCTTCAAAGCTGTTTCTATCTTGTCAGGGCATAACTCCCTACCCCGATGAGGGTGGAGGGGCAGACTTTGCTCATTTACGCGGACTAGTGCATACCTTCTCAGCCTCTAGCAAATCACAGCAATTGTCAAGCTTAATTGAAGAAAGGTTAAAGATGGAAATTGTCCAAAATTTATTGAAGAAAAATAGTAAATAATAATCTTTGCCACTCTTCAACAAGCAAAAGAAAGCGAACCGTGTTACTAATTGCAGTAGTAACACACAGGAAATCAACCCATTACGTCGTACTGCCGGTTCGTACCTCCGGCTCTCTAATTGCCAGTACTACTATGGTGGCAACACATTTGCTTACCTTAGTGAATGTCAATCCTCCACTTACCATCAGAGATGGATTCGAACACGGGAACTTGGGATCACCAGCTCCCACTAGCTGAGCTAAAATCACTCCTTACAAATCTTGCAACAACAAGCTTTCACTGAGTGATTTTATAGAATTCGATTATTCTTTAGAATATGAGCAGCTCCAACAAACCTTATTATGTCAATGTAATTGCAGCTGTGATGAGTAAGCAAATTTATGGAATTTCATTTGATATCAAATTGCATTCAAGATTTATTGATCTTTGATTATGGGATGTCGTACAATTCACGCCTATCCTTTCCGCACCGAACGAAAGTATGCATTTACATATTTCATGAATAAAATTAGAGCTATTGATATTTAATCTCACAAACGCCTTTAATCACCTCGTACTTCAGAACAGAAATGTACATTCAACTATTACATTGTTATTATTATTATTATTATTATTATTATTATTATTATTATTATTATTATTATTATTATTATTATTATTATTATTATTATTATTATTATTATTATTATTATTATTATTATTACTATTATTATTATTATTATTATTATTATTATTATTATTATTACATCACCAGTTACAGGCTGGATAGTTAAGTGGACAAAAAAATACAAGTGTTTTGAAGTGTATAAGAAGCAAATATAACACTTGAACATCTCATAGACCGCGCTTAAATATCGTTCCAGGTGTTAGAATTTTCAATTTACAGTAAGGAAGTTATAGTGATTTATTGTGATAAAATATGGCCAGTATGTAACATTTATATTTGAAAGGCAAAGAGATCAGAATCTAGACAAGCTTATTGGTATGTGTGTAACGATATACATTACCATGAAGTTTTGCTGGAATTTTAGCTTTTGAAAAAAGTAATGCTTATGCTTGGTCAAACTGTGGCCAAAGTTTAAGGTTGAGTTTTGATTTCAGGGCTTTAAGAGGTGATGTTAGAGCGAAATTATATATCTTGCAAACGTGTGTTTTTTTAAAGTTATGGCCTTTTGCAAGTAAAGGTACGATATAATATCGGACTTTTTTCGTTTCATTTTATTGTAAAAATAAACAGCAGTGTAGTGGGTGAATAAGTTTAAATCTGAGTTTGTCTTGTTTACTCGGTAAACTGTTCTGTTGCAGTTGCCTATATCATCTTTTCTTTGATGGTAACTTAAAGGTTAATGAAAATTATTTCGGCAGTAATCTTTGTTTTATTGTTTTTGTAGAGTATTCTTTCACTGTTTAACGACTGGATGTATTTTAATTTACTCAGCATTCTTCTTAGAAACTGAACATCCTGACATTCTCTTTTATTTCGTCATCTACAAAAAAGCAAGCCTGTCCGTGACTATGAGGACGCACCACTACCAGCTTTGCAAATAGCAATATGGCAGTGATGTAACCCTAATTTGTTACATGACGGTAAAGTAACAAGAATAAGAATAGTTTATTCAGAACTGAAACAGAACAAGGACAGTAAAATAATGATGTGAAACAAGTAAACATATTTTCTTAACAGGTGTTTGCGGAAAACGGAAGAAACATACTCACAGATACTAGTACGAGTACACAGTCAGAATGACGCAAAATAAATCAATGGCTTTATACTTTTCGGGAGAAAAATACAAGAGGTAAGGGTGAAGGTAGATGTTATGGTGAGGAACTCAATATGGTGACGTTTACCTAACAGATTACCTTAAATGCCACAAAAGTCTTACTATTCAGGCAATTTTCTGTGAGTACTAGCAATAATTATAGATTTTAATGAGTAGAAACTGCAGTAAACGCCTGAAAAAGCAGGTATCCATAATGAGTTTCTCCTTAAGTTGGCGATATTAGGTTGTGTTAGTGATGTAAACACCAATCAGTCCTTCTATGAAATATGCGTTTATGCATAATATGGCAGCATTTTAGAGCATAGAGGCTCTCTTTTGTATTTTTATTTCTTTCTACTGATTAAAAATTATATCCAAAATATTTCTGATATTTCACATAATGACTCCTTGACTCTTACTTAAAATCCTGGATGAGGGACAATTGAACAAATTCTCCATGGGTTGTCCAGCTACTAATGCCAACTGTTGGCCACCACTGACCGCCACGACCTCAGAACCACCATATGCCGAAACAGTATTTTAACCAAGAATAAAAAAAATATTCAGGCTCTAACCATGCAAGAAACCAGTCTGGAAAAGACAATAACACAAATATTGATATTTCTATCTCTCGGCAGTCCCTTTCAAATATTGATATTTCTATTTGGTTAATTTAAAATTCTGTTGCTTTTGAAAGAAATTTATGCCGATCACAGACTGTGGTCGAGATAAATCATGTGATGGTGGACGCCGGATATCAAACGTAAATTCGGGGCAAACATATTGAGAGTACTTAAAATCCCGGCCCGCAGGCAGCCAGACAAATTGACGATGCATTGTCAGACTACTAATTCTTGTGTACACTGCACGTGCTATAAAAAAACTGTGCGCACCAGTAGCAAATTAGGTATATCTTTTCCTTCACTTTTCAGCATTAAATGTACGATCGAGGAAAGAGATATAGGGGGTACTTAATATCCACGACGACGGACATCCGAACAAATTGTCCATACCTTGTGCAACCACTAATGTTAGTGTACACTGCAAGCTCAATTCACTAGCTCACCAGTAACAAATTGAGCGCCATCTTCATTCTCTTTTTAACATTGAATATACTTGTTGGGCAAACAGATATGGGATTCTTAAAACCTTTGCCGACTTACAGCCGAACCAATTGCCCATGCATTATCCAACTACTAATGTCAGTGTAGACTGCACGCACGATAAGCAATTTTTCACATGGGTGACAGTACCAAATCGGGCTCAATTTTCACTCTAGTTTTTAACATTAAATCCAGTTTTGGGGCAAACAGACAGAAGGTACTTAAAATCCCTTTCCACGGATGGCCGGACAAATTAACTATGCATTGTCCAATGACAAATGCTACTTTACACTGCAAGTACCATAAACAACTTTTTACGTGCTTGCCTGTAGCACATTGAGCACCATTTCCATTCATTTTTTAGCATTACATGTACATTCGGGAAAAAGAAATATGGGTTCTTAAAAGCCCAGCCGGCGGACATCAGACAATTTGTCCATGCATTATCTCACTAATAATGCTGGTGTACATTTTCCACACCTTGTGCAACTAATAATGCTGGTATACATCGAAAACCTGATAAACAACTTTTCACATACGGGCAAGTAGCAAATTGGGCGCCATTTTCGTTCGCTTTTCAGCATAAAATATACTTTCTGGGCAAACAGATAGAAGGTATTCCGGCTGATGGACATTCGGACAAATTGACCATGCATTGTCCATTGACCAAGCGCTATAGATGGTTTGAACTTGCTATTGTACTTGTTCGAGGGGGTAGGTGGTCGATTAGTTGGATGCACATTCCTTTCAACTCTGATGATATAAGTGCTATACTAAAAATGGGTTTCGGTGCGATGGGTTGGCGGTGTACACGGGTTGGACCTGCTACTGTATGTGATCGGTTGAATGGGTGTTCGCTTAGTAGGATATACTAACACTGTCTTCAAGCCTGATGATACAAGTTCGAAACCAAACGAAATTGGTTTTCGGACGGTGGATGTTCGCTATAGATGGTTTTCACTGGGACGTGTCCTTGTTCGGGTAGGTTGGTGGTCACTTAGTTGGATACACTAAAATTGCCTTCAACGATAGTGATACAAGATTGATAGCGAACAAAATTGGGTTTCGGAGCGATGGGTGGTCGCTAAAGAAGGGTTAGATCTGTTACTCTTCCTGTTCGGATGGTGGGGATGGTCGACACTGACTTCAAAGACGATGATTCAAGTCCGAAACTAGATATATGTCCGAAACTAAATAATATTTGGTTTCTGAACGATCGGTGGCCTCTTTAGACGGTTTTAACTGACATCTGTATTTGATCGGGTGTGTCAGGTGTCACTTAGTTAGATACACTAACATTGCCATCAACCATGATGATACAAGACCGATCCTAAATAAAATTGGGTTTCTTAGCGATGGGTGGTCGCTATGGGCGGGTTGAGCATGCCACTTTACCTGTTCTGGAGGATTGGTGATCGATTATTTGGATACACTCACACTGGTTCAACTCTGATAATACAAGTCCGATAATAAAACTGGGTTTTGTAGCAATGGGTGGTCGCTATAGACAGGTAGGCCCTGCTAGTGTACCGGTGACGTTAGAAGTAGGTCAGCCAATAAGAAGTTTTTGCTATCATTTCTTTTGGACAAGCCCAACTCAGGCCGTATTGTCCTCAGGTGGTCTTGCCGTAGGCCATGACCCTAATTCTGACCCCAGATCTACCATACAAAACATATGTCATCCCCAAGTGGGCCAGCTCTAATTGGGCCATAATCCTGCCTTTATCTCGAGTCAGTCCTTGCCATTGCAATTCCCCTGATTCCCACCCTTCCTTACCTCAATCCAAACACCCTAATACTAAGACTGAGTCCAACCCTTACCTCCCCCTTGACCTTAAGCTGAAATCGGTTCCCTGATCCCACCCTATCACCATAGCCTGAGCCTAACCCTTAGCTTAACACACCAAATTTGGCATATTCGCTAAAGTGGTTTCGTAGTTACCTCAACCGTGACCCTAGGCCTGAAACGGCTCCTGACCCTACCCTATTATCTAACAATAAGACTAAGCCTAAGCTTCACACTTCAAATTCGGTATATTGACGCAACGGTGCTTTTTCCCCAAGTTTAAATGCTGAACCCAGGGGCCGGCTCTCCAACCCTGCTGGGTGGTTAATCCCGCTGGAGTTTGCGGCTGTCGCTAATGCGTCTGGTCGGAAAATATGGGTGCACGATCGATAAACGTCAGGTATTGCCAAAGAAGGTATTTCCATTAGGACTGTGAGGGAAAATCCGCTGATAGACTGGAGCCAGCAACCTCTTCTACAGTGTTACCGACGTATAATAAACATAGCCTAGTTATCTACTCTTGGAGTAGTTGAGAAATGACAGTACCAGCACAGGAAGTGGCGTCATAATGACGTCATAGGGTGTGCCAGAATTCTAATGAGAGTTCTGAAACAGATGGTGATTGATAGAGCGAGCGCCAGTGTCAATGGCGTCATCATGACGTTATAATGACGTCATCATGACATTATAATGGCATCATCCTGACGTTATAATGACATCATAATGACGTTATCATGACGCAATAATGACGTTATGACGCCATGACATCATAATAACATCATACTAAGACTCTCCTAAGCAGCATAACCTTTAGTCACCTACATAAAGTCAATCATCGTGACGTCATCAGTCATGTGACCTGTCAATCATCATCAGTCATCGGGCCATCGGGCATCACTTTCGCCTTTTGTCTATCATACTATTATATCATGGGGTTCTCAATGTGAGGACCTCTCCCGGGTTCTCAATGTGGGTGACCTCCCCCGGGGTCCTCAATGTGAGGACGTCCACCATCTGTCTATCATACCATGGGAAACCCCATCCGGGGTCCTCCATGTGGGGACCTCCCCCTAGGACGAGATTCAGCAGCCCTTTAAGAGCACATTGTGTGCGCACAAGTGTTCCATTCTTGGTGCAGCTGTTATTGGATGCACATGAAAAAAGGAAGTGAAAACATTTGCTCTTGTTGTTGTTGAAAACACATGGAGATCAAGTGGAGGATTGATTGAGTGGAATACACATGGGAGACGAAGTGAAAGATTGGCTGTTCTTTGGAAGGGAAGCAAAACATTGGTTGGAATACACATGGAGACGAATTGGCAAAAGAGTCGTGGTAAGTGACATTTTTTGTGACTCAGTGACATTATGTGATATTATGTGACTCTGTGACATTATGTGACATCAGTGACTCTGTGATATTTTGTGACTCTGTGACATCACGTAACATTATGTGACTCTATGACATTATGTGACATTATGCGGCATCATGTGACTATGTGATATCATATGGCATGGGAGTCGTAAGCGGACCCATGGTCGGAAGGCTGGTGGTTCGAACCCACCCTCGGGCATCACTTTTACCTTCTGTCTATCATACCGTCATATCGTGGGGTTCTCGATATGACGACCTCCCCCACCGGGGTCCTCCATGTGAGGACCTCCCCTGGGTTCTCAATGTGAGGGTCCTCCCTCCTCGGAGTCCTCAATGTGAGGACTTCCACCATCTGTCTATCATTCCATGGGAACCCCCGGGATCCTCCATGTGAGGACCTCCCCCCAGGACGTGATTCAGCATCCCTTTAAGAGCACATTGTGTGCGCACAAGTGCTCCATTCTTGCCGTGGCTGTTGTTGGATGCACATGGAAAAAAGGAAGTGAAAACATTTGCTCTTGCTGTTGTTGAATAGACATGGAGAACAAGTGAAGGAGAGACTGGAATGCACATAGGAGACGAAGTGAAAGATTGGCTATTCTTTGGAAAGGAAGCGAAAGACTGGTTGGAATACACATGGAGACGAATTGGCACTCTGTGACATTATGGGACATTATGTGACTCTGTGACATTATATGACGTTATGTGACTTTATGTGACATTATATGACTATGTGACATTATGTGACATTATGTGGCATCATGTAACTATGTGATATCATATGGCTATATGACTATGTGGTGACTATGTAATTGCTAAGCATGATTACTCTAACTATGTATCTCATTTTCAGATCGTTGAAAAGACCAGCCCTGTTAGCTCACTTGGTAGAGCAGAGGGCTCGTAAGCTGAAGCTTGGTGGTTCGATCCCACCTAGGGGCAAACATAACTTTTTTTTGTTTTTTTTTTGTTTTTTTTAACAGTAGCCATGTTTCTATGTCTATCTTCACTGATAATATTGAATTAGTCATATTTCAATGGTTCTAATACACACACAAACAACACACACACACACACACACAGCGTAGGAATAAGAACACAAAAGGTCTCAGAGCATGGGAACGATCAATAACTCTGAGCGCGAAAGACCTCAGAGCGTGAGAACGATTAATAAATTTGAGAACATCAAAGACCACAGACCGTGGGAACGATCAATAAAATTCAGAACATCAAAGGCCTAGACCGTGGGAACGATCGATAAATTGGAGAATATAAGACTTCATAGCGTGGGAACGATCGATAAATTTGAGAAAGAATGGGATTTTCGCCATGTTAAGTCTAATGTTATGTTTTATGTTATAGTAGTGAATAAATCATGGTTCTAGACCACCTTTAACAAATGTAGTTTTTGAAAAACATATGATGCATAAAATAAGTTTTAGCATTTTAGCGTGCTACTTATTCAAATGTTTTAAAGTTATAGTAGGGGGAAAACGATGCTTCTAGACCAACTTTAACAAATTTCGTTTTTTGACAACATATGATGCATAAAATAAGTTTGAACATTTTAGCATGTTGTAGTGGGGCAAAAAACAGGGTTCAAAACCAACTTTAACAAATTTAGTTTTTTTGAAAACATATTATGCCATGGTATGTAAGAAAAGTTTTTTACACGTTTCAGACGATATTGCTACTTGGTTGGTTGGTTGATTGTTGGAAAATGGGAAGTGAAAATGTTGTTAGTTATGTAGGAAAACCGAGCCTATTCAAACATGTGTTCGAAGGGCAAGCCCATTCTAAAGACGTGTTCGAATGGCAAGCCCATTCAAACGATGTGTTCGAATAATTTTTAGAACATATTACGTCATGGTATTGTTCAACAAATTGCCCAACATTTTCAACATGTTCAACATGTTGTTAAACATGTTCCACATTTTGTTCAACATGTTCAACATGCTGTTGAACATGTTCAACATGTTGTTGTTGAACAAGTTGTTGTATATAAAGCTATGTTTGAAGACTTTCTCATCATTTGAATAGTGTAGATTGAACCGAAAGGATGTATAATTGCAACATTTGTTGGAAGTCTTACAATTGGCCACAAAGGCAAACGTGGTAAAGTCATTTCTAAAAACAGTAAGACAACTCACTATAAAACATAAAAGGCACCCGCCCTCAGACGTAACACACATTCTGTATCAAGATGCTGAAGAGTGAACAACATCTACCATCTATGGCAATGCCTGTAGAAAAGTCTGAGGCAATGCCTGCAGAAAATTTCATAGTAAAGCCTGAGACAATACCTACAGCAATGTCTAAGGCGATGCCCATGGTAAAGTCTAAGGCGAAGTCACGTCAGCAGCGTCAAAAGCGACCCCATCTTAGAAAGATAAAAAGAGATGAGTTACCAGCTATGACGCCGCTTAAAAAGCGAAAAATTAAGACTGAGCCTAAAATGAAGCGAGAACCAGAGCGTAAAGCTGCTACCACCATGAAGAAGATGAGTGTAGACGAATTACCGGTTATGATACCAATTAATGGAGAAATATATATTACATTGGCGAAATATCATCAAAAAGTGATGGCTAACATTCGTGAATATATTACGGATCATACAATACATCTGGGAGGTTACATCCTACCAAGAAGGGAAGTTTGTGGTCATTGAACGATTGGCAAATGCTGAAGAAGCAAATGACATCAGTGGATCTCATGCTTCAGAAAATGGATCTGTATAAATGGAGTGACTGTCAGTAGAGGTTGAGTAGACAGCGAGATGACTGTATACAGTTTAAACAGCATGACGAGCTTAGTGGATGCTATAATTTCATCACCCCCAGTGCAGAAGATTGGAGCGAAGGTTTTGAAGCTTGACAAGAACTTGAAACTTAGCTTTGACTCATATGGACATGTACATTTGAAATGTAGTTCAAATAAAATTGTCTTTATGCTTCATATGTAGACTATGGCATTGACATTATCTATGTTCATGTGAAGTCAGTTTTTATAACATTTCAAGTTAAGTTCTTGTGAATATGCACATGTATTAACATAATATGTATTTGAAATAGTTTTGTTTTTATCATAATTGTACATATTTGTAATATTCAATAAAAACACATATGATTCTTTTCAACTGTATTTGAAATAGTTTTGTTTTTATCATAATTGTACATATTTGTAATATTCAATAAAAACACATATGATTCTTTTCAACTTTTTAGTTTTCTCAGACAATACTTGGATATAATACATAATAAAACAATACTTGAATATAATACATAATAATACAAAATTAATTACATAATGTGTGATATATCATATATGGTTTACGGGTGAATTAAAACCGCGTCAGGAACCTTACAACTTCATATGTTGCAAAGCAAGACATATATTAATACACAACGCTTAAGTTAATAAAATATTACAACATTTATAAAGCTTTTATCATAAAGTTTAGTCAAATAAGTCTATTTTTCTTCATCTGTTTCACTCTGTTCACTGTCCATGCCATTTTCTTCATCACTGCTGTCATCCTCCTCTTCCTTATCTAGTAGCTCTTCAAAGAATGCATTGTTTTTCTTTATAGCCGCCTTTAGTGCCTTTGAATACTTGTAATGTTTTTCATCAACAAAGTAATTAAAGTCCTCTAAAATATTTTGATAATGTTGGCTTTGTTCTAGACGCTAGGTATATTTGAATAGTCTCATAAACAGTTGTTTTAGTCCATGCTTATAAATGGGTCGAAAGTCATAACTTGCTATTTCACGCGCATCTTCAAGTCCTTGTTCTTCATATTCTGAAACCTTTTCTTGAAATTTGTCATCACAGTCATGGTATACTTCTTGAACCATATCATACCAAACAGAGTCTATTTCTGACTCACTTTTAGAACTCCTGTCATCAATATCCTCACCACACTGCTCCATATGTTTGAGTAAAGCTTCTTCACTGTTGTATAATGCACCACATTCTGTACAAGCATGTGCATTCTTTTCAGCCCTGTTGACGCTTTGACTTTCCATAGAAGACTCAATTAAATTTTCAGTGATAGGTGGTTTTACAGGATTTTCCATATTCCATTCTTTATCCACTTCTGACATGTGAGCATCCTTTAAGTGACCTTTAAGACTTTGTGGCCAATTGTAAGATTTCGAAAAAATGTTGCATTTATACATTCTTTCGGTTCAACCTATACTATTCAAATAAACAAGTCTTTAAACATAGCTTTATATACAACAACTTGTTGAACAAAAACATGTCGAACATGTTCAACAGCATGTTGAACATGTTGAACACCATGTTGAACAAATTGAACATGTTGAACAATTTGTTGAACAATACCATGACGTAATATGTTCCAAAAATTATTCGAACACATCTTTTGAATGGGCTTGCCATTCGAACGCGCCTTTTGAATGGGTTTGCGATTCGACCACATGTTTGAATGGGCGCAGTTTTCCTACATGACTAACCACATTTTCACTTCCCATTTTCCAACAATCAACGAACGAACCAAGTGGCAGAATCGTCTGAAATGTTTAAAAATTGTTACATTGTTACATAATATGTTTTCAAAAAATAACTAAATTTGTTGAAATTGGTTTAGAACCCTGGTTTCTCCCCTACTACAACATGTTAAAATGTTCAAACTTATTTTATACATCATATGTTGTCAAAAACGAAATTTGTTAAAGTTGGTCTAGAAGCATCGTTTTCCCCTTACTATGACTTTAAAACATTTGAATAAGTAGCACGCTAAAATGGTAAAACTTATTTATACATCAAATGTTTTTCAAAAACTAGATTCGTTAAAGGTGGTCTAGAACCACCATTTTCCCACTACTATATCATAAAACATAACATTAGACTTAGCATGAGGAAAATCCCATTCCTTCTCAAATTTTTCGATCTTTCCCACGGTCTAGGCCTTTGATATTCTCAAATTACTGATCGTTCCCACGGTCTGTGGTCTGATATTTTCAAATTTATTGATCGTTCTCACGCTCTGAGATCTTTCGCGCTCAAATTTATTGATTGTTCTCATGCTCGGAGACCTTTCATGTACTTGTTCCTACACTATTTGTGTGTGTGTGTGTGTGTGTGTGTGTGTGTTAGAACCATATATAATAGACATAGAAACATGGCTACTTTATTATAAAAAAACAAAAAAGCAAACAAAAAACAAAACAAGCTTACGAGTCCTCTGCTCTACCAAGTGAGCTAACAGGGCTGGTCTATTGAACGATCTGATTATGACATACATAGTTAGACTAATTATGCTTACATAGCAATCACATAGTCATCACATAGTCATATAGCCATATGATATCACATAGTCACATGATGCCACATAATGTCACATAATGTCACATAGTCATATAATGTCACCTAAAGTCACATTGTCATATAATGTCACAGAGTCACATAATGTCACAGAGTCACATAATGACCCATAATGTCACAGAGTCACAAAAAAGTCACTTACCACGACTCATTTGCCAATTCGTCTCCATGTGTATTCCAACCAATCTTTCGCTTCCTTTCCAAAGATTAGCCAATCTTTCACTTCGTCTCCTATGTGTATTCCAGTCAATCCTTCAGTTATTCTCAATGTCTATTCAACAACAGCAAGAGCAAATGTTTTCACTTCCTTTTTTTCCATGTGCATCCAACAACAGCCACAGCAAGAATGAAACACTTGTGCGCACACAATGTGCTCTTAAAGGGATACTGAATCACGTCCTGGGGGGAGGTCCTTACATGGAGGATCCCGGGGGGTTCCCATTGTATGATAGACAGATGGTGGAAGTCCTCACATTGAGGACTCCGGAGGGAAGTCCCCCATATTGGGAACCCGTGGGGAGGTCCTCACATGGAGGACCCCGGTGGGGGAGGTCCTCACATTGAGAACCCCATGATATGACGGTATGATAGACAGAAGGTAAAAGTGATGCCCGAGGCATCATGGGTTCGCTTGTGAGTCCCATGCTCTACCAAGTGAGCCAGGTTTAACGTAAGGTTAATGCTCGGGAAAACATTCCTCACTGATGATGATTGACAGGTCATGTGACTGATTGACAGGTGACTTAGGGTTATGCTGTTTAGAAGAGTCTTAGTATGATGCCATTTTGATGCCATGACGTCATAACGCCATTATGACATCATGATAACGTCATGATGAAGTCATTATAACGTCATGATGACGTTATTGACACGCACGCGCTCTATCAATCACCATCTGTTTCAGAACTCTCATGGAAATTCTGGCACACTCTATGATGTCATTATGACGTCATTCCCTGTACTGGAACCGTCGTTTCTCAACTGCTTCTTGGGTTCCACATCAACCGCATCATTCCGGCCGCATGTAGCACTCACACACATTTTTCTTCTTTTCACCCCTCCCAGTGGCCTTAATCCTCGGCGCCCCATCCCACTGGATTCACCTTCCGCCTCCATGTCCAAACCTGATTCCTTCCCCCTTTCTCCCTGTATCTCCTTACAGCCTGCACCCCCACAACACCAATTTTTCTGCTTTCTCCACCTCCTTAACTAACCCCCCACATGCAACCCCAATACCTCCCACAACCCCAACCTTCTCTCCCCGGAACCCCACACCGCACCACTTCCCCATTCCTGCTTCCTCCTATCCACTCTCACGGCACTCATTTCCTTTCCAATTTTTTACTGCCCCTGTTAAAGACAACACATTGTTTCCAACGGTGGAATACGCGTACCAATGCCATATCGCTCGGTTCCTGGACCTCACTGAGGTGTCCACCCTAATTATAGCGACATCTTCTCCTTACTTTGCTATACATAGTGGCTTATGCAGCCTCGGTACGACCACTGCACCATCTCTCTTAGCACAAGGAAAGACGTACCGAGTCCAGATCATGCACCACATCCGCCTCCACAAATTAGAAACTAATCCCATAGCTTACCCTGCCTAATACACTAAATATTATATACTATTTTGTACCATCCAGTCACCAACCCCCTTTGGGGCACCGGCCTTTGTTCCACAACCTACCTACCGAATTTTCCAGGCCAAAATATCTTTGCTGAACTCCTTATGAAGATCTATTTTAAATTCCGACCACCACTTACACTTTTTCCCTTTGTTCCTTAATCTTCACTACCACCCTCATCGCCAACCCCTAATTCAGTGGCACACTACCCTCTTCCTTACTACTTGCTCTAACAGCCCTTCCCAATTCTAACCATCCCCCTCCTCCGTACCCACCCCGTTGTCCTCCAAACCGGGTCATAATCATGTCGTTACCTCGACCCTACCCTTGCCAAATCTCCGCCCTGGTCCAACCATCGCCCTGAATTTAGACCCATCCAACCCAAACCCCGTGATGCCCTTGCCTGCAGTCAGCTCTCGTCCTTTCCCACTTCCCGCTCTGACCATAACCGTGACACTAACTGCCAAACTCAGGCCGTGTTGCTCCCACGTAACCCTTATCCTATCCCTAACTCTGACCCTAAGCCCATCCGACCCAAGAACCGTGGTCCTATCCTAAACCGGGCCACATTTATGTCCTTAACGCGACTCTGCTCTCGCCCTTGTCCACTCCCGGACCTGGTCAACCCTTACCCCAATCCCATTTAAATCCAAACGTCAATCATTGCCCTGATCTTAACCCTGACCCTAACTGTCCAATTCAGGTCGTGTTGTCCTCAGCTGGGCCTGCCCTAGGCCATGAACTCAGATCTACCATACCCAACACATGTCATCCAAAATGGGCTTACTCTAACTGGTCATAATCCTGTCTTTATCACGACTCAGTCCTTGCCATTACATTTCCCTTGATTTCTACCCTTCCTCACATCAACCTAAACATCCCAATACTAAGACTGACTCTAACCCTTACCTCCACCCTGACCCAAAGCCGAAATCGCTTCCCTGATCCTACCCTATTACCATAGTCTGAGCCTTAACCTTAGCTTAACACCCAAATTTGGCATAATCGCCAAAATAGTCCCTTAATGACCTTAATGAACCTAAGCCTGAAACGGCTGCCTTACTTTACCCTATTATCCAACACTAAGACTAACCCAAAGCTTCACACTCCAAATTCGGTATATTCGCAAAAGCGGAGTTAGCTCCACCTGGGCCTTAGCCTGAAACGTTACCTGATCCTACCCTATTTTCTTACCTCTCAGCTTAACCCTAAGCCTAACCCACGCATTTTGGCCAACGTGGACCCCAAGTGGCCAATCGAAAACTTCCATAACCCATTATGCAACCTCTTACACCAATATCCAAGGCTTCCTAACTGTCAGAACGCCATATTTCTACTTTTCCACAAAAGTGGTCCCAAAGTAATCCTAACCCAAATCGCCCAAAACCACTCACTATGACCACTGAAATCCCCATGCCGGTCCTAGGACATCAGATGTCTTAATTCAGCTTTCTCGTCAAAGTGGTCTGGACAGGTAATATCCGGATCTTCTAAAACATGTTTTTCAACCTTCTACAACCATATATCGGGCTTCCCCTCCGCCTAGACGCCACATTTTGGCTTTTCCAAAAAAGTGGTCCTAAACTGGTTCTATCCCAAATTACTTAAAACAACTTCACATGGCCATGGTAACCTTCCTGTACCATCCCTGGTACATCAGATACCCTAATTTGGCTTTCTGGACGAAGTGACCCCGAAGTAGCCCTATCCCAAACTTCTAGAAAAAAATGATGCCATCTTCTACACTCATATACAGGCCCCCCTTACAGCCACAACGCCATATTTTGACTTTTTTACAAAAGTGGTCCCAAGGTGGTTCTATCCCAAAACACCCAAAATCCCTTCCTGCTACCTTGGTGACCCTCCCTTATAACTCTTAGTACTCCAGAAGCTTTATATCTGAGATGTTCGCCAAAATGGCCTCGAAGTTGTCTGATCCCAAACTTCCAAAACGGGCTCTACAACCTGCTATACCCATATTCCAGGCTCCCTACGCGGCAGGACCCATATTTCTAAATTTCCAGAAAAGTGCTCTCAAAGTTTTTCTATCCCAAAATCACCCCAACTAGCTCCCTCTGAACAATGTTACCTTCCTCCCCCGCTGTTAGGCCATCTGGAGCCTAAATTCAACATTTCCCCAAAAGTGATCATGAAGTGACCCCATCCCAATCGTGGTTAACACTAGAAAGCCCCAGGCAAAACACCTCTTAACACTTATGGTATTACACATCAGCCACTCGTGGATCATCCTGTTTCTAAATATACACACAGCAACCAAAGTAAGTACCTGACCTTGGTTCCCCACGTTGACTGACCCCGCACTCATGTTCCATCTCTTTTTCAACTTTCCGCAACTACAGTGCATGCCCCAGATATGCCATATCCACCTTTGTCTTTGCAAAATCTCATTGAACGATAACCTCTTTCACTGCCCCTTTTTTCCTCCAACCCCCCTATTAAGTTACTGACTCCAAACCACACTGAATACCTCCTTTGGTTACACAACCATACACCCGACTACCACCCGTTTTCCCTTCTCCAATTGCAATTCGTCGCTACCTTAACTATATGGCTGCTGCGGCCCATCATTTTTGTCAACTCACCGCAAGCGGAGTGTATCGCAACTAAACTTTTCCAAGCATACCCCTTTATCCACCTGTTCCCGACCATTACCTTCATCTCAACACTATTTCCTCCCCATAACTATAGTTAATATCCACCCAACCACACACAACACCGATTCCTTGCCACGATCATTTTTCGGTGGATTTTTTTCGTAGGGACTTCCCCTGCCTTCTGGCGCCAATGACAATGATGAGATACAGAGTAACACGTATCGGGCGAGCCCCTCTTCACATGCACTCACCAATCAGCGCGTTGTCAGTCTTTAATATTAAGTCTGGTTATGCGCTCCCATCCATATCGAACTTATAATCCGTCTCCAATATCATCACCCCTCTCCCGGAATACTTCCATTCTCCTTTTCTCCCTTCCCAATCACATATCATTTTTTGCCCCTTCCGTAATCATCGAGCACGGTGGGCTTGACGCCAAAGTTAAAAACTTGACCCAGGGGGGCGCTCCCCTACTCCGCTGGGAGGTTGCTCCCGCTGGGTTGCTGTGATTTGACCTCAATCTTCTTCTGTTTACCCTTCAGTCTTCTTTACAAAACAGGCGGTACAAACAGCAGTCTCCATGTTAATCTGTGCTTTCGTCCAGTAGGCCATAAGCATCAGACTTCGTTTATCTAGCAGAAAAACACATGCCAATAGCGGTATTGTTACTAACACTACGAAGACATACCAGCCTTGTACGGAGAGACAGATTAATATTCCATTTTCAGCCAAGATTAAGATTACAAGGAGAATGATGATTGCTATCATGTTTAGAATCGTATCTCCTTCCAGTGTGAAATTAAGTCGAATTTCAATAATGCGCTAGAATCACTTGATTCTTCCCCCTTAGACGTCTTGTTGTTGTTAGTAGTTATGTGGGTAGAGTTGAATCTCCAACGGTAATTTCTAAAGATGACCTTGCGGTTAAAATTGAACAGAGGGAACATTCCAGAGCAATTGTCTTACTCAAGTACTTTGAGTGCAAACTGAGGGGTTATGGGGGAAGGGCAAAAACAAACATATGTTTGTGGTTTTAGGGTGTTAAAGAAATTTTTTATCGTGTGTATGTATTAAATTTGGGTATAGCGTAAGTAATCAAAGACGACCCTCTCCACTCCAATTAGTCAGAACCACCAGGACCACCTGAATAACAGGGACCACTCAAAACTATGTATGAACCTCTGGAACCAGTCGAAATCACTCAGGACCATCTGAAACCAGTCGAAACCACTCGGGACCACTCGAAAACACTCAGCACCACCTAAATCACTCGGGACAATCCGAAACCACCCAGGTCCACCTAAACCACTCGGGACCACCAAGAACCATCCAAACCACCCTTGACCACCTAAAATAGACAAATCAGCTCGAAACGAGCCAAGACCACCCGGGACCACCTAAACGATACAAAACATGTCGAAAGGAGCCAAGACCATCCGAGACCACCTAAACAACACATAACATCTCGAAACGAGCCAACACCATCCTGGACCACCCGGGACCACCAAGAACTATCCAAACCACCCGGGACCACTCGGAACCACCTGGAACCATGCTACCTGGGGACTTTATAGCCACTCTATGTTTTGCTTTGCGAATTTCGCTCTAGTTTTAATTGACCTTACTTCAAGACTTAACACGTTGAATCTGAATTTGATTACTTAATCTTGTGTGAAACAGGAGACTAATCTGAACATGCCAGCATTGTCCCTCACACATGGTTGAAATTTATAGATGACATATGGTCATCATATGGTTGAGGGCGCCCCCCCACTCACCGTGCCCCACCCCCACCTCCCCCACCCTCCCCACTCACCGTGCCCCACCCCCACCTCCCAGTGTTCCTCATCTGTGTGCTTTGATCGCCCCTTGTGTAACGCGCGTGTACTCTGCTTCCCTATGACATGCATACGCAAGGGGGATAATTTAACTTAGGGACTAGTCATGTGTACTTAAAGTAGGCCACGTACATAATGAGCTTGTGTTATGAATGAAATCTTTACGTCATCTGTGTGCATTCAAACTTGAAAAAAGGGAGCATTTGCATTGCTTCAGTGATACATGTTTTATTAAAACCGCAAGGGGGATAGTTGAAAGGGAGCTGTTAAAAAGGTGAGTTCAGGGTTTCTTAGTGCATGTAGTTTTAAAATGTTGATATTTTCTGTGAAAAATACACGCAATTGTATGCTCAGGCATGCCTTAATTTAGCCGAAAATAGACCGCAAGATCTGAGTTTTTTGGCCGTGGGTTTAAGGGCATCATTCGGATCCTTAGCTTTACCGGAAATGAACCTGAAAACTTTGCGTGCATTTATCCGAAAAATCCATAGATAGTTAGCGATTTCTTTCCGATTGCAATTAATTGACTGTGGTCGTACGGGTCTCATTCGGAACGCGTATTTTAGCGGAAATAGACTTAAAATTAGTATAAATCTGGCAAATTCGTCCCGAATCCTACCGCGCTGTGGTCTAATTTTTCTAGTTGAGCCCTAAATTCTTTTCGATACCATGAGAGTTATGACCTTCGTAACTGGTACGTTGATGCACATCCCTTCGAATCATGATTATATGAGGAGCGTAAGAGTTTTATGGATCAGATAATATTAAATAAGGTTGAAAAAATTCAAAAGACATATCGTGATAGCGTGCTTGTTCCAAGGTAAGATTACTTCAAAATCGAATTAAAATTTTTAGAAATGTCTCTTATGTCCAATAAAAATTTTTGCTTTATGGGTAACGCCTTGAAAATATCACGCGCTCTTTGAAAGCTCACATTTAGCGTCAGTATCCCGATGGAGCACAGGTATTATCAACTTATAAGACAAAACGGTATCCTGGAGTTCACCTTCGTTAAAAGGAGCATAAAAAATAACGGGAAGGCACTCGCACAAATTATTTTACGGGAAGACATAATCAAAAAAAAAATATTTGGTGACAATTTGGATTATTTATTTAAATATTTTGAAAGCGAAAAACTGCTATATCAAAGTTTAGGCGAACCCTCCTGTGTGGTCTTCCCGGAAGCCAGGTGCTCCGGTTTGTCGCTGGTTGAACAATACAACTGGCTTCACCGGGAAGATAGAATTGGCCTGCAGAAGATGCTGGACGCCGAGTGGATGCAGGCAAACTCCGCATAAACGGTATGTTTATTATATTAACACATATTCAGCACATTTATGGAAATGAGGTAGCAAGTTATGAACAGTAGTTATAAAACGATATTATTTTCTCCTGAAAAGGTTTAAAGCTCTACCATTTCAAAATAATCATTTGCCACCCCTGTAAAAATTAATCCATGCGTCTGTGAAGAATGACAGCACCTGGTTTTCCTCCTCTGTGCGATTATCAATAGACTCGCGATTATAAGTCCAGCAAATAATGTTGCTGTGATAATGCTGACGGAGATTGCAACACTGGTGGGAGTTGATGTGCTGGTGCTGGCGAGGGTTAAGGTATCACTGGTCCGTGCGGTGTTTATGGTGCTCACGGCTGCATCGGAGTTTATGGTGCTCACGGTTGCATCGTTGATTATGGTGCTCATGGCTGCATCAGACTTTATGGTGTTCACGGTTGCATCGTTGATTATGGTGCTCACGGCTGCATCGGACTTTATGGTGCTCATGGCTGCATCAGACTTTATGGTGCTCACGGTTGCATCGTTGATTATGGTGCTCATGGCTGCATCAGACTTTATGGTGCTCACGGTTGCATCAGACTTTATGGTGCTCATGGCTGCATCGGACTTTATGGTGCTCACGGCTGCATCGGAGTTTATAGTGCTCACGGCTGCATCGGAGTTTATGGCGCTCACGGTTGCATCGTTGATTATGGTGCTCATGGCTGCATCGGAGTTTATGGTGCTCACGGCTGCATCGGACTTTATGGTGCTCACGGCTGCATCGGACTTTATGGTGCTCACGGCTGCATCGGAGTTTATGGTGCTCACGGTTGCATCGTTGATTATGGTGCTCATGGCTGCATCGGAGTTTATGGTGCTCACGGCTGCATCGGACTTTATGGTGCTCACGGTTGCACCGGTGTTTATGGTGCTCATAGCTGCATTGGTGTTTATGGTGCCTGTGCTGATGGTGCTGACACTGGTACTTGTAAGCCCATCGGTGGTCCTTGTGAGATCATCGGTGGTCGATGTTGTGAGGATATTGGTCGGGCTTTTACAGTCTAAATCAGAAACGATGACCACGTTGGGTCTTTGTTGTTGTAAGAAGTTTAGATCAACGCAAGAGATCCCATCATTGTTAAATGATTGAAACGTTTCTAAATTTGCCAGTTCGTTTTCCTTTAATAGAGGGATTGAAGTCAATCCTGTTAAAACGTATGACAGTTGAGTTATCAGTTCTCCTGCCTCAAAATTTTGCCATTTAGTGATGACAAAGCCATGGCACAAAGCTATCGGTCCATCACAGTCACACAAACCACAATATTGTGCTTTCACAAAGCCCAACATGAGATATAATAAGAAAAAAAAAACATTTTCAACTTATTCCTGTTATTTATGCTCGATTTATTTACTCGTTTTTCTCCTTATGTTTAAGATCAGAAGCTCAGAATTATTTAAAGTTGTGTGAACACGGCTGAAACTTTTCTTTATATACTGTTAATTCACATCCCTATCTTAATAACATGCAAATTTATAGATACATTTTATGAAGGCGCAAATGCGGACAAATTCGAAAAATGTGTTCTTGTTGCAATTCGCATTGCAGAAGAAACGAGAACTGTTGTTTAGACCTAGATATTTCTCTGTATTTCTTTAAAATGATCTGTGAATGCAGCAGCGGGGATTGATGGTAGTTTTAACTGAAGAATCTTGCACTGCTATAAAAAAAGTGCATGTTATAAATATGCCACTTTCAATGGTTGTTTATTATGAATAAATACAACATTCTATTTATTTTTTCCACCCACGGAGACTTTGAAGAATATTTTATGCTTTTATTTATTTGTTTTTGTTGCTGTGATTATCGTCGTGGTGATATGTTAACGAACATCTAATTCTCGCTGAAAGTTCTCCTGCAGTCAATTATTGATTTTTATTGCATCGCCTTATCTGCTGTACTGTTTTCACTTTCCCTCTCCCCTCTCTGCTCACATGTGTCTCCACACGAAATGTGTGGGAAATTGGTGTGCATTCTTGAACGGAAAATTCCACAAATCCTCCTGTGTCATTCGATTGAGTTGTTTGATAAAATGAGGATTAAAATGATTTTTCTAGTTTTTTTACCGCTTATTGCAATGTGTTGTGGTGCTTGCTACCAAAAAGGAAACACAATGACGTGTGTCGGTCACTTAAGTGTAGATCGTATTTACAAAGAAGTCCACACTCTAACAATCCGGGATTTTGTGGTCAGACGGATAGAGGTGGAAGAGTTTTATCCATATGTAAAAACGATTGAAATATTGGAAAGGTTTCAAAATGTAAACTGTGACACATTAAATGAAATGGAAGTTTATTTAGTGGGATGTAGTATATTCACATCAACAAACGTAAAAAGCACGAGTGGATACGACAGTGAATCTTCAGCGTTCGTCTCTGACAGTAACTATTTCACTACAGTTTCTGAAACCCAATTTTCAACTATCGCAACTACACTGATTCGAGAAACAACTGTATCGCCTCAAATTATAGAAGTGAGGGATATAACTGGATATGACATTGCATTGATAGTTACTGTTACTGTTTACTTATACTGTTCATGGCGGTTATGTCTGTTTTTGCGTGGAGAAGACGTGCCCCTGTTCGCGGGCGACTTCCCCCTAATATTCATGAATTATCACTTCTGCGTGAAATAGACGAATCACCAATCCCTCCAGTCTCTCCTCACTCAGTCTCATCCCACTCTGATCCACCATCACCTAGGGATTCCACATCGTTTTATGAGGACATTGAATTGGATTATCTTCAATACCGACCACGCCTCATCGTGCCTATAGATCCTAAACCTGAGGAGCAGCACCAGCAGGAAGAGCCACTATGGCCACCTGCACCACACAACATCGAACCCGATCCAAATGCTGATTCATACCTCGTGCCAGAGCCCATCGATCCTGGAGCCGATCATGAGCCTCGTATTCCAGCACCGCCATTTATTGAACAACCCGAAAATGAGACAGAGTCACCTGAGGAATCCAATCAAAGGGACAATCCTACCACAAGTTCCCACCCTAACGTGGGAATATCTGGACAGCTTCCCTCTGCAGAGACCTGCAAGGAACTCCTACCTAGCACACAGCCTAGCGGGGAGTCTGAACTTGCTCCTTCGGAAAGTGGGGATGGGACACCTGGACTTGCTTTCAGCGTGAGGAGGTTAAGAAGCAATAGAGATTACTGATAAATTTGAGGAAAGGGTTAGGGTTATCATTTTACTTTTGGATTTGAGTTTCTGTGCTTATCTGTGCTTATCCTGGGACTGATAACGTATGCATACCGCTGGAGATCATTTGGGGTGGGGGATAGAAGGTAGCATTTTTCTTTTGTTTTTAAGTTTCGGTTTATCTGTGCTTATCCTACGACTGTTAATGTACTCGTGTGGTTCGGAGTTTTGGATTTGAAAAGGCGTAGTTTTTTTTTTTTTTTTTTTTTTTGTTTTGTTTTTTTTTTTTGGGGGGAGGGGGGAGTTAGTAGTATTTTTATCTGTACCTATCCTACGATCGATTATGTATCCATACCGCTGGAGATCATTTGGGGTGGGGGATAGAAGGTAGCATTTTTCTTTTGTTTTTAAGTTTCGGTTTATCTGTGCTTATCCTACGACTGTTAATGTACTCGTGTGGTTCGGAGTTTTTTTTTCTTTTTTTTTTGTTTTTTTATTTGTTGAGTTCATCTAGTAAATATTCAAGAAGTTTAATTCTTTGTTTCCTTTGAACTTTTATTTGGCGGGAGATTGATATGAATCAGCATGCAGTATATGTTGAATGTAAACTTAAGTTGAATGAAATTAATATAATCCCCCCCCCCCCCAAGAATGAGTCTCACCACTTACTTAAATAGTTACAATACGTGGAAAGCATTATCATTTGCACCATGTGCCTAACACGTCTTGTACAGAGAATTTTTGGCTACTTGTTTGAGAACGAAGCGGAGAGGGAGTCGTCTAATGACGACGCTGATTCGAGCGGGTGGGTGGAACACGCATCCTAATGGGAGACGTGGTCCATCGATTCGTCGTTCTCAGATGAGAACGTTTCGGATTGGGAGTCGCTTATGTCAGACAGCGATGAAGGAATGGGATCTGAAGTCGATGATCCCATTGTCTGGGACTTGGTGCGCTTTGGCGTGCCATTTCAGGACAATTTAAATGTAACGACAAGCGACTTTGAAACCGTCTCAAGCGAAATGTAATTCCCCCCCCTTACTAACATCAACCCCTTTTGAGGGGTCCCATTAAATACTGGAATCAAATGAGCACGTACGCGCGCGTGCCCGCACACACACACACACACACACACACACACACACACACACACACACACACACACACACACACACACACAAGACACACACACACCCGCTCACGCATACAAACACACACACACAGACACGCGGACAGACACACAAACCCACAGACACACGAACACACACACACACACACACACACACCCGCTCACGCATAAAAACACACACACACAGACACCCGGACAGACACACAAACCCACAGACACACGAACACACACACACACACACCCGCTCACGCATACAAACACACACACACAGACACCCGGACAGACACACAAACCCACAGACACACGAACACACACACACACACACACACACTCGCTCACGCATACAAACACACACACACAGACACCCGGACAGACACACAAACCCACAGACACACGAACACACACACACACACACATCCCCAGGGAGACGTGGTCCATCGATTCGTCGTTCTCAGATGAGAACGATTCAGAGTCGCTTGTATCGGAAAATGACGAAGGGATGGGATCAGAAGTGGATGATCCCATTGTATGGGACTTGGTGCGCTTGGGCGTGCCATTTCAGGACAACTTGAATGTATCAACAAGCGACTTTGAATCCGTCTCAAATGAAATGTAATCCCCCCTTACTAACATCAACCCCTTTTTAGGGGTCCCATTAAATGTTGGAGTCGAATGTACCCTCACAAACACATAACACACAGTCACTCACACAACCTTCGTACGGACTTAGCAAAAACTGAATCAATCAATGATTAATGATATTTACGTGGTGTACTTGTATGTGAAGACATTATACACCATCCAAAGGCTTCTACAATTCTTTATTTTTCACTTCACAATAATGTTGATTATAAAACCATATTTAATTATAAAACCGATTAAAAGCAGAGAGTTAATAAACAGAGAGATAGAGAGAGAGAGAGAGAGAGAGAGAGAGAGAGAGAGAGAGAGAGAGAGAGAGAGAGAGAGAGAGTTCACAAACTGTTCCGTGCGTGTTCCGCTCGATTTTTTTTCAAATTTCAATTTATGTTATGTAATAGAGTTTTATAAATTTTAAATTTAATGAAATTAGTGTTTAACTTTTCATACAACTTAAATTTAGTTTTAAAACATAAAGTTATTGCAGCTGAAACAGTTATTCGTCTGGTTCATACACTGTCACGACGTGTTTTATCTCACCGTCGACATCTCTAAGTTCCTCGACAATCCTAACGGGGTTGTTAAACATAACTTTTGCGATTATGTCAGAACTAATGCGCGCCGTTCTGCGTCTTCTCCCTGCACTTGTATCCAAGTACAGTTCAAAGTCAAATCCAATCATTCGCTCGGTTATTGGTGCATTTAAACAGACATATCCGTTTTGCCGCATTGGGGTAGTCAGACGAACTTCACCCCTCAATCGACGGGATAATAAACGGAATTCGATTCCCGTGTTGACGCGGAACATCTTATCGTTCGTTGACAGTACATTACCGTTATGTGTCAATATTTGAGACCTTAGGATGTTCTATCGATATAACGAAGTTGGACGTGGCTCCTCTCGAATCCATCGCATTATTTGACGTCGTTCCGTCGTAGTTGCGTACCACTGGAATAGAGTTTTCGGTTCGTTCGCTTCGAAAATATCATCCGGCGATTCTTCCGCTTGTTCATAAAATTGTTGGACGTACTGGTTGTATCCAAATTGCAAGTGCATGTTAAATGTTGCACTGCAGTTGTTAAAAACGTAAGTTGAACATGCTCCTGAATTCATATCTTTTTATTTTTTTATTTTTATTTTTATTTATTTTTTTAACAGTTTTTTGAGAATACAAAGTTGAGTGGAAATAAAATCAATTTCACCAGTCTGTGCAATACAAAATGATGATGGCGGAGTTAAGAAGCGCATGGCAACACGTGCTCGTCACGGTATATTATTTCTTTTGTTCACCCAGGAAAATTCCTAATTTTTGTGGTGAATTTAAAATGGACATCTCAAGAATTTTCATTGGTCTGTACCTCGTCTGTGATTTAAACGCATTAGCTGTTAATAATATGACAAGACCTTGAACCCAGTTTATTTCAAACGAACACAAAAGAATACTATGTTTTCAACAAAATTTATTGAACGCTTTGAATTAATCATAATTAGGTACAGCGCGGTAAGCCTCGCTTGACGTGTGGGAGGGAATTCCCTCTTAAAACGAGGTTGTTTATATAGCTTTTGCGCGAAATTTGAAATGTTGCACCACGCCTTTTATCATTTCACTGATTAATAGGGATTATTCTATGTGCATAACTTGCATCATACAAGAAGGAACCAATGGAGATGCTAATTAAACTTGTCACGTGACTTTGTGATGGAAATATGATTGTATTTATTGACTGCGTGTTCAATATTTCCGCATTTCATCATGGATATTAGCGCTGAAGAGTTCCAGCAAGTGCTAGCATTCTTTTGCACTTCTCTAGTTAAACTTGATGATTTCATTAGTGCTTGGCAGTTAGACCCGAACAATGCAACTATATGTGAACACAGGGGTTATTTATTGGAAAAATTAATTGGAGATTCAGTTCATCAAGTAGACATAACAGATCTGCAAAACCTTGAGGAAGTATTGAACAATGATCTACAAAGTGGTTCAGGAGTCAAGGTAAAACTTAAGATTGAAATGAAAATGAGAAGTAATTATGAAGACTTAGTTATGGATTTGTTGAAAAAAAAATAATGTAATAATGAACAGGGAAACGATCACGTGTCTTGCACATGTACCGCGCTCACCCACAGGTTCGGATGTACGAACCGTTAACCTTGATGTTATGGCATAGTTCCGCAAAACTGGGATTATACTGTAATGAGTACTTCCAGGCCGTCAGGGCTTGAGCGTTAGGGTTGCAAATACGTCGACGTTTCATTTCAGTTTTAAATGAGACACATCTAAGGCTTTATGCGCTCATATAATTCATATGTTCACCCATGTAAGTTCATGACATACATTTAAACTTTATTTTCATTAGAGAAACTCAGGCAGTGAAGCTTCCCACCCTAGTACAAGTGGGATAAAAGATCCCCAGCCTAGTACAAGTGGGACAAAACATCCTCAGCCTAGTACAAGTGGGACAAAACATCCTGAGCTTAGCACAAGTGGGTTACAAGATCCTCAACCTAGTACAAGTGGGATACAAAATCATCAGTCTAGTCCAAGTGGATCACATGACGATGAAGCTGGTAATGGGCAAAAATGCTGTCACTGTCGCAAGACGTACAAGAACTCGACATACCTGAAGAGACACGAAAAACTCTGTGTGCAAATGAGAACTTGCAAAAAATGCGGCTGCCTTTGTACTAACAAAGTACAGTTAAACAGACACGTCTGCATCACGCTAAAGGAACTCCGTAAGTCTGGTGGTTTAGCAGATGCAAAGGGGTTAATGAAAAGAAAGCTTGTTAGAGATGGTGTTGATTCAGCAAAGAAAACTAAAACAAATGACGATATTTCGTCACCTGGGAAAGGAGGGGTAAGGTGTCGCACATGTATGGGTCTCTTTCCAGATAAATCCCAGTTGTACTTACATAGAATGTCGCAACATGGAGGTTCCAAAAACTTGCAAACCTTTGAACATGCACTTGAAGAGGGTAACAAAAAATTAAAACATGTCTATGAATCTAACAAGTCTCATATTTTAGCGAGAAATGAGACATCTTCCAGTGCTGTCTGTACATATAATTTCCCAACACAAGATATTCCCGAAGACAACGAATTACAAAACCAGCTTTCAGCTATACAAGCGCAAGAAAAAATGCCTTTAAGGTGAATTTGGCACTCGGAATGATTTTAAAAAGGGTGGACAGAAACAAATTTCGTTATTTTATTCCGTACAAAAATAAAATGGTCTTGGACGCACCTTTTACAATAACCTCAAAACGCGCCCTTCCAAAACTTGTTCGAAAATTGCGAAACTTAGACTTAAATCAGTATGTCTTAGATCAACGCCCTAATTCAAAATGGAGGCCATATTTAATAACAAATGTTTTGTACTACGTTTATCCAACCAGTTTCACAATGGGCAATGGGGAACTTCCACAGTTTTTGAAAAAATCGAAATCGGTTATTTTTCTGGAAAAGGATTCACATAGCAGACAATCTCGTGACAGCTTGTGTGCATTTAGGTGTTTAGCTTTACACTATGGTGGAGATAATCATTGTTCAAATGAACGGGTTTATACTCTGTATAGAAAATGGTCAGAATTTACTGACTCGAACGTACCACACGACAAATTTCGTGGGCTACAGTTCAGTCAGTTCCCAGACTTCGAGAGGTGTTTTGAAGTAAACCTTAACGTATATGAAATGCAAGAATCCGGCACCGCTATTCCGAGATACCAGTCGCTTTGTCACTATAAAGACAATCTATATCTGAATGTTTACGAGAACCACCTGTCTTACATCAAAGACTTTAAAAAGTATGCCAAAAAGTTTCAATGCCCAAGATGTGATCGTTTCTTTGACGTATTTTCGAGTTGGAAACGTCATTTACGCACATGTTCCAATGTCACTAAGTATCGATATCCAGGTGGATTTATGAATAGAAATCAAACTATTTTTGAAGAATTGGCTCAATTTGACATAGAGGTTGAGAAAGACGAACAGTTCTATCCATATTTCATCGTGTACGATTTTGAGGCCATGCTGTTGAAATGTGACCAGCAGTCGACAGATAAACTGAAGTGGACACAGAAGCATGTGCCTGTTTCTGTGAGTGTGTGTTCGAATGTACCTGGGTTCACAGACCCTAAATGTTTTGTTAGCACCGATTTATCTGAGCTCCTCAAACAAATGCTATGTTATATGGGTGAAATCAGTGGTAAAGCTAAAGCGTTGTCACTTCGGAAATGGAACGGTGTTGTGCAAAAATTGAAAGCCTTGAAGCAATTGTTTCGTCGAGATGATGATGATAATGATGATGATATTGATGATGATGATGATGATGATGATGTTGATGATCATGATGATGATGATCATGATGATCATGATGATGATCATGATGATGATTATGGTGGTGGTGATAATGATGATGATGGATATGTTGATGATGATGGTGGCTATGATGGTGATGATTCTGAATTCTTAGATATGGACCAGAGTTTAGGTTCTAATGCCTCACATGGGGACGAGGCTGAAAATCGTAAAAGGGACGACCCCCATCGATTTATTCGGAAAACCATCAATGCTCTTTGCAACAAATTTGAAACCTTCTGCTCGCAAATAGTATGTTTGTCATTCAATGGAGCAAAATATGACCTCAATTTGATAAAATCTAAAATAGCAAAACTCTTAAATTTACACGTCGACTCGAAAGCATTTACTATTAAACGAAGCAATAGTTACGTTTGCATTGCAAATGAATCTTTCAGGTTTCTTGATGTGTCTAACTATCTAGCAGCAGGGGTGTCATATGCTGGTTTTTTGAAGGCATTCGATGCGGAAGAAATGAAAGGGTTCTTTTGCTATGACTGGTTTGATGCTCCAGAAAAATTAGAATTTCCAACCCTTCCTGCTTATGAAGAATTCTATTCGGTACTCAAGCAGGTTAATGTTTTGAGTGAAGGTACAGAGGGAGAGAAGAATTATAAGTGGCTGCAAAGTGTATGGCATACTAAGAACATGAGTTGTTTTAAAGACTTTCTGATATGGTATAACAATCTCGACGTTGATCCTTTTGTTAAAGCGGTAGAAAATATGCAAATATTTTATAAGAAAAGTAACTTGGATCTTTTCAAAATTGCTATCAGTGTCCCAGGGTTAGCGCGTTCCCTTATCTTCAGTTCAACAAAAGCCAACTTCCCCTTGTTTGATCACAAAACCAAAGACCTATTCAAAACTATTCAGCGGTCTATTTGCGGTAGTCCTTCTATTGTTTTCACCAGGAAACATGAGGTAGGCTAAACGTTCATACGTGAAAATCAAGAGAAAGTGTGTAAAGGGATAGAGGGTCAGGATATGAACGCTCTCTATGTAAAAAGCTTGGAATTGTTCTTCCCAACGGGTTGTTTTGTTGACAGAAGGGGCCCTGAGTTTAAGCCCGTCCCGTCCACTCGATTTCTCTCAATGTATCTTTGGATGGATCAAATTGCTGAACAGCAAAACATAACAATAAAACACCGATTAAACAATGAAAATAAAGAGGTACGGATTGGTATGTACCCGGTTGATGGATTCTGTGCCAGTGCTGTCGTGGCTGGGCATATAGGCGATGAACAAGGGTGTAAGGGAGTGGTTTATGAATTTCACGGGTGCTACTGGCATCCACACCCTAACTGCGATCTTTCAAGGAACCATGATGGTCCACAGCAAAAGCTACGCGCAAAAAGAACTAAACAAAAGAGAGAATATTTAGAAAGTTTGGGGTACAAAGTTATTGAAATTCAAGAGTGTACATACAAAAGAGAAATTGAACCCCACATTGGCCACATTCGAGATTTATATTTGCCAAGGTATTATAGAGAAACAAAGGGAAAAAAAGGAAACGTGGCAAACCGACATTGATCGTCGTTTACGTATCAACATGCAGACACCATTTGAGAACGAACTCCCACCAAAAGTTTATTTTAGTGAAATGTGTCCCATTTTCGCCACATGCGACATCCCCTTTGATGCTTTTGGATCACATATGCAGGACTATGTAAGGGCAAATAAGTTACCGGAAGATCCCCGAACCCTGTTAGTTGGGGGATTAAAAGCTAAGCGTATTTTGCTAGCAACACCTCTGCTAAAGTGGTATCTTGAACATGGTCTGGTGGTGACAAAAATTCATCGAGTTGTAGAATTCGAACCACAGCTTTGTTTTAAGGAATTCGCTGAAATGGTATGCGAGGCCAGTCGTCAGGGGGATGTTGATAAAACGAAGGCAATTATTGCTGAAACATGTAAATTATGGGGCAACAAGGCAAATGGTAGTCTTTTGATGAACAAATCAAAGTTCAGAGAACATGTGTATGTTGAAGGAGAAAAATTACTTCAACAGAAGGTCAATGACCCCCGTTTCCGCCACCTCACAGAACTCGATGATAACGTGTACGAAGCAGAGATGAAAAAGCGTACGGTTAACCAAAATGTTCCGAATTACTTAGGATTTTTCATACTCAATCACGCAAAACTTCACATGTTAAAATATTATTACGACTGCTTGGATTATTATGTAGGGAGAGATAACTTTGAGCTGTTGCAGTGCGATACAGACAGTCTTTATTTTGCTATCAGCGAGGAAACATTTGTGGATACTGTCAAACCCGAACTTAGACAAGAATTTGTCGATAAAATCGAAAACAGTTGTCACATCGATAAAATATCTGCCGATGGGGATTACTGGTTTCCTCGTACATGTTGTGAAGCTCATAAAAAGATGGATAGGCGGACACCTGGGTTGATGAAGTTAGAAGGGACAGGTGACCTGATGATTTGCTTGTGTTCCAAAACATATTTCTTAACTAACGCCAAATCTCAGTCAAAACTTGCGACGAAAGGAGTACAGCAAAAACGTATTACTTCACCCTTGAAATTTTTTGAAAATGCCTTAAACACACAAACCAGCGGCAGTGCTACGAATGTGGGGTTTCGCGCCAAAGACAATACCATTTTCACGTACCAACAGCAAAAAACAGGTTTTTCATACTTGTATGTAAAAAGACATGTACTTGCAGATGGAATTCACACAAAACCTCTAGATATCACTTTATGTCCGCTGCGAAATGAGCATATTACGTATGTCAATGAAAAGTCAATACTCTCCAATTATCAAGCTACTCATATATATCATGGATTTGTTGAGGGCTCAGATGATGACTTGTTCATATCTGCTCACCAACTTTACCTGTACTGTATGGCTTTGTGGCATGACAAGGCTGAGCAGGCTGAAGAAATCAAGTCATGTTCCTCAGTTTTTGAGTTATACCATAAAAATGTACAAATCGAACCGTCCTTAGAGTGGTTCGATGCGAGAGTTGATAAAATGGAACAGGTGCTTCTTTTGAAGTGGTGTTGGTCTAGTGAGTTCAAAGATACATTACAATCTACTGAGTATATTGTTGTATGTGGAAAAGATAAGTTTTGGACATGTGGGTTGAAAGAACACGAGGCGCGAGTTTCCAAACCTGATGAGTTTCCAGGAAGCAATACACTAGGACAATTGCTTATGGAAACACGTGAATTTGTGCGAGGAGTTGATCGTGTTACGACTATGCAGGCTATCCACGATCAGTATTACGCATAAGGCAAAATAAATATGTACTGTGTATGTTTGTAATTTATTTTAATTGATACTGTTTATATTTCTGAGAAATGAAGTGACGTCATGCAACTGTGAGATGTATTAAAATATGAAAATTGTGCTCATGTTTTGGGTCGCTTGCGTTGTGATGACATAAGTGTATATAAATTGTGATTTTTAGAATTATGTTTAAAGTTTTACCATGTATTGTTATTTTGTAATATAAATAAATCATTTCAACTGAAAGTTTCTATTGTTTCATTGAACAGCGAGGTGTAAACATGAAATTTAACTCTCCATCCACAATTACATTAACTGGCTGTACATCAAGCGGAAAAACTACTTGGTTGAGAAAACTGCTCAAGCACAATCTGTTTCAAATACCTCCTAAGCGAATTATCTACTGTTATGGAGTTTACCAGGATTGTTTTGACCATATGGACGGTGTCGAGTTTGTGCATGGATTGCCTTCATCATTTGCACAATATGTTACAGGAGAGCATATTATAATTATTCTAGATGACCTACAGGATGTAGCAACAAAGAGCAAAGAGGTTGAAAACCTATTCACACGACTGTCACATCATGGATCTGCAACAATAGTGTATATCACTCAAAACGCATTTTATCAAGGAAAGCATTCTAGAACAATTGCGCTGAATAGTCATTATACTGTTCTTTTTAAAAACCCTCGCGCGGCTTCTCAGATTCGAGCATTAAGTACTCAAACCGGATTGCATAATTTACTCCCTGCGTATAATGATTGCATGAAGGAAAAATACGGGTACTTAATTCTTGATCTGCATCCAAAGACAGACGATACATACCGTATGAGGACCCATACATTTCTGGATGAAGATTTAATTATTTATCACTAATTTATAAAAGGTAATGTAACCAAAAAATCTATTCATTTTCATGCAATGTCTTGAAGAGAAAACATGTCAAAGCATTTGCTAAAAAATAAGGACTTTTTATATCTTATTCTTACAACATCACGGGATCAAGCTGCTGCACTTATTGACACAATAACTGACGCGCAAATATTATTGTTGAGTGAAATTGCATTCAATATTTTACGACTTCAGTTGCCGAAGAAGCTTTTTGAAAAGATCGCGAAAAAATCTATAAGCAAAAGCACCAAAAAGCGGCTGATAAGGAATAACTACAAGCACATATTACTCACACTTTGGGCACTTAAACCACAGCTTTCAGAATTGCAATGAAGAAAAGTGTTCTTATTCCTTACGACAGATATTTGTTCTACCAGAACCTGGTAAACAACCACACGGAAACAGGGGACAAAGAAGAAAAGCCAAGCACGCCCTCAACCACAGATGCAGACATTCAAGATCTGACGAAAACTGAGGATTCTATTGTGGTTTCCCAAGCTCCCACAAAATTGAAAACTGAAATAATATTAACTCATTTACCACGTCGGAATCGTTCAAAGGCTCTATCTATTCTGGAAATACTCAATCAACACCCGTCTTTAGACTGGAACGAGCGAGGAGAATTGCTTGTGAATAATCAAGCGATACCATATTCACACATAAGTGATCTCCTGCACGACGCATTGAACAACACAAAGCACGAGCCAGTTGGTATTGGAGAATTTTATTCGAACCTGGGCAATATTCCGTCATCTCTTATAAACAATCCAAGAAGGCGAGGATTAATTGGGGGTCGTACCCTCACACCGCCAGGTACACCTGACACAACACCTGTACCAATCAATAGCTGGAAGACGCTTTGGAAGCAATTGTAATGCTAAACAAGACGAAAAAGGATTATCTAAAAATATATATTTTTCACCGTCAAGCCCAGTCGCGTTTGGAGGTATTGAGCGTGTTTGGAGAGTGATCAAACATGAGGGCAAGGTATCCAAAAAAGAACTGTAAGAATGGCTGATGCAACAAGACACGTACACATCCTTCAGACAAGCCAGGCGCAAATTCAAGAGACCCAGAACAATTGTTCCAGGCCCTTATATAATATTTGGGTCGGACGTAGCTTACATGCTACAGTTCGAAAAAAGCAATGACGGCTATGCGTATTTTGTTGTTTTTATCGATATGTTTACAAGGTACGCTTGGGCCTACCCCTTAAAAACCCTGCGTGGCAGCGAAATGTTGCAAGTAATGAAAGATTTGTTTGAGACAGAAAAATGTGAAAAACTGTTTACAGACGGAGGGAGTGAATACAACAATAAATTGGTCAAGTCATATTTAAAATCAGAAGACATCGATCACTACGTCAGCACCAACGAAAAGAAAGTAGCAATGGCCGAACGTTTGATCAAACAAATAAAACTGAAACTCATAAAATATATGAATGAAAGCAATACGTTCAGATGGGTAGATGTTCTTGATGACATGATTAACGCGTATAATAACGTATGGCATTCAAGTCACTCCCTTACTCCAAACCAAGCACGCAATACTGACCACTACACAGTCTGGAACAACCTTTATGGTATTAGATCCGCGGTTAAAAAAATACCCGGAAAACCAAGGAACAGTAACCCATATAAATTTAAAATTGATGATCGAGTAAAGCTTCTGGCAAACTTTCGTCCATTTCTTCGTGAATATGATGAAAATTTTACAACAGAAGTCTTTACTGTTACTGATCGCACTGTTAAAGATGGTATCCCATCATACTCTATCAAGGACGAACAAAACGATCCAATAAGCGGTCTATTTTACGAGCAGGAACTTATAAAAGTTATAGTACCAGAGAACAAAGCATACAAAATTGAGAAAGTTTTACGCAGGCGCACAAGAAACGGGAAGAAAGAGCTTTTTATTAAGTTTAAGGGCTATCCAAAAAAATTTAACGCTTGGGTGAGTGATGTAGAGTACTTAAAAGAAGGGTATCCAAAAAAGCTGAAAGATGATATATTTGTTTTTGTCGTCGCTTGATTCACTGGACTCTTACCCTCTAAATTCCTCCTATGACTTTATTTGTGAATTACCGAATCCGCTTACTGGATGTTTTGAATGCGCCCTTGCCGAAATTAGTTATTCCTCACAGGGCGAAGAGTTATATGTGTTTTGTGATATTTGTGAACAAAGTGTAATAGCAAATAAAACGTTACCTATCTTAAGGATTGCTACGAATCCACAGGAGTTTCAAAATCTGTACTTTTTCAAAGTCAGCAGGAATAATATTCAGCGGGTTAGGATAACCATAACAGATAAGAATTTGAAAGTTCCGACTGGTGATATAGGTACAGTTCGCTGCACATTAGCGATACTGAGCAATAAAACGCGTGTGTAACCACAATCAGCTTCATTTGTGGTTTGTCCTTTGATGAGCAAACATGGCATTTTCACAAGAGGAGAAAAAAAGGGTTTTTAATTTTTATGACAAAATGGGAGATGGCAGAATCACTTATAATCCAAAGTTTTACAATATTGATGACTATATGGAGAATGTAACGCCTCAAGAAGGTCATGCTGTACCTAGCGTTCAACTTGTTACCCCGACTTAAGCCCAAGTCGAACAAGCAAAGATGCAGCTGAAACGCAATCTGGCTCAGAGAATTGTACCAGCAAAGAAGCGAAAATATGTCGCAATCAAAAGGCGGGCAAAATCCCAGAAGACCAAACCTGCACGTAAAAAGACAAAGAAGACAATAAAGAAACAAAAAACCAAACCCAAAAACAGGACAACGAAAATCAAAAGGCAGAAAAAGTCTAGCAGAGCATGGAACAGAAAACGATAAAAGATGACATCTACAACATCACTCATCATTTCTCTGTGAGACATCAACCGAGAAGCATGTCTTTTATAAATAATGAACTTGCGCTTTTTCAGCCATCCCCTAAACAGGTTGCAGTAGAGGAAGTGGACTATATAAATTTCAGACCAATAGGACAGATCAACAGGAACTCCACTATAGAGTTTCAAATACCTGGCACAAGTTCAGAGTATATTCTTTTATCGAAAACCAAACTGCACGTTCAAGTTCGCATTCTTAAAGCAGATGGAGTGACTCCGGTGACAAAAGATGACAACGTGGCATTAGCTAATTTATCACTGCACTCGTTATTTCGACAAGTAGATGTAGCTCTTCAACAACAAGTGGTGTCCACCGGTACAAATGTCTGTTACCCGTATAAGAGCTTTACCGACATCCTTCTGAATTACGGACATGATGCAAAGGACACCCAGCTGCAAGCAGAGGGATACTATAAAGACTCTGCAGGTTACATGGATGACGTCACTATCAATTCAGGCCACCTCAATCGGAAAGCATTGACAGAAAACGGTATTGCAGATTTCGAGTCCCCACTGCATGTGGACGTGGCACAGCAACCAAAGGCTATCCCAAATGGGGTGCAGATCAGTGTTAAATTGTTTCAAAATGATGACAGCAATCGCTCAATGGCGTAGCGTATCAAGTTGAAATAGTCAATGCAATTCTTAGTCTGTCATTTACGTCTGAACCCTTCAGTACTGCTAGCACACAACGAGCGCTTTAAGAAGTCTCCTGCAATTTATCCATTTTGGACGAGCGATATTAAAGCATTTTCTATTCCATCAGGAAATTGGGTTTTTGCCCAAGATGATTTGTTTAACGGCCTTACACCTCAACGCCTAGTAGTAGCATTTGTTGACAGCGACGCATTTTCGGGAAGTTTTGCGAAAAACCCCTTTAATTTCAAACACTACAATTTGAACTTTATGGAGCTTGCAGTAGACGGGCACTCTGTACCATCAGTACCTTTTCAACCACATTTTGAGATTGATCCAGATGATCCAAATGGTACATCACAGCTTCACACTGGGTATGTTCATGAATATTTGAGCTTATTTTCACCGGATTACCCCAACGTGAAAGGAAACTGGATACAAAGAAGTGACTATCCCGCAGGCTACAGCATATTTGTTTTCGACATAAAACCAGGAACTGGGGACAATTTATTTTCACCGTTAAGCAAAGGTCACACCAGATTGACGGCACGCTTTGAAGAAGCGCTACCAAATAGCCTCACGCTGATTGCCTATGGAATATTTCCGCAGGAATTTAAAATTGACCAAACGCGAAACATTATACTATGAATACACTACAACTTGAAGAGTTTATGATGAGTGACCCATTCATTAAACGATATTATGGTGGAGTTGTTGCAGCTGACCAATTACCAGCAAAAGTGGAAAATCCATCTATATTTATTGTTAACACTGACCCAATATCTTTACCAGGATCGCATTGGATTGTAATGTACATGGATAGAATTAACGAACATTTTGATTCAGCCGGCATGAAGCCAAATAGTGATTTTGAAGCATATCTTATAGCTAAAGGTCCAAATTATATGTATAACAATGAACGCGTGCAAAACTTTAACACAAACACATGTGGTTTGTTTTGTTTGTTTTACTCGTATTTTCGGTGTAGAGGACACTCTTTTGTTCAAATAATGAACATGTTTAAAGATAATCTGAAACTAAATGAAATAATTGTGCGAATGTTTTATTCTTTAACGTCGTAAGGTGAATTGTCTCAAAATTAATATTAAATTTAATAAATATGTATATAATTATGATACAGTTTAATAAGTATGTAAATAATTAGAGTAGAATTTATTGTTAGGACATCCTAAGTTGTGTAAATGAACTTTTTAATTTCCAAGTTTTGTAATGTTATAGATTAATCTATTTGTACATATTAATAATTAACTTGTAGTGAAATAAAACAAAGAAAATGTTAAATCATCTATATTTTGTATTTATTCGATATATTAGTCTCCATAATATTTATTTTTTAAAATTACAATCGTATTACCCACCACACAAAACATAATCAGTGATAACTAATGACATTATATACATTCTTTTCACTTACTGTCATTATCCAAGAACATAATAGTCACATTCAAAATTTGAAATGATCAAAGTTAAATCCTTAAACCTTAAAGTTTAAGATATCCAAATAGCCTGTCATATAGTTCAGGCAGCACAGTATCCATGCAGTAACAATCGCACTCAATATCTGTCTGCCCCCTATGCTGGATTAACTTGTACAGCTTGTTGTCATCAATGTATTTCGGCATAATCACTTTCCATCCCATTGCATCATTCAAAAGCTCCAAAGACTTCTCCAGTACCACTTCAGCCTTTGCGGTTGCGAAATGATACATTACGGCTTCCTCCCATTCTTGCTAACAGCCTGTTACTGGCGACATGTGTGGCCATTGCCCAGGTGCGTCGTACGTACACCCAATACAGTTCTTTTTCAAGCAATTATCAATTTCTTCACACATATCCGGTACGCGTACAATCTCAACAAGATGTCACCGTCCTTCATGCGTGGAGCCAGACCGTAGCTTAGTTCTTCGTCATTTTCTGTCGGGGCTGCTTCCTTGACAAGATGCCATTTGCCATTCGGAGATTTGAAGATGACGTCCTGTTGGATCGCGTTGTTGATGATATCCAACTTAGACACAAAATTCCCCCATTCTTCCTCGCTGAGATTGATATATTTATCGAATACGACGCCGTCCTTCGTTACTCTTTCGTGGAAAGAGACGTAACCTTGTCCACGAAACTGCGATATTTTAACATCCTTTGTAGACGAAATAGTCAGCCCGTATTCGCTGTCAGTCTTTAAACTGTTTGATATTGTCTCTATGTTGTTGTTTACAAACTTCTATGCCTTATTGGAAAAGTTAATCCATTTCTCATTCCGGAACAGCTGGACATAGAGTCCAAACTTCCCAGCTGCCACCCTAATCTTTAATCCGTTGGTAAGGGTAAAAGTGTTCCCGGCTTCCATCTTCACTTCAGTTTGAGAGTGATATGAAAAGATCAGCTTAAACTCCACTGCTCACTTTGCATGCAAGCGTGCGAATTGTGTGGTTATATGCTAACAATTGTCCAATGATAGAGGTGAACGGGCTAGCATTACGTCATTTAAATGGAGTTTCAACTTGTTATCAGAAAAACCACTAGATGTCGCTACCAATGAGTAAATGTTTATACAAGTCTAAGAATATTTAATCATCGTTTATTTCCAAATTTTCTAACATTTGAGTCAGCAAATTGTAATCGCGTATAGTTTTACATTTATATTTTCGTCCACCACAACACATCCATTTTCCCATTTAACCACTTCGGCACTCAAAGGTACATCATCATCGTAATGTTTAATTATTTGATCGCAGACTTTAAGCATAAGTTCTATTGACCACTCATTATTCGCTTTCTGAAACGCATTCTCAATGTTATAAGTTTCTGCATGAAAATTTAATTCATGGCATTCCTTTGCAAAGCTATCAAAAAGCTTGCTTTTGTCAATAAGTTTTCCTGCATCTTGCCACAATTCATGTATATTTAAGCATTGAAGCTCCCATTCTGCTTCAATTTTAGGTTACAAAGAAAATATATACGATTCATACCACTCCTTAAAAACTTTATCCATTTTAATAAAAGTTGTTCTATGCACTTGTTAGTTCTAACTCATTAATGTCGCAAATGTCCTCGATAAGACGACCTTTAAGTTCTTCTGCCCATTCATTAACGCAGCTTTCATATGCATAGTGAAAATTAAAATAACCTGGTTGTATGTTTTCGTCTTCACATACATCAATTAAATCTTTACAAAGCTCACACAAATCAATTCCGGCGTGAAGAAATGGCCAGTAGCCATCCAAATTCTCAACTAGTTCCACTGGATCTCCCTCTTCCGATAACATTAAATACACATGCTCCAGATACAGTTTTTTTAAATACCTCCATTTTTCTTTATTTGTTAATATACATCAATCGCTATCAATTTTATTTTTTCGAAAGGGCAAAAGCAATTTTGCGTGGGTGGATAAGCGTAGCTGGTAACACGCCAGCACATGCCCGGGACGGTGACCTCAGTGCAAAGCAATTATGCCCTTTGTTCAATTTTAACCGCAAGGTAGTCTTTAGAAATTACCGTTGGAGATTCAACTCTACTCATACTACTACTGTTGTTATTAAATTATCCCAGATGGTTATGAATTTTATTTTGATCAGAAAATTCAGAGGGGTTTTATTCTAATTTATCACTTATTAATTGCGTTTTTTTTTCAATTAATTATTTCGTTACTGAATACCAGTAAAAGATGAAAACTATATATGTTGTATTCTAATATATAAATTTTATGATAGCAAACTATAAGTATATTTCTTGAGTGTGTAAATCATTGAGCAATAAAATGAGAGTGTAATGAATCAGATACTAGGTCCAATATTTCTATATGATCAATAATAATAGCATATGAAATCTAGCATAAAGGCACTGAAAGCGTATTAAAAATTTTTATATTAGATATGGCTAATTGATTTATAACAAGATTACTCTTATTTCTCTAATTTTTACAAGAAAACTGTAAATATATTTCTTTGGGGTTTTGTAAATAGAATGAATTCATTAGAATGAATTCATTAATTTTTAATGATTTTTCAATCGATTTTACAATCTGTTTATTATTACTATTTATTAATTCCATATTATTGCTATCTTTATGGTGCCTCAATATCAAAAAAGAAAATTATGATCTCGTGCATATTTTCTTAAATTAGTGCTCAGTATAAATATAAAAGAAAACAGTTCTTGGAAGTTTTTACCCGAGTATTCAATTTTACAAGTGTCATCAATTAATAATAAATTATTACATAAAATTGTTCTCAGAAATACAGTCTCGAGTTTTTTATTTGTAATTTCAAGTCATATTATGAAGTTTATTGTAATCAGACAGAAAATTTAAGCTAGAAAATATTTATGGAGCATTTTTAAAATCATAAATTACAAATTTAATGAAATTATTCGGTAAAAGTAAGAAGAAAAACGATTAACGAAAAATATCTTTCTAAAACATTAAAATCATCAAAAATAATTTATTTAATCAAAACATAAGATAAAAAAAAATTAATAGAGAAATGTATAAATTTTGCTGAGATGCTTTTTTGCGTTGTATCTGCATGTTCCTTATTTAGCTGTGTTACACTGTACGCTATTGGGAACTTAATCAGTTTTGTGCCAATATATCGCATTGATAGTAAGGTTCTAGGTTCACTTGCATTTCATTCGTAAGATTTAATGTAGTCGCAATCATTTGGTTGCTTGAATGGAAATAATCAACAACAATGAATACTATTGTCTGTATGGCTTTAACTTTTGCTTCCTTGGTGTCTGCAGACATACTAAGGAAACCGGAGGTATGGCATTTGAAAATTAAAATTTTTAACACAGTTTAATTTTTGTATTTGAATCTCGAAAACAGACAGAATGAATAGTAATCAATAATATATGTTCTTGGTCTAGGACTAATTCCCTCGCAACCATTCTGCCCTGGAACATTCCAACCATAGAACAATTCCGCTCGAGCCAATTCCTTCAGGCGAATTAAAAGTTGCAAAAATTAATTTGCATATTAGCAGATGAAAATCGCAGGCTCCGAAATTTTGAAAGTTCGTATTGTGATGTTGACTGGTCCGTTTTCAATTGTATTTTGGACATTATCAAATAAAAAAAGTTCACCTTTATGGTATTGATAGATTGTAAATCGTGAGAAATGCTTCCAAATCAATAATCACATTTTTTCGGATATAATGCAGAAAAAATTATATAATTGAAACCTTCAACGGCAGCATAATAAGTTAAGCATGATAGCCTGACATTTTAATATTGAAAATTCAATTAAATCTTTACATTTTTTAAACTACAGTATTTGTTTCCAGTGGCTGGGGGAATCGCCTAAGGGGAATTTCCTGCATAGAACTTTCCAGAGTGTCAAGGAAAATTATTGGGGAAAAGTAAAGGTTATTTTTACGGGGAACTGTTGCGAGTATACTGTCCTGTTGCTACTGTTGTGCATATAATCAGTTCAGCATCCAGTGTTCGCTTTCTAGGAGCGTATTTCCGGTTTCCGGTTTGAATATTGCTACGAATATACGAAATAATATGCTTATATATTATACTAACTATATCACGTTTTACTATGAAAACATATTGAATTAAAGTATGAACATAATTGCTCCATATAAAAATTACTTGAATTAAGAACTTCTGGGATAAATTGAAGAAATATTTCAAAATATTTATCTAAGGTTGCAGATAATTCTACGAGCTTACAGCGCATCTGTTGTCGAAAATGGTAATATGTTAATATGGTAAATATGGTTAATATGGTTAATATGGTAAAATGTTAATATGTTGACACACGTGCTTCTCTGGTTATTTTGCCTTTAGTTTTAGCTGTCTACCCCTAATAATAAGAAGTTATGGACTTCAAAATATCGCCTTTGTAAAATCTAACGAAAAATTTTCTGTTGCTGACGTCACCAGTGTTTACATACTTAAAAAAAGAGAAGTAGTATCATATTTTAAGGCCACTTTTAAAATACCAGAATTATGTTTTTCCTACTTTTTCATGGATAAGGACTCAATTTAAGTAATGAGCTTGAATATCAAAATCCTAACCCAATTTTGCAAGTGGTGTGGAATCAAGTTAAGAAAGAATGCGCTTTATTCGACAAGTTTATGCCATTCTTGGTCTGTTCAGTGATCTTTAATAATTATTGATTTTCGTATATGCCTCGATACTTAAGTCGTCAAGTCAGTGGTCCGCCGTGGCTTAGCGGTCAGGACTGTTGATCGTGGTGCGTGAGGTCGCGTGTTCGAGTCCCGGTGTGGATAGGCACCTTTTTCTTTCATTTCAACGTCAAACGTCATATACGTCAAACAAAAACGTTTCATGTTAAATATAAACAGTAAACGGCCTGGAATTTGAAATGCAAGTTTGACACTCAATACAACCCAGTTTTCCGCCCTATTCATTCGGGTCAAACATTATGTTTCAAGTGAGTGCTTCATTGTTTGAGGGCCACTATGTTTAAGCCTGCTTGACAGCTGTGTGATTCTTTTTTGAATATTTTTTCGGCGGTTAAAATTAATTGTGCTAATGAATATTCCACGTGTTTTTTGCTTTCCCATTGGTTATTAGTATGATGAAAGTGTTCATGTGACTTAAGTCACATGGTCCTCGGGTATTTTATTTTAATTTGATTCAGTCTGGACTGAGACTCGTCAGTGAAAAGACGTTAAATTTGGGTCTCAAACATTCGGTTTGTATTCTTTTGCTTATTTTTCCGAATTTCTTTTACAATTATTAGAATTATTGTGCATTTGTTTCTAGATAGTATACATGTACTTTATTGTTGTACGATTTCTTTTTGCAGTGAACCACGTAACTGTGCGTTACGAATAAAAGAGAAAAGAACATGGATAGAACTGAGTTTTTGTTTTTGTGTTGGTCCGGACAGTTCACGAATGGAGAGTGCTGAACACTGGATAAATAGGCAAACCATGCAGTGACTAAAAGGGCTGAAGGAGTGGACTATTCAAAGTTAAAGGTGGCTGAACTTAAAGAACTGTTGACTTTAAGAGGTTTATCAAGTGTGGGCAATAAAGCTGCCTTAATATTCCGCCTTCAACAGGCCAACGCTGTTGATCCTATTAATGAGGATGACGTCAATCCTGCTGATAGTGCGTCGTGGCAGGGAAGTCTCCGTTCCACGACATCGAGCGTGCGATCTGCTCGTATTAAAGCCGCTGCTAAGCAAGCCTCTGTCAGAGCGCAGTTAAAGTCACTGGAAAAGAAACAGTCACTGCATCTGAGTCAATTAAGTGTTCAGCACAACATTCAGAGGCTTGAGGTGCAAACTGAACTCGAGGCAGCCGCCGCCGAGGAAGAGGTCCTCGCCCTATATGATGACACCATGCCAGTGCTTTCGCGCGTTTCACAAGCGTCGGCGTCACTCGTACAGCACGACGATCGTTCCTTTGCAGCAGAGTCAACGTCGCTGCACGCAACGCATTTACCTTTACCGCCAGAATTACCGAGTGACCCCTCACCTGCCCAGTTTCCGTCAGTGGTCAGGGCCACACCTCCGCTTGCCCAGTCAGTCTCACCGGAAATAGCGAAGCGACAATCGGTAAACCAACCGGATGACCTATTGCGGTCAGGTAGGACATTCAAACTTTACAAAGACAGGCTCAGAGCCCTGTTAGACCGGAAGCTACAGAGATTTCGCCTACCTTTGTTGGTCACCCAAATGTTATCCACCAAGGGCCGGTCGCGCTACACGGTCCTCCCGACGCACGAGTTTTGCCAAGCACACCAGCTGTGTTCCCTGAGGCCCCGCACCCTCATGCGCCTATTGGTCACCCGAGTGTTCTACCCCAGTGGCCTGTCATGCCACCACACAGCTCTCCACTAGCATGAGTTCTGCCACATGAGCCAGCCACGTTCCCCGTGGCAGCGCACCCTCATTCGCCTAGTGTTCCCGTGCAGCCGCCCAGCGCTGGTATTCTACCTAACGTGACGCCTACTGAGGATCACCGGAGCTCAGTAGCACCGCCCATTCTCGCCACCGGGGATTTGCCAGCAACTTCTACACACCAGTCGCCAGGATATGCACTGCCGCATCCCCAAGTGATTCCTTCACATCCGGCTAGCGACAGTGGTTTGTTAGCAGCTTTTAACAATACCATGAACTTGCCAAAGCCGGAGTTGTTTACCTTTGGCGGCAATGCAAAAGAATACTTCAAGTTCATTACAAACTTTGAAATTAATATTGCGAACAAAGTGTTTGACTCTAGATTGAAGTTGAGTTATCTCATCCAGTTTTGTACTGGTGAACCGAAACGTCTCATTGAAGATTGTGTTCTGTTGGACCCTCTTGAGGGTTACAATCGTGCGTGTTATTCGTTAGCCCAAAGGTACGGTAAACCCCACACAATAGCAAGATCATACATTGACAGTTTGACAAAGGCTCCTCCGTTAAAAACAAATGATGTACAGGGTCTGCTTGAGTTATCGCAAGAGATGCAGAAATGTCAGCTTACACTGTCCAAAATGGGTTATTTGTCAGATGTAAATAGCACGGTCACGTTACGAGACATAGTGAAGCGTCTCCCAAACCACATCCGAGCCAAGTGGCTGGAAAAGGCTGACTCGATCATTGAAACGAATCGAGAACCTGATTTCTCTGATTTGAGTTTGTTTGTGCAAATCAGGGCTCGTGTGGCCTCCACGGTTTATGGTCAGGAGTTGGCAAATGATTCTAAATCAACTGGGTACTCACGGCCAAGCAAGGTGAAGAAATCCATAAGTCATGGTAGCAAAGTGACAACTCTGGTTACTCATTGTAATAATGTGTCATCAAATAAAAGCAATGTTGGTCAAAGTAAACCAAGGCAAGGGGTTGAGTCGGGGTCGAGTCAAAGCAGCTCAAACTCAAATCAAGGTGGTAGTACAAAAAGGGGTTGTCCAGTGTGTAATGGAAATCATTTTGTAGCGAAGTGTAACGAATTCTGCGCGAGGTCGGTTGATGACAGGAGGGATTTTGTCCGCAGAAAACGCATGTGTTTTAATTGTCTTCGCTTTGGGCATACAGCTAAGGGTTGTTTGAAGCAGTCACAATGCACTCAGTGCACTGGTAAACACAATGAATTGGTACATTGTGACAAACCGGAACAGTCCGATACACAGGTAAAGATGCCGTCCGTCGGTGAAAGCAACATACACTGTACATCAGTGTCGAGAAATAAGGTGTGCCTCCGCATATTGCCCGTGTGTGTACGTGCAAACGGCCAATCAGTCCAAACTTATGCCTTGCTAGATGCAGTCTTTGTGACAGTAGCTTAGTTGTGCAGTTAGGACTTGAGGGCAAACCAGCGTCATTCAATATTACAACGGTAAATCAAGCGACAAGTAAAAAGAAGGGTAAAGAAGTTAGTTTCACTGTGTCTTCGCTCGATAACAGCGAACACGTTATGCTGGACAAAGTGTGGTCTGTAGATCGATTAAATGTATCGCTGACCAGCCTCCCCCAAGAAAACCTTTGCGATAAATGGCCTCATTTAGCAGGAGTACACATTCCCGATATTGAAGCAAACCAAGTCACACTGCTCATAGGCAGTGATGTTCCGGAAGTTTTTTGGTCTATGGAGGAACGTCGACGAAAACGTAAACAACCGTACGCCATCAAGTCTATTCTAGGATGGGCTGTTCTTGGGCCAGTTGGGGGTATACATTCCGGATCAGCCCACGTCAATTGTCAGCAAGTTGACACTCTACAACAGCAAGTTGAACTTATGTGGAAAACGGACTTCAGCGACTCAATAAGTTCCCCAAAGACGGAGATGTCCCTGGAAGATAAGAAGGCTCTCCATAAAATGGAATCAACAGTGACCAAACGCGATGGAAAGTTTCAAGTTTCCTTGCCGTGGAGGGAGAATCCAGCTAATCTCCCAAACAACAGGAGCATAGCTGAATCTCGATTGCTCCACCTCAAGCGCAAGCTTCTGAGCAATGGCGAGTTATATACCGCGTACTGCAAACGATTGCTGATTACATCAGAAGAGGTTATGCAAGGAAGATAGAGCCTCCTAACAACAACACTGGGGCGTGGTATTTACCGCACCACCCAGTCACAAATCCCAATAAACCGGGCAAGGTTCGCGTAGTTTTTGACTGCGCCGCGAAGTATAAGGGCAGTTCTCTCAACGATCAGTTGTTCCAAGGTCCCGACCTGATGAACAATCTGGTCGGCGTTCTGATACGTTTTCGCGAAGAACCAGTGGCCCTTGTGGCCGACATTGAGTGTATGTTCCATCAGGTCAAAGTCACTGAGGAAGACTGCAACTATTTACGCTTTCTGTGGTGGCCTGATGGAAACTTGAAAAGCCCAGTTGAGGAGTACTGCATGACAGTGCACTTGTTCGGTGCGACCTCTTCGCCCAGCTGCACTGCGTTTTGCTTGCGAAAGGTCGCAGAAGACAACAAGGACTTCAGCAAAGAAGTTGTGCTTTCAGTAAAAGAAACTTTTATGTGGACGACTATTTGAAGTCAGTCTCATCCTCCTACGTAGGTGTTAAACTCGTCGAGGAGTTGCGTGCGCTGATGACCAAAGGTGGATTTCACCTCACAAAGTGGCTGTCCAATGACCAGGAAGTCTTAGCTTCAATTCCAGAGCATGAAAAGGCACCATCATTGACTAATCTCGACATCAACGACAACCTTCCCTTTGAACGTGCACTGGGACTACAGTGGAACGTGGAGACTTATGCATTTCAATTCAATATTCACTACACACCAAAACCGGCCACACGACGGGGAGTTCTGTCGTTGACTAGTTCGTTGTATGATCCCCTTGGGTTCATAGCCCCCGTCACTTTGGTTCCAAAGATGATGTTACAAGATTGCTGCAGGCTAGGTTTACAGTGGGATGAACCAATACCAGCTCCGGAAGTGCCAAGGTGGCAAGTTTGGTTGCAGTCTTTACCATGCCTCGCGAGCTTCTCCTTGGACAGATGTGTAAAACCTCAGGGACTTGACTCCAGTTTTACGTCAGAAATTCATTACTTTTGTGATGGCTCCGAGAAGGCTTACGGCGCAGCATCTTATTTGAAGTTATATGACGTAAACAGACATCTCAAGGTTTCTTTCCTGATGGGAAAAGCACGTCTCGCACCAATGAAGAACGTCTCCATTCAAAGAATGGAATTGTCAGCCGCCGTGGTAGCAGTCCGTCTGCACCAAATGATAACTCGGGAGCTTGATCTCAAAATTGACCGATACTACTTTTGGACAGATTCCATGTGCACTCTACAGCTCATTCGCAACCAAACAACCCGCTTCAAGACGTTTGTGGCTAATCGTTTAGCGATCGTTCAGGATGTAACCAAACCCACTGATTGGTTTTACATCCCTTCAGAGATGAATCCTGCTGACATATCTTCGAGAGGAATGCAACCTGATGAGACAAAAAAACTTCAGTTCTGATTGAACGGGCCATGCTTTCTACATGTCCCAAACAATTCGCAATACCCATCACAACCATCCAACTTGAGTTATGCAGAGTTATGCAGAGTTATTGATTGCATAAGTGAATTAGGCTTTTAAGTAAGAACCACAGGTAGAAGTTAGTACTTAGCTGTTTTTAATTGCAATTGGAGCAGTGGCTTACAAAAGCTTTTTATACCTATTTTTGTTGGCAACTATAATGCCAAACATCATAAGTTTTCATGCAAAACAGATCATAACTTACTTAATTGTATTAATAATGTGATTGTGTGTTTGTATCAATAAAGCGGTCGCAAAATAATATCTTATTGCATTAGTAATAACAGCACCATTTACACATTAATACCGTATATTTCGGCCATACTACTCAATATCAACAGTACTTTAGCTTCGTCAATCATTTCAGCGGATCTCTAGAATTTTCTCGGACCAAAGTCAGCGGATCTGTTAGATCCGCTAAAATTTTCAGCGGATCTATAGATTCGCTGGTCGAAACAGCGTATCTACCGATTCGCTGAAATTTTCAGCGGATCTACAGATTCGCTGATTCTACACATCCGCTGTAACATGTATACCTCAAGTAAAGTTTGAACTTTATTTTTGGATACAAACAATTTGTAGTTACAACAAGTATCAACAGAAAGAAATCACTAGAAAACATTGATGTAGAAATTCAAAGGTCCAGTACATAATACGGCATATCCTCGTCTCGGATAGTTGTCGTTGTCATATATCTGCGCCGTGTGTCGAATTATGCTGACACATTTGACGCCTCACCCTAGCGCCATTACTCTTATATTTATGACTTCCCTAAAATCTAAGCGGTTACTTTTGCAGGATCAAAGATTTCAATTTAGTTCGTTCGTTGCATAGACTGCACATCCTAGCTTTTATTTTAGTGTTAATGCATGTTTAACTGGCCAGTCGTTAACTGATTAAACGGCCAATGATGGAGAATGGATTTACAGACATGCCTGTCATATTTTCCATGTTGATCAAACCAACACAGGTGAAACAAGACCCAGCCAGTCTGATAAATATGATATGTTCGAAGCAGGTTATATACAATTCCAGTGACATTAAAAAATGGTGTGTAAAATTACAGATTGAGAATTGAATTGGTTAGAGCGTTGGTGCGGTAAGCCCAAGCTCGGGGCGGTATGCATGGAATTGACGTTTGCTCAAATTGCTTTAGCTACTCGAATACAGTAGGTTAGATCACCTATCAAGGAATACAGTAGGTTAGATCACCTATCAAGGATTCAGATTTAACGCTTACTTAGCGTTTCGGCCATCGCTTAAAAGCATTTTCAAAAGAAGTTAGTTTGGGCATCGTCCAATGACTTTCTTTATTTGAGTTGCTAAGGTTAATAAACATATTTCTTTTTAAACGGTCAAAATTTTCAGGGGGTGAACTCTGTAAAAAAGCAAGAAGATAATAGGTTTTGCCTGTAAAAGTTTTGTCCCTTTCTATTCTGTTTTGATATTGAATGTTTCAAGTCAAACAGTCAAAAAGAAGAAAAAGTGTAAGCAACGCCTGTTTTGAAAGATTTACAATGCAGCAATAGATGTTCCAATCGGTCACTTTTTCCCAAACCACAATCCAAGTCAGATGGGAAGGTATGTAGTTTATAAACAGGCTCGAGCGTCCCTACAGATAGTGCTGTGCAGGTTATGGCAGTAATACAGTTGGCTGAAAGTTGGCTCGGGAGTGCGAGGGTGTAAGCGTTCCGGTGTTCTTCGGGACCCGGTGGATCGAGCTGGAACTCGGCTGTAGAAAGGCGAAAGGCGGCTTAAAGCCCGCCCGGTATGCCGAAGCCCCGTCACGGACCAATGCACGCTGTGGTTGATCATTGACGGTGGCCGGGGTGGCCAAATATACATCAGACTTAAGCCATAATATAAGTCCTGCACTGCACGCTTCACCTTTTTGTTTTTTTTTTCTAATCTATGATTCTTTTTTATTTTATCTAAGAAGTAGGTTATTGTTTCTACTTCATACGAAATTTATGAAAGATTTAATCATATTTTTATTGCTGGTGCATGCACATAGAAGACTCTAGTATATGTAAAACAGTATTCCACACTCCTATGGTATAGCTTTTCCAATACTCTTTCAATTCAACTGGACAATCACAAAGCTGTGCGCGCCTCACACTTCTTAATCTCTCTCACACTGCTTGATCTCTTCAGTCATGGCATCTACCTACGTCAGTTGCAAAGTTACTTCAGGTTTGTTGTACCTTGTTAAGATCGAGACTGTATGTTTAGACATCGTAATATCAGACTGAACTTCACTTCAGGTTTTAAAAAATATTAAGTAGTCTTAAAATTGTTTGATTTTACATACAACGTTCATAAGAGAATGACATCGAAGCGTTAACTTTAGCCATTATTTCTATCTCAAATCATTTCAAAGACAATAAAATACTCACACAAGAGTACAGATGCTCAATAATCTTTCTGATCAAGGCAAAATTGTTTTCCTGCTGGAAGGTAAATGTTCGATGCAATTGTTATTGTAATGGAGCAGTTTGGCAGATTATAAATGGTCAGTAATAATTGTTGTTATTGTTTCGACTTTTGACCTATTCAAGTGTATGAATGTATGTCTGACGTAATACTTAGTTTAGGTAAATTATTTTTGTTTCCTTTTCTTTCAGATCAAGCCAGATCGATGAACTTTCTAAAAGACATAAACCTATTTTTTTGCTAAAGATTAAAATATCTGCAATAAAGAAAATTTTAGTGATTGTAAAAGTAAGATTGTAATGGGTGGATAAGTTTGTACGGTGTAGCTAAAGTGATAAGGTGGTAGTAAAATTTGCAACAAAGTGGGGAAACCTGCTTGACCTCCTGCGATGATCATAGTTTTAAAATTTATCTATGTGAAAATAAAAGAAGAAAGTTAATTTTCATTAGAAAATTATAAAAAGTAAAATATATTGTACTTGAAGAGAAATGGGTACGGTTCGGGAGAGGAAGAGCAAAGGAAGACGGATGTATGTAAATATATTGAGTAATAATGTAAAGAGTGAAAGTGGTTAATTTGGTGGAGAGGTTAAATTTTGAAACTGGAATATCTTTAAAAGTATTGGTGATAGAGAGACGGGGATCTGACGAGGTGATATGGCGAATACGAATTATGTATGATCCAGCAGTGTTTTCAGGCCACTCTGAGCGCTTTAAATTGTACTTTTATAAAGGCAAAGTTTTCTATAGGCGAGTGTTAAATGAATGGTTTTAAGAACAGCGAGATAGAATTTTTATAAATAGATTTATCTATTTCTTAGTGATATGATGAATGGTCAGATCAGTCCTAGAAGAAACTTCAGAATAACTATGTAACTGTTTGATATATTTTTTAAAGTAAACCTTTGTAACCATATACATCCTTCATGTTACCAATTACCAATACAAATGTAGCCCATAAGACATTGTCATAGCCCAAGAGACATCGTTTTCATTGAAGTGCCAGTAGAAGCACTAAGTAATGTAAGAAGCTACTAAATTTCAATGCTTGCGGAATACACTTACAATTTAGATGTTTTCAGCATTTTATTTACAGTAGACTTTGTAAATCTAAATAATAAACATCTACTTCTATTTCCAACCTAGTGTGATATGTGAGAAAGAATTCTGGGGTTACGGTATATACCGCCAACTGGAAAATAAAAAAAAAATCCAGGGGTAGTGTCATTAAATGTTTAATTTGTTTCAATAACTAGGGATGTATATATTCCATAGGTAAAAACTGCAATTTATTTCTGCATACAAACAATATGTATTTGCACCAATTATCAACTATAAACAAACAAGGTATAACCGTATATACCACCGACAAAAAAGAAAATCCTGTGACTTTCTCAGTGAATTTGTGATATGGATCAAGAGCTAAGAAGAAATTATGTATGTTACAGCGGATCTGTAGAAACAGCGAATCTGTAGATCCGCTGAAAATTTCGGCGAATCTGTAGATACGCTGGTTCGACCATATCTATAGAATCTGTTAGATCCGCTAATTTTGGGCCAAGAAAATTCTACAGATTCGCTGAAATGATTGACGAAGCTAAAGTCATGATCACAAGTACTAGTGCTCCTATGATCTGCTTCCTTAATTGCAATTGGAGTTCCATTATCGACGAAAGGGTTTCCTAAGAGTTATTGATTGCATGATGAATTTGGCTTTTAAATAACAATCACAGTTAGAAGTTAGTACTTGAGCCGTTTTTAATTGCAATTGGAGCAGTGGCTTACAAAAGCCTTTTATACCTATTTTTGCTGGTACTATAATGCCAAACATCATAAGTTTTAATGCAAAACAGATCATAAATTACTTATTTGTATTAATAATGTGGTTGTGTGTTTGTATTAATAAAGCGGTTGCAAAAAAAATATCTTATTGCATTAGAAATAACAACACCATTTACACATTAATACCGTATATTTCGGCCATACTACTCAAAATCGACAGTACTTTAGCTTCGTCAATCATTTCAGTGGATCTTTAGAAGTTTCTCGGCCCAAAATTAGCGAATCTGTTAGATCCGCTAAAATTTTCAGCGGATCTACAGATTTGCTGATTCTACAGATCCGCTGCAACATGTATACCTTTAGTAAAATTTGAACTTTATTTTTGGATACAAACAATATGTAGCTGCAACAAGTATCAACAGAAAGAAATCACCAGAAAACATTAATGTAAAATTAAAGGTCCAGTACATAATACGGCATATCCTCGTCTCGGACATTTGTCTTGTCATATATCTGCGCCGTATGTCGAATTATGCTGACACAGTTGACGTCTCACTCTAGCGCCATTACTCTTATATTTATGACTTCCCTAAAATCTAAGCGGTTACTGTTGCAGGATTCGTTCGTTGCATAGACTGCACATCCTAGCTTTCATTATAGTGTTAATGCATGTTTAACTGCTCAGTCGTTAACTGGTTAAACCGTCAATGATGGAGAATGGATTTGCAGACATGCCTGTTTTATTTTCCATGTTGGTCAAACCAACACAGGTGAAACAAGACCCAGTCAGTCTGATAAATATGATATGTTCACAGCAGCAGGTTATATACAATTCCAGTGACATTAAAAAATGGTGTGTAAAATTACGGATTGAGAATTGAATTGGTTAGAGCGTTGGTCCGGTAAGCCCAAGGCCCCGAGTTCGACTCCACCTCGGGGCGGTATGCATGGAATTGACGTTTGCTCAAATTGCTTTAGCTACTCGAATACAGTAGCTTAGATCACCTATCAAGGAATTCAGATTTACGCTCACTTAGCGTTTCGGCCATCGCTTAAAACATTTTCAAAAGAAGTTAGTTTGGGCATCGTCCAATGACTTTCTTTATTTGAGTGGCCAAGGTTAATAAACATATTTATTTTCAAACGGTCAAAATTTTCAGTTAGTGAACTCTGTAAAAAAAAAAACAAGAAGATAATAGGTTTTGCTTATGAAAGCTTTGTCCCTTTCTATTCTGTATTGATATTGAATGTTTCAAGTCAAACAGTAAAAATGAAGAAAAAAGTGCTGTTTTGAAAGATTTACAATGCATCAATAAATGTTCCAATCGGTCACTTTTTCCCACACCATAATCCAAGTCAGATGGGAAGGTATGTAGTTTATAGACAGGCTCGAGCGTCCCTACAGATAGTGCTGTGCAGGTTATGGCAGTAATACAGTTGGCTGAAAGTTAGCTCAGGAGTGCGAGGGCGTAAGCGTTCCGATGTTCTTCGGGACCCGGTGGATCGAGCTGGAACTCGGCTGTAGAAAGGCGAAAGGCGGCCGAAGCCCCGCCACTGACCAATGCACGCTGTGGTTGATCATTGACGGTGGCCGGGGTGGCCAAATATACGTCAGGCTTCTGGCAGCAAGCCATAATATAAGTCCGTTCAACATCCGGAAGAGTGTGATGGTGAAAGAAATTCCGAGAGAGCAAGCATCTGTGAATCCAATACGTATCATCTTGGTTCCGAATGGGAAGGTAGTGAATCGAGGAACGTTGTCAGTGCACGATTGAATGACGGTTCGGAAATACTTTTGGACTTGCATGACCCCAATATCTACGTGATTAGACCCATGGTTTCTGCAAATAGATGTTCAACACCTGAATACATCAAAATTGAACCAACTGTTGTTTTTCCAGAAGCTGCTGAAATGCATTCCCTGCGTCTGCCTTTAAATGAGGAACCCAGTTTTTGTTCCGTTTCCTTTCGGCAAGACAATATTTCAAGTTTGATCGGGCATATAAACACTGACCTATCCTCACAAGAGGAACCTGAAGCAGGCCTAGTGAACACCTCTGTTGCAGATTCAGATTACAGTGAGATGATCCCAAATTTAAACAATTTTTTTTTGCACAGTTGAAACCACAACTAATGGACCAAAAAGTAAAACACCATGCACGAAAAAGTACAGAAAACCCGATAGAGAATGCCCATATTGTGAACGAATTATAACTGGAGGAAAACTAGAGCGTCACATACCATCTGTGCACAAAAACCTGGATGAAGCAAACTTGGATGGAAAAACACTTAATTCCAGGTTTTCAATGGCCAAAAAACTGCAAGGTATTAAGCAGCACAATTTCAAGAAATTAGGAAAACCCAATGGAAATGAAACCGAATTGATGCGAGAGCGAAGGCCTAAGTACGAAAGTAAAAAAAGGTGTCAAAATGTGTGCAGGGTGCAACAAATTTTTAGGAGTTGATACCTTTTACAGGCACAAGTGCTCCTCCACGTCAGCCCGCTTAGGACTGAAACCGTGCATGCTTATGATATCAGGCAGATTGCACCATGACGAAGCCTTCAAAAAGAATATTCTTGGGAAATTACAAGACGACGAGTGCGGAAACCTGTGCCACCAAAATGAATTTCTAAAATCTATTGTAAAAGGCGTCACAAAGATGGTAAAATGAATTACTGCAGAAAAGCGGCATTGGCAGAAATGTGTCAACTGAGCAATCTTTTTCTGCAATACAAGTCTCTACACAAACACGCCGTTTATGAAGACATGTTTCGAAGTAGAAAAGAAAATCTTGATCGTCTCTGCAAAGCAATTAAAATGCGCGGGGAAACGTCAGACAGCAAAATTAAACATGGCTTACTCTTAGGCCTAAAATCCGTTCTATAAAGAACGGCAAAGCACATTGAAGCCATCTACGATGAGTAAAATCGACCCGACAAAGTGAATGGTATTTGCAGCCGCGGAGTACCGTGCAAATGAGTGTACCTTTGAGAGATGTAGACCTGAAGAGATACCAGAAAATAAACTTGTTATGCAACTGTACTAGCATATCAAGCAGAAGAGTATCAAAGCAGCTAAAAATTACAGCTCCAACTCATTTTCGATTCTTCGAAACCTCTTGGTTGCTAGACTAACATTGTATAATGTCCGTCGAGGCGGAGAAAATGCAATGCTGCGACTAAGAGACTGGGACGAGGCAAAAACCAACGTTTGGATGACAAATCAGGCAGTTGAATCTATTGAAGACTCGGCGGTTAAATATCTTGCTGATCAATTTCTGCTGGCATATTCTCCCGGAAAAGGAAAACGTTTCGTGCCAACACTAATACCCAAAGATATAGAGGGTGCTATTGAATTACTAGTGGTCTCTAGGACAAAAGCTGGGATACCTGCGTCAAACACCTTTCTGTTTCCCAGTAAGTCGTCCAATAACTGTTGCTCTGGGTGGCACGCGGTAGATGAAGTTGTGAGCCAAATTCCAGGGTTACACTTCAACGCCACACTCAACCGCCAGGTGTAAACCGTGTCGACGATTTACACTTCTCTAGACATGACTCCATCGGATGCAAAAAATATTCTTCCAGCATATGGCCCACTCCGAGGATATCTCAAGAGAAAATTACAGATTCCCCCTGGTCTTAAAGAAACTATCTTAATGGGTCGTGTCCTGAGAGATGTTGATGAAAGTAAACAAGAACTTCCTGTATGCTTTAATATTTTCTAAACCTTACAAATTATCAATATCGTCACTTAAATCGATGCTTTCACCATGATAGACATCTGCTTGCATGAGAAACTTTTTAGTTTTAATTCTAATTTACTTTTTTTTGGTTTTTTTATGCTTCGCCCGGACTAAAATTTGAAGGGTAATGCAGGTTTTACCTTGTCCGACCGTCTGTCCGTCTTTAACGCTCTGCTTCTTTACAGATTCCAGGCTACCGTTTTAAATCTATTCTGAATACATTTTTCATACGGCTAGTATGGGTCCTGAGGAAGATCGCTATTGTAGTACTTTATCACGGTGTTCGTGTTTCACAGACAATCCTCTAGTTTTATTTTGTGTTTCTTTAAAATGCTTTTCTTTTTGCCTTTCTACAGAAACGAATAGACCTGGGTTGAGTGCTGCCAAGCCAAGTGTCTCGGCATTAAAACGTCAGTCTAAAAAATTAGTATTCTAAGTGTGAAGTAAAACGTGTAGGAAAGTCTTCTAAAAAGATATTTGGAAATACAATCGCTTTCTATTTAAGGGTGGGTTTGTTTACCAGTTTTTAAATAAAAGTGATAATGTTGCAGATGAAAATTTCCAAGATCTCAAAGAGCATGCTCCACAAAGCAAACGGCCGAAAAGGAAATTAAAAGAGATCCAATTTAAAAAGGATTCACGATGATGACGATCTCGATGAAAACTATTGTGATGCTGATGATGATGATGATGATGATGATGATGATGATGATGATGATGATGATGATGATGATGGTGGTGATGCCAAAGCCCTTGGAGATGGAGGCACGTATTACCTTTTATTATTATTATTATTATTAAGACATTTATATCGCGCTTACAATGGTATAACCCTAAGCGCCAACAATATGGGTATTCTAATGAGAAATTAAAAATTAAAAAAAAATAATAAAATAATAAAATAATAAATAATAATATAATAAATTTTAAAAACATTGACTAGATAAAATTTAAATTACATTAATTGTATGCCAGTCTAAAAAGTTGAGTTTTAAGTAGTTTTCTGAAAGCTAAAATATCACGTTCTTGTCTTATTCTAAATGGTAAAGAGTTCCATAATTTGGGGGTGCATTTTGGAACGCTCTTTCTCCGTAGCGCTGAATAGATCGACGCTCTTGGAGAAGATACTGATCAGACGACCTCAGGCTACGCGATGGAGAATAAGGTGTAAGGAGCTCTGTAATATACTTAGGTGCTGAATTGTTGAGGGCTTTATGAGTCAAAAGTGCGACTTTAAACGCAATACGTTGCTCAACTGGTAACCAATGGAGAGCCATGAGTTTATCCTTGACACTTTCTTCACTTGATGGTCTCACAATGCGTGCAGAGTGATTAAGGATGCGCTGAAGCCGTTTGATCTGCGTTTTGGGGAGGTTGATTAAAACACGGTTGCGGTAATCGATGCGACTAATCACCAACGCATGCACGAGTGTCTTTGCAGCATCATCGTTTAAACGCGAACGAACATCTCGTATCCACCGTAGGTAATAGTTGCACTTTCGAACAACCGAGTTTATATGTGCTTCCATTGTTAAATGCGAGTCTGCGAGCACTCTCAAGACTCGAGCAACGTGAGAACGTGTAACTACGTCATTGTCTAGGTGTAGGCTATGGGTACTGATGAATTTCTCGTTGCGTGCACCTGTTATGACCAAAAATTCAGTTTTATCCTTGTTCAATTTAAGTTTATTTGCGGTCATCAAGGATCCGTTATTTTTGATGGAGTCAGAAACTTGAGCAAGGGCAGTGCCCTGTTCTGAAACTGAGCGTGGATTGAAGGCATTTTTTAGACCAGAATCATCCGCATAAAAATGATACGGTAGTCCATGGGATTTTATCAGAGAACACAATGGCTTCGTATACTGGGAATATCCTCTTGGTCCAATTTTGGAACCTTGGGGTAGGGCGCAATCCAAGGTAATAGATTCCGAAAGGGCACTTTCGACCTTAACACGTGCACTGCGGTCATGAGGGTAAGATGTTATCCAATCAAGGGCTCCACCTTTGACACCAAAGGAGTACTCCAACCGACGTTTTTATGCTACATCTGTGACGTAAAGTAATATCGCAATCGACACGCACGCTATGCAATACAGAATTTTTCTGTCAAACTGTCTTTGTTAGTAATCTAGAGTCTCTTGGTTTGAGGGTAGATAACATACTCGTGATCTCATCGTTACTTAACGCTCTTGTAGCTTTTTGAATTGCAAATAAACGCAGTTAGATCAATAAACTATACTCAGATATAGGCTGTTCAAATATTCCGATAAAGATGTCCATGTTTCAGTGGGTATTTAGCGAAAAGTAGAAAAAAAAACTTCTCGGGTTCTGTCTGTAAAGTGGGTGGCAGAGGACACGGCTGCGGCAAGGCTCCACTTTTCAAGCATTTTGTGGCAGCAATCGGGGCCTTCTCCAAGTAAGTACACTAAATGATCTTTAAAAGTATTGTGTTGGACTATGCATCACTGCTTCAAGTTAGGCGCGAAAATCAGTTTTTGGGCCAGTTATCCTCTGATTGTTGCGAGAAGAGGGGAACTATTGAATTTGGGTCTGTCCATCCGTCTGTCTGTCTGTAAAAATCGTTGGGGGAGCGCTAGCGTCGTAACCATTGGAGAGAATCGATTCATTCTTTGCATAACTGTAGCCAGGGGTTGCGGACAGTGCACGCATGGGTCATTTTTAAAGAAACTTAAAAATTGTGAAAATACTGAAACTTTACAAAATTTAACAACCAGAGCAAAATATGCGACATTTATGCATGGCTAGCGCCGTAACAAGTGGAGGATCCAACTCATTTTGTGCACACGTTTAGATCACAGCCTGTAGTTGTATGGATCGCATCTCAACTGTCGAATCGTTGTGCAGCGCTAGCGCCGTAACCATTGGAAAAAAATCGATTCATTCTTTGCATACGTGTAGATTAGGGTGGCTTTCTGCGTAGATTAGGGACGCAGGAGTCATTTTCAAATATTCTCAAAAATTGTGAAAATACTGAAACTTTACAAAATTCAACAACCAGTGTCAAATATGCGACATTTGTGCACGGCTAGTGTGTTCCACTTTCGGCCCGCCTGTCTGTCTGACTGTCTGTCTGTCGAATCGTTGTGTAGCACCAGCGCCGTAACCATTGGAGAGAATCTAATTATTCTTTGCATACTTGTAGATTAGGGTGGCGGACAATGCACGCTGGGATTATTTTCAAAACATCTCAAAAATTGTGAAAGTACTGAAACTTTACAAAATTCTACAAAATTCAGAACCAAATATGTGACATTTGTGCACGGCTAGCGCCGTTACAAGCGGAGCGATTCAATCCATTTTATGCACACGTTTAGATCACAACCTGTAGTTTTGCACCGCAACCACTTCCAGTCTGTCTGTGTGTTCCACTTTCGGGAGCCTAAGTGTGTACATATCGTATTTCAGCTGTCAAATCTTTGTGCAGCGTTAGCGGAGAAACTATTGGAGAGAATCGATTCATTGACTATATGTTTGGTAAACATTCCCCAAAAAACTATTTCACTATTTCTTCAAACAAATCATCGATGCATCACAGTTTAAAAATGTAAGTGATCTGTTGGAATATACCATAGAAAGAAAATTAGTATAGCATTTGCCATCCGAAAGTTTGAGCAAATGGGATATAGAAATAGTAAAGGTGTTTGCAAAACATGTGGCTGTTCCCATTCCTAAAGACTACGTAAAACAAGCTGATATCAGTTGCACATTTAATCCACTTTCCATTAATTTGTCGTATACTTTTACAGTTTGAAAACACCAGAGAACAATTCCACCATCTAGATATTCCAGTTCCAACACCACAATTGAATTTAATAAATTAGATTAGGTTATCCTAATTAGCCGCAGTTAGTCCCATGGAACTAATAACAGGTATGACGACATTGGTTACTATATAATCGTGTCCATTGTCCAACGCATTGAGACTTCCAATTATGCGTGTGTAATTTGTCCCTTTCAAATCTTTTTTCAACGCTCCCTTATATATTATCTGTGTAACGGATGCCCTTTGTGACAAACCGTACGGCGTGGGACTTTGTCAGTTTCACTGACAATTAATTGAACTATTTTTGAAGTGCAAGTTACTTAAATAGCATCTTTTGCATATGTAGGAGAAAAACCGGAAGAGACAGGTCCAGGTCGGAAGTATTTCCAAGGGAGCATTTTGTCTTTTGATTTTATGTTACACGGCTTGTTCACTTTGATTTTTATCACTTTGCTTGCAGGCAAGAACACGCTACTCACGTTTTTGAGTAAAAAAACCCACTGCAAAGCGTGAGTCATCTGCCACCACAGAAACAATACTTAAATTGCGTTCGAAGGTTATTAACGAACGTACATGCACGCATTTCAAAAAATTAAAGATAGGATAATAGCATTTCTATATTACGCTTTTTTGCCTGCAGTTTAAGATGGGAAACATTTTTGCAGCTTCGAAGAGTATGTGTTGCGGGATGTCTTCTCAGCGCTTCCTTTGATCTCTGTAATTGTTAATCGTTTGCTTTGTAAACTCGTAAATGTATTTTTGTGAAGCCTTTTGGGTAGAATATATGTCGCATTGGTTCTTTGGAACTAATTTAACGTTGAAGTGCTATTTAGTCAAAGTTTTGCTTTTGACAGACTACTTTCTTTTATGAAGCACTGCTAAATAGCGCAACCCAGGCATAGCATTTTTAACTCTTTTAATACTTGAAACCAATTTTCGAATTGCTGTAGGTTGAATCAATTTGCAAAATATATTGTTTTGGCATAAAGTCAGTGTTATGAACCATTTCCTATCCAGGAGAGAATTTCCTAAGGGCCAGTCAATCTATATGTTAAAGTAGGCATTGCTATGCTCCGTACACTATATTTTTTTATTTTTGCAGTGGCTTATGCTTTTGCAAAATGTATAAAAAAGTTCCTTTGTTTCTCAAACTCTTGCCGAGTTTGTGAAACATTAAGTAGCACAGGGAAGCTGGTTAATGCGTGCAAAAGTTACTTGTCACTCGTTATCGCTTTCTCCATCTCCATATTGATTTTCATTTGACGAATAATTTCAAGTAAACCATCAGCATGCCAAAATTTAGCCTCTTTCTGGATTACATGATCAACACAATTGAACCATTTTGACTGATCTATTCGCTCAAAGCCATCGTGTACCATGTTCCGGATGTCTTCCAGTTTGAATGTCTTATTCTGCAAACCAACATATTTTAAATCGGCCCATAACAGTTTAATGGGATTGAAATTGCAGTGCTAGGGTGGAAGTCGCAAAACATCATGGCCAGTATCTCTGATAAGATTGTCTACCTTGTACTCTGGTAGAGGCTAATTCTGTTTGATTTTTTCGTACAGTTCAGGTTTTTCGTGACATCATTAAACTGTATATCTGCTTCTGAACCATTGCGGATATGGCATTTTAGGATAAATTCTTGTGGCATTCAAGGTATTTTTATAAACTGCAATTTGCCATAGGCATGTAAACAGTATTAAAAAACATTAAAGCTTGATAAATGTTCTTGGTTCTTTGACAGGTTGTCTACAGCTGCACTTTTCAGTACAGATATCGTTTAATTTCCAATGATTATAAACTAATTTTGGGCTGCTGTTGCTTAAATGTTGGCTCAAACAGTTTATTCTTAAGCGTTCTTGAGTAAAATATGTATACAAACGGTGTCGCAAATATTCTTTGAATACAGGTCCATTGTATGTGAATTTTGATTACTCTTTATATATTTTGGTCAATACTCGCTGTCGTGTGTTTTGCGGGTAAATTAATGTCTGTTTAGTGTTGATTATTCTTTATGTATTATGGTTAATACTCGCTATCATGTGTTTTGTGGGTAAATTTATGTTTCTTGGTAAATTAGTTGAATTTTCATAACGGTTAGGTTTTTCTCACTTTTAAAACGAGAGTGAATTCTAATCAAAACTTTGTCATAAATTTCTTAAAATGCCTCTTTTTTAATTAATGTAATTTTTCATAATTTTATAAGGCTGTTTTTTATTATACTTGTTATTTTTATTTGTTTCAGTTGTACCGTAACAATAAAGACGCGTATGACGATTTCTCTCGCTCTTATTTTATAGTTTATGCCCTTTATCCATACGACCGTCCGTCACACTATCACAATACCTCACATTCATTGTACCCGATTAAGATATATAACCAGGTTTCAGGAGTGTTCGCCAAAAGACCTTATTCCATATTTATGCAGGCGGGGAATTCCCGTTTCAAAGCGAGGCTCTATGGAAAAAAATAACAAATACATATGTTTTAGTTATCAACAGAGTTGTGTTCCCCATGTTTTATTGAAACATCAAATTAATATGAGAGATGGCATTATTAAATAAAAAGAAAATGAAACTTAAATGCATAAAATTACATCGCAATGAGCCTGTGGCTGTCAAAAGGAGGAAATATGTTAATTTTCATCAATTTAAGCATAGAAGAAACTAGAAACTTTCCGTGGGAGCACGTGTGCCCCGATCTCTGAACTGCCCACTGGACCACAGGAATTGACCCGCGACGTAAGGTCACCCGAAATACAATTTGGCCAAGAGGATTTATTCACAAAGCATCCGTCCAATTTTGGCTGAATTCGTCCGACCAAACATGAGCTATCGTGACGCACATGAGAGAAAGACGGACAGATGAAGAGATGGGTGAACGGACGGAAGGACAGAAGTAAAAAATATAATGCCTCTCCTGACATTTGAAGTCAGGTCGGAGCATAAAAATTTTAAAATAATTCATGAGCGCACCCGAACTCGCGACCTCTCGACTGTTAACCAGGCACGTGTAAGGTCATCCGTCGTTAAACCTGTTTAAACCAGACGCTTGTTCATGCAGTGGCTTAACTGGGTTTAGCTAAGCCTACCTGGCTCAGCTAAACCTTCCTGGCATCTTGATCATAGAGAAGTTTAAACATGTTTAGTTGACCTAAACCTGTTTAAGCCGCTGTATGAAAAGAGTATTAAACTTGAAACTTAAGAATAGTAGAGATCACTAACAAATATGCAGACAGGCTTTGGCCTGCTATTGGCTGACCGTGTCGTTTAACCATTCATTCATTCATTCATTCATTCATTTTCAGTTTAGACTAACAAAATTGACACCCAGATCAATAAATCAACTTTTTTTATTGCTATTCACACTGTAAAACACTTCCAGAGTATAAATCCGATTAGAAAAGTAAAAAAATTCAAGCTTTAGATTGGTATCAATTTTTAAATAACAAGTTTAAAAATAATTAAAAGTTTAATTTATAATGAATAATTATTACTTATCTTCTCGTCTTTTATCAGATCCTTTTAAAATTTATTCGTAAGGAAAAACTTCGTAGTACATCACAGTCGGTCTTATTCTTTGTTTACCGCATTCTTTAGCTTTATACAATGCTGTTAAAATCTATATCAAATATTTAACTGAAACATTAAAAACCCGCTACATATTGCTTTACGAAAAGTTCATAACAGCATATTTTCAACCTTGCACCAATTCTTCCTTTTATTATATTTTTTAAAAATAAACTGACGCTGCACATCTACAATTGATGGACTTTTATGCATACGATATAAAATGCCTCGGAGATAACTCGAGAGCAAAAGTGCGGCTCGACAGACGGACCGACAGACAAGTTCGTAACTATATCCCACCCCTACACGGGGGTTAATAACCTGCCGATGCACCACTTCACTATATATACTTTCTCACTGTCAGGTTTGGTTTGCTTCCGATAAAAAATTACAAAGATATCGCCCCAATAAAACTGAATACTTAAACGACCGGAAGTCCGGAAACGTAAAAGCGTCAAAAATTTTCACATTTTATTGCAAAACAAAAATAACTCACCGTTGCACAACTGCACAATATGTACTTTCTTCCTGTAAGATTTGCATTGCTTCCGATGAATAGTAACATAGACAGCGACAGCAAAAGGTATACAAAACGACAAAGTCTAAATCGAAAAGTTCAAATTTCCATTGCACAACTTGTCTATATATAATTTCTTGCTGTAACATTTGGTTTTCTTCCAATATATAGTAAGAGAGATATCGTAAGAACAAAGTGGATACAAAGTGGAAACAAAAAAACGACTCCAAAATGTCGAAACTTTTACTTTTTTATAAAATCGAAGAATAACTTGCCGCTGCACAACTTCACTATATATCCGTTCTTCCTGGTTTTCTTCCGATGAATAGTAACGGAGATATCGCGCGAACAATATTTATACAAAAATGACTAGGTTCAAAAACGTCAAAATTTTCACATTTTTTTACAAAATCGAAAAGTAACCTGCCTTTGCAAACCTGCCTTTGCTTCACTATACATACTTTTTTCCTGTACGATTTGGTTTTCTTCCGATAAATAGTAATAGGGATGTCGCGCGAACAAAGCTGGATACAAATATAACCAAGTCAAAAAAGCAAAAACGTCGAAACTTTCACATTTTTTGCAAATCCGAAAAGTAACCAGCGGCTACACAACTTCAATATATACTTTCTTTCTGTAAGATTTGGTATGTGTACGATAAATAGTAATGCAGATAGCGCCCGAACAAAGTCCATGCAAAAAAAAAAAGACTAAATAAAGTCGAAATTTTCAATTTTTTTAATCGAAAAATAACTTGCACAACTTTGTCAATCACATGACTAACCACCTCCCCCCTCCCTAGGCTGGATAACCCTAGCCCTTGACCATACTCTGTGTGGAGCACATTTTGACTTCATAATAGTCGGCGTAACCATAGTGACAAAGTGAAGACCTCCCTAGGCGGCATAACCCTGGACCATACTTTTTGACGTCATAATAGGTGGTGTAACCATAGGGACGACTCCCTCCCCCCGCACATCTTTTTTCGATTGAAATCGGTTAAATATTACGAAACTTATCTATTTTTAAAAAAAAAGTTACTAAAATAACAATTTTGGATGAGAAATTATGCTTATAGCCACGTATACAAATAGCCTGTGACAACTTCATGTAAAAACTAGACATAAAACTGAATCATATGGTAAAATTTTGATTGAAATCAGTTAAATATTACGAAAGTTATCCACTTTTTTAAAAAGTTACGAAAATGAAAATTTGGGATGAGAAATTGTACATATGGCCATGTATGCAATGGCATGTGACAACTTCAAGAAAAAACTAGTCATAAAACTAAATCAAATGGTAAAATTTTGATTGAAATCGGTTAAACATTACGAAAGTTATCTACTTTTTAAAAAAAAATACTAAAAAAATTTGGGATGAGATATTATGCTTATAGCCACATATGCAAATAGCTTATGACAACTTCATGTTAAAACTAGAGATAAAACTGAGTCAAATGGTAAAATTTTGATTGAAATCGGTTAAACATTACGAATGTTATCTAATATTTTTGAAAGTTACTAAAATGTAAATTTGGGGTGATACATTATACTTATAGTCACATATGCAAATAGCCTGTGATAACTTCATGTAAAAACTAGGCATAAAGCTGAATAAAATGGTAATTTTTTATGGAAATCGGTTAAACATTACGAAAGTTATCTAGTTTTTTAAAAAGTTACTAGTTACCAAAATGAAAATTTCGGATGAGAGATTATGCTTATAGCCACATATGCAAATAGGCTGTGACAACTTCATGCAAAAACTAGACATAAAACTGAATCAAGTGGTAAAATTTTGATTGAAATCTGTTAAATATTACGAAAGTTATCTACTATTTTTAAAAGTTACTAAAATGAAAATTTGGGATAAGACGTTATGCTTATAGCCACATATGCAAATAGCCTGTGACAACTTCATGTAAAAAAGGAGATATAAAACTGAATCAAATGATAAAATTTTGAGTGAAATCGGTTAAATATTGCGAAAGTTACCTACTTTTTAAAAAGTTACTAGTTACTCAAATGCAAATTTAAGATGAGAGATTATGGTTATAGCCACATATGAAAATAGCCTGTGACAACATCAGGTAAATATTAGACATAAAACTGAACCAAATGGAAAAATTTTGATTGAAATCGGTTAAATATTACGAAAGTTATCTACTATTTTTAAAAGTTACTAAAATGAAAATTTGGGATGAGACATTATGCTTATAGCCACATATGCAAATAGCCTGTGACAACTTCATGTAAAACCTAGACATAATACTGAATCAAATTTTAAAATTACACGGGTGTACAAAAGTAATAAACATAGGTTTATAGATTAATCTTTAAAAACACCTAACTAGTAGCAAAATATACTACTTTGGGAGACCAAATATACAGAGCTTTTAACACTTAGGGAGACCCGAGAAATTCCGTGGTTTTGAGCCAGGTCGCCTAAAATGCCATGGAGAATATAGAAAAAATACGTAAACCAGCTTTTTTGTTTATATTTTGCTACTTAGTGGTGAACAGAAGAAAAAATCACACACATTTCCTACAACATATAGGAACATTTTTTTTTGTACTTTTTTGTGTTTCTAAAGTCAAAGGTAAAAAATGTACAAATGGTCTCCCTAAGTGCTATATATAAGGCATGGTCCCCCTATTACCGGTTTCAGATATATATATATATATATATATATATATATATATATATATATATATATATATATAAGTGTAATTCCAGCAATACGGGGACCATTTTTGCTAAAAACCACAGTATTAGGGAGACCAAAAATTTAAGGAGACCAAAAGTAGGTCTCCTTAATTCTTAGCGTGCTTAAACGTTATAAAACTACACAGTAAACAAAAAGCAAATGATTCTATAACATAGTGAATATAATATATTCTGTTTTAAAATTAAATTTGTGTGTTACCTCTCGATAACAAGCTAAAAAACATATATTATTTTTTTCCAAATGGTCTCCCTTAGTGCTATATATAAGGCATGATCCCCCTATTGCTGGTTGCAGATCTATATATATATATATATATATATATATATCACATTGTGCAAAAGCATCACATTGTGCAAAAGCATTTAGATAATATAATAACAAATTAACCCAAACATAATAGACACACAAATCTTAACCAATGGATAGCAAATCAGCAATACCGGAAATATTGAATATTGAAGGAAGGAAATCTCACGTTTATCCAAGTGGGAAACTGGTGGTTTCTTATGAGCAATTTAAGCGGTTGATTGGGAGAAACGCTAAAAACACAATTTAAAAACAACACATAGGCAAAAATAAAAGTACGATCACACAAATTGACCAGATGGGCATAGTGGTCGCTCCGATTAATGCACAAGAAAAGTCAAAAGTAAAATGTAATTACACAATCAAACCACAAGACCATAGTGGTGGATCTTGTTAATTCGCAGCACACGGGCGAAAACACATCAAAACACCAAGAGCATTGTATTCGCTCTAGTTCATAATGCAATAAAAAATGTGACCAAAATTTTACATGCCAGTGAATTCTTCCTTATGTTATTGTTTTAGTCGATGCATAAAATGTGCAAATAAAATTTCAATTTTCCCATTATGGGATCACAGGGAATCCACCACATCATCTATAAAATAAAAATAAATCATTTTAAACATTTGCAAAATCGTCAGATTTAGCGTGAAGTCTTTGAATTTGTCACACGTTTAAATTACATAAAATGTCACAGATCATTTTCAGGTCTTTAGATGAAAGTTCATGCATTTTCTACAACATATAATCAACACCAGACTGATGTGCTGTGGATATTAATATGGAATGTTTATGTAATCCGTAAATAAATGAGTTGAGTTAACTCGAAGAGTCTACATCATACATATGACATCGAAACACACACGATTTTTCTACCCCTGTGAAATTTTATGAAATGATTAACAAAAATTAAGGTTTTTCCTTTATTAAGAAGTCATTCGGTAGGAAACCATAGTAGTTTTTCAGAGGCCCTAATGTATATCTAATTCTAAAATCCGATATTACCGTATTTAGCCACCAGTTTCAGCGCATCGGGATGCCATCTGAAGGATTTCTTACCAGTGTACACTTTGCATGTGTTCATAGAGACAGATTTTACCTGGCCAGCTCTCCCCAGTTTCTGCATTCGTGTAAAAAATATAATTATATAAATATTTATAGCGAAGTATTTCGGTTGTTTAGCTACATAATCAAAAATAATGATATAACATCGTTTTTTATGTATCTAAACCCGGAACTATTTAAACGCAGAGCTCTTTCGGTCGGTCATCAAGTTTGTAAACTGTGTAATCTTGTCAGCTGCTTCGCTATAAATGTCTTGATATTTTTGCAAAACAATTCCACAGTTTGCTCGAAATTCAGAAAGTATTTGGAATGGGCTAGGTTGATTTTCTTTTGTTCGCAAATTCGTTCCATTGTTCATTGTTAAAATGCAATCATCAGACTGTACACCAAGCTATCCCCATACGACTGAAAACAGTGCTCTGTTGATTGCAATTACGTATTAACTGAAGACTGAATTGCGTTAACAAAATCCTTTAATGGTGCATTTGAAAACAGAGAAATCTCAACAAGATAGGCTTGTTGCAACAAAACTTTGCAACAGATTTATTACCATCAAAGTCCTATTTTTGACATTTCTGCACCAATGGTATATTTTAAAAGATAAATCTTTAGACAGATGCACTTGCAAGAGAGTTTTGATAGCAAAACTGTCATTTTTAAGCCCCCAAACCAGGCACTTTATCAACGTGTCGACATTTTGCCACTTTTAAGAGTAAGCGAAGTAAATAATTTTTTACCTTTTTCTCCTGAAACACAAACAAATATATTTAAAATATATGTTTCCATTCATATTTGTCCTTTTAAAAAGCCAACAATTTAAAAAGTCACTACTTACGTATTCCATATCATCGTCCCATATTCCGAAGCCCTCCTGAAGCTTCCTGACAAGACTGATGTCTTCTTTAATTAGCACAACATCGCCGGTTTCAATGGTTTCGTTGGACGTATCCACTGGCACCAATATTTCAGGGTTTATCGGCCAACTAAATTAAAAAAATTAATAGAGGCAAATAATTGCAAAAGTCAGTCACAAAAGGGATGGCTGTTGCAATATGGAGTTTGACTCATATGGCTGATGCTTATTTGTGTTTGTAGTAACCAGACTTTTGCTGAAGATTAGTAAATACAGTGCACCTCTAAAAAAGTCAAATTAAGAACACCTCTGATTTAAGGATTTTTTTCAAATGTCCCTTGGCTCATTCGATCTATTTTAATAAACATCTAAATAATCCAACCTGCACTTTTAGACCGCTTTTGGACGGACCTGATAGTGTTGTAATTTTACAGGTACCACAGCCTTAATGAAGAGCAAGCAGTAGGGCTGCATATTTTGTTTAATATCTTTATTTGTAAAAATTTGTGGAAACACTTTTTAGGTAAGGGTGGCCTCTTTGAGTATGCTCATTTCATCGGTTCTTGTTGACTGTGTAATGGACAATGGTCATTCGCTTACTTATCGTTGTTCAAAAAGCACACCCTGACATCTCCATCACTGTCCACTCCAGCCACCACGCCCCTCATGCCCAAAATCTGTTTAAAGTTTGTCATAATTTGAATCTTATACATCACTTCAAAAACGCAAATTACCATCCTTTTTTCTTTCTTTCTTATTTTCTTTCTTGTTTTCATCCTTTCTTTCTTTTTCTTTTGTTTTTAAGTTTCCTGTCTCCCTCTCTTTCAGTAGCTATTAATTCTTTACACTTGTATTCTAATTGTGCTGAAGCAATATCACGATTAATTAAGTAATTATGTTATAAAGGTCGTATTAATACCAATATCTGCACTATATAAAATACTGATATATGTTTAAAATACGCGTTTCATTTTTGAATTCCAACCGCCATGTCCAGCTTGTAAGCACTTGACAAGTTCTTTATCCTTCGGTATTGTAACAACGTCACCCCTAAAAATAGTCAATACAAATGTGGCCTGGCAACTAATATGACTTAACAATATTTTTTCCTAAATGTATTTTGTTCAGTCCAAGACTGGCATTAAGTTTTCGAAGAATCAAGAATAAAGCAATGCTGTAATATGACATAGAGCTTTTATACAAACCTTTTGAATTTGGATTGTGTTGCGTACTCTTCGGTGATAGTCTCTAACTGAGAAGGGTCAAACGGCTTCTCTCCGGTCTTAGTCAACACTTTGGGATTATAATGAATCCTGGAAACAACATATTATTATCACTAAAGTAAGTTATTCAGTTTTTTTCGTTCTAAGGATATTGCTTGAAATTCTATTCAAGTTATTGCTTTCAATCAACTCTCATATTCTACAAATGTGCTGTTAAATAACATATGGTGATTTTTTCCAGTGATTACTGTGCATTTTTGCTGGAGGATTAACGTATAAATAATACAGATAGATAATAGCCCAAAGGTGCCAACTACTGGTATGCTGGACTAACAGTTGGTTACGTAGTAATTGTAAAGTACGCAGTTCTCTTCATCCTAAATCGACAATATTCAGTGAAACATATGATTGTTACAACAACCATGACATTTTTATATTTTTAACATTTCTGCACCAATTTCGAGATTCACGAAATTTCTCGATGAATACTTTGATCTGCTACAACATCTTTGTGCTTTGCCGCTGCCATTTGTAATAGTTGGTGACATGAATGTTCACGTTGATGACAAATCGGATAATAAAGCAGTGAAATTTTTGGATTTATTGGATAGTTTTAACCTCAAGCAACACGTTTCGGAGGAGACACATGTTAAGGGTCACACACTAGATTTAGTTATAACCTTGGAATGGATCAAATGCTTTTGGATAAACCGTATGTAAGTGATCGTATATCAGATCATTTTGCAGTGGAATTCAACATCCTTATGACTCATAATAAAAAGCGTTTATCTAAATCTGTAGAATCACGTAATCTGAAAAATATGGATATACTCAAATTCAAGCAAGATCTTGCAGATACAGAACTTGTTTGCAATCCTGCAACAGATATTGACGATTTGGTGGCACAATACAATTGCTGCTTACGTGAACTTTTAGATAAGCATGCACCTGTGCAAACTGTGACTGTAAAGGAAAAACGCAGCCCCTGGTATAATGATACAGTTCATAACAAAAGACAGGAAAAGAAAATGCTACAGCGTAAATTTAGGAAGAACAAGTCAAATACCATTTTGCAGAACATGTTAAACAGCAAAATTGAATTTAAGACAACCATCGATCGTAGAAAGACCGAGTATAATTCGGAGGCTATTGCCAAAGTAGGTAATGATCAGGGTAAACTTTTCAAAAAAGTGATTTCACTGCTTCATAAAACTCCCCAAATGCCTTGCCTCCGGATATCTCGGAGTCGGAATTTTGCAACACCCTAAATGACTTCTTCATGGATAAGATTGAAAAAGTTCGCGACGAATTCCTAGATGTCACCGATGAATGCTATGCATTTGATGAAATTCTCTCGTTAGAGGATGCTACTAAAACACCAAACAAATCCTGCCAGCTTGACCCAGTGCCTGTCTCGTTGTTAAAACAATGTCTCCCAGAGCTAGCTCCTACGATAACTAATATCATAAACGGCTCTCTACAGAGCGCTACAATGCCATCCAATCTGAAACACGTCATTGTTACAGCGAGGATAAAGAAGTAAAATCTCCCACCTGAACGTAAATCCTTTCGGCCTGTTTCCAATCTACCATATCTTTCAAAAGTGATTGAGCAAGCGGTTATTGAACAATTGAACGTTCATTTTGCGGATAACGGTCTTGATGAGATTCTTCAATCTGGATACAAGGCTCACCACAGTACTTAAACTGCATTATTATGAATCGTTAATGACATATTACAAGCCCTTGATGCCGGTGAAATTGTGATACTCGCTCTGATAGATCTGTCTGCAGCTTTCGATGTTGTAGATCATGACATTTTTCTTAAGCGCTTGTCGAATTTTCAAGGCCTCGAAGGTGACGTTTTGCAATGTTGGAGTCTTATTTAAAAGACAGAACACAGAAAGTTTGCATAAATTGTTCTACATCTTCAAGCAAGACTATCACATTTGGTTTTCCACAAGGCAGTAAAATTGGACCACAAGGATACAAGAAGTACACTGAACCTCTTGGAACATTACTTCGCTTAATGATTATTCTTTTTCATTTTTACACCGATGATAGCCAGCTCTGGAAATCGGCTAACCCAAAATCGCAAAATAGCGCCATACAGAAGTTAGCCTCTCGGATCAAGTGCAATCGTCTTAAGCTAAACGCCTCTAAGGCAGAAATTCTTGTTATAGAAACACAAAGAAATATAAATCTCGCTAATATATCGACATTACAAGTGGAAAATCCAGCTCGAAGTCAGCAAAAATTCTAGGTGTGACCCTCGACGCGTGTCTCTTGTTAGAACAACACATCCTAGAAGTGGTAAAATCATGCAGATATAAATTACCGGAACTGTGGCATATTCGTATCTATCGCACGAAGCAGCCAAACAATATTGCACGCCACAGTCATCTCGAAACTGAATTACTGTAATTGTCTTTACGACAATGTACCTACTTTCCTGATAAAGAAGTTGCAGTGCTAAATGAAGTTGCCCGATTGGTAACTTTAACACCCAGAAATGAGCACATAACACCAGCCTTAATCAAACTTCACTGGTTGTCTATACCAGAACGTATTGAGTACAAAGTTGTCACAATGGCATATAACGGACTATATGGTCTTGCCCCAGGATATATTAGTGAACTCCTAGTCCCTTATGGACCGACCCGACCCTTCGTTCAGCATCACAGCGTCTTTTAGTTGAACCATGGTTCCGCCTACAATCAGCAGGTTATCGAAGCTTTGAGGTTGCAGGGCCGAGACTTTGGAATAAATTACCACAAAATTTGAGAGAAACAGATAATTTTAACACTTTTAAAAAGAATCTCAAGACCATTTTATTTAAGAGATCATACTGCGTTTAATTAAGGCATTGTGTAATTTTAGTTTTCAAATCAGTATTATCTTACCTGCATTTGAGTGCTATTTTAGACAATATCAGTATTATGTCAGTATTATGTTGATTGTACTATGACTATATTATTTTGATTATTGTAGCGCTTTTATATAGCTTAAAAAGCGCGTAAAAAGAAAAGTCTAATAATAATAATAATAATTGTTGCCGTGAAGCATGGCATTTTGATATTTTTGACATTTCTGCACCAATTTTGAAGTTGTTGAAGTTACGTGTGCTTACTGTGTTAGTGCTATTCAGTCATTGCCGTCCCACTCAATTGTAGTATGACATGTGCAATTCCATGATAAAGTCAAGGTTCAGCGACCAAGACTTAGTTTGTAAAGTCAGTATCCAATAGTGAAACGATAAGAAAGCTGCCCCAGATTTAACCATTGCTTGACAACTAGGCAGCTAACACTTCTGATAAAGTAACCTAGCAGATACCAGAAGTTAAGTGTCAAAATGTTAGCGTGGGAGTGCTTTTGATGTTACTCACACGCGTCCGTCATCGTGATGCACTTTAATCATATAGAGTGTCTTCTCTCTGACAATGCCCAATTTTCCAAGGTACTAAGGAAGTAAAAAACATAAAAAAATAATAAAAAGCTACCTTGCTCAGGATAAAACATATTGTTTCATTAAAAATATATATTATTTCATTGAAAACTATATTATTTCATTCAAAAGTCGAAATATGAATATTATTGAAAACGGGATTCCAGTTCATACAACATTGACGACTGAAAAAAGAACACTCTGTGAAACAGATTAACAGTTATGACACAAAACAGATATGTTAATTTCCACCTGTAATAATTTGTAAATTACAGCAAAAACATATAGTGACGACTTTCAAAAATGTAACAGTTCTACACTGCAAAATGTTTTACTCTTGTAGAAGAAAGACACATTTACCTAAGTCATACTTGCAGAAAATCCGCCATATCCGTCCTGAAGATCAGACACTTTCTCTTTATCATCCAGAATAATCACCTGATCGCCGACCTCAAACTGAATAAGTATTTTTATATTACTATTTTGGTATTTCATCAGTGTGTTTGGTGCATAACGGTATAATTCAATTGAGATACAAATTTAATTCTTATTTAAATAACATTTTTAACATCTAATGAACTTATTTGGCGTCAGTTTTAAATGATTATTTTTTGCCAAAGGCCTAATGAAATTCTTAACTTTGAAGAGGGTTTTTTCAGGCTCTTTCTAGATCATTAACTGTTATATTTCAGTTTGTTTTCGCTTAACACCATGCAGATTCCAAGCATCCAGTTTGAGCTGAAACTGATTTATAAGTATATATCTTAGGTGCAATCTTATATATCTTATGTGTCGAAAAGATGCAGAAATCCGCTTCTTCTACACGCAAGGTCGTTCTAAGCGAGCGCGCGAGAGGCTCTAACCATAAACCTGACATTGTGGTTGTTGTTCAATAAATATCATTGATTAACTTTCTGCTGGCTAAAGCTCACGGTTTTCACTTTATCGAATAAGGCCCTTGGTAAATTATTGATCATTTATCAAGCGTTCGCTTAAAAGTCACATGCCAATGGATAAGGTATGGCAGATTGGTGAAGATGCAATTGCATTTTCAGTTCAGAAAACAATTTAAGACGATTTAAGCTTTTGTCAACTAAAACTAACGCTTCATTTGCCATTTTCAGACAACGAAATCGTCTTGATTTGAATATAAGGAAATGTGGTTCTGATATAATCCCCGTTTGTGACTGAAGTATCAGAGAGTCTTGTTTTGTCCTGATGTATTGCAGTTTGAGATACAAAACTTGTAATAGTTAAATCGGAAATAAGACAATTAACGAAACCGATCAAAAGCAATTTAAAGGTAGTTTGGTTTCAGAGTTCCTTAAAGAGTACATTTGACATTACATCCTGATCTGATAAACGTGGTTCTCATTCAAAAGTGGTCAATTTAGAGGTAACTTTATTGAGTGGCCTTACTGTAGTTAAAAGAGGCAGTAAATTTAGCAACTATCATTGAGGAGATTGAGTAGAATTTTCGAAGCACTAGTTTAGATGATACTCAGAGCATGCTAGTAATGCGTTGAAAATAAAAGTTCAACGTTAAGTTGGATTTCTGAATTTTGACGGGTTCGAGGAAGCGATCTCATTTTGGAGGAAGTTTCAAAGACTTGGCTGCAATGTAAGGTATCACAGTGGGTGCTTGTGTTTATTTAGGGATAATTTTTACTTTAGGTGGTTTTATCCGTTTCTAATATATGTTCAAAAAAGAACATATATGTGTTTGTTTTTAAAGTGATGACTTTTGTGGTTTAAAGTTATAGAAAAGGACTTTCCATTTGCTTATTTACCTCATCCATGACTATGTCGGGTTCTTTTCTGCGTGAAGATCGCGTACCCTTAACAACTTTCACCTTCACTTTTCCGGATATGCCAAGATGCTCCATAATGCTCGTCTCCAGGGCTTTCCGCAGCGAACTATGTTCTTGAAAAAGAAATTTCGCTTGTAAGCTAGAAATCTGAGCTTTCCAAATATAGACTTTGAGCTACGAAGACAAAACGATAACGATGAAAGAAAAAGAACAAGCATTGAGAGAACGTAGAGACAGTTAAATAAAACAATATGAACCAAAAAGGAGAGGTAAAATTACTGATTTCTCGTTTACTTATTTATAAATATGAAAGTACGTCTTTGTCCTTGTTACCACTAAACATACCATCATCACTATCACTACTTTCGTCTTCGTTGTCGCTGATTGGAGCGTCAGAGGCTTTTTTGCGTTTGTTCTCTGTTATTGAGCTTCTCAACCATGCCCCCTTTTCTGTAATTGGTAAAATAGAGCAGACTTGATAAATCTCTCTATCAAGCAATTTAACTTAAGACCGTGTGACGCGGCATTATTGCTTCAAGTAAAAAAGAGATATCAAACATTTGACTTTGGTTAATCAAAATAAATGAGTTGTAAAGAAAGGGAGCTCTATGCGATGCTGGTTGAAATGTGAAGTCCTTGTTACCACGTAATTAAGAGCTCACATTAAAAATGAATAATGACATCGCAATTTATCTATGTTAAAAATAAACGCTATAATTTCACATATTATTGATTATTTTTAAACATTTTCTGTGTTTCGTGCTCATAGTCAAATAAAAAATTCAATTTCACAGATTTGTTTGAATCATTGACAATAGTTAATTTGTTGTTATTAGTTTTTGTACTCTGTAGTAGGGAATATAACGTCACATTGCATGCATAGGTATTTAACAAAAAACTAACCTGTACTCTCCATATTTTCTCTCATCAGTTTGGGAAAAAAATTTGATATCCCTCCTGTTGAAAACATTAAAAAGTAGGATGGAATCTGAGTCGTTCTGTGTGAAACAATAATGCGGATAACGGTTTTTTATTAACATTAATTCATTCACCATGGTTTTGGTTCTTTAAATAGTAGTTCTTCCAAGAGTTTTGATTTCGAGCAAATTATTTTCCAAAAGAAAAGCTGTAGTAGTGACCTAAAACTGCACGAATGAAAGGGAATTATCAGGATTGTTCATTTATGTATAATTGCACCGCGCATAATAGCACCTTACCTTCTTGACACCTTGCATATCAACACTTACTGTAATCACCGATCTTAGGAATTACATCATCGTCATCCTTCTTCTTGACATCATCCTTCATCGCATTGTTAGTGCTGTTGCCTGTTACTCCATAGTCTGTCAGGAGTAATTGATAAATTTATGTAGTAAGATTACACTGAAAACAAACTACCTTTTTTTTTTCGTGTAACGTATCTGTAAATATTATTTACGTTTTGTTTTTAAATTTAAAAAAAAAGAAGACTAATGTTTCAAATAATATATTATTTTGTGGCGAATAATATGCGCAGCTATTTAGCGAAAGATATTTGAGGCGAATACAGTGAAACCCCGGATATGGACACACCTCTACTATGGATACCTATGAATTATGACTGTACTTTCCAGTATGTTTTGAAACGCGATAGAGTCACGATATATCTTGTCCCCTCTATCGCTTCGGCTGAGATAACCTTTACTCATTACTATCATTCTACAAAGTCATTCTGTCAGCTTCGTCAAGGGTTGAAAATATTTATCCTTGTTGCTTCATATTTGTTAAATTTAATGCAGTTAAATCAGGCAAACTAAGAGAGAAGAAAAGAAGGCATAAAATAATTAATTCCTCGTTAACTGTCGGAGAATGTAAAATAATACCCTACTTTAGTTATTCCAATACTAACCATAATCCTTTTCAGCTTTGATCCTGGAGCCATTGCTGTTATCATTGTCACTATTTGAGGTGCCTGTAGCTGCATGTTCGGCTATTTGTTCGTCTGACCCTTCACCTGATGCAAACATTTATGTCAGAGTGTTTTCGTGTAGAGGAGAGGATGGAACAGTACATAGATAAGTCACATTTTAGCTTCATTTCTTATATCTATATATTTAGACTACAGGTGCTATTAAGAAACGTCTCAAATGTTAGCAAACTTCAAATTCCAGTGATTCCAGTTAGTAGAGGTAAATTAGGAAACATTCAATCATTGTTACTTTTAATAATCTTCATAGTCTTAGGGCAGCCTGGTTTTAACTGACTTATATGTTACATTGCTAATGCTGTGCAGGAAAGGAAGCAAGACGGAAAAGGAGAAATATACAAGAAAGAAAGCTAAACCAGAATGTTTCTCATGTTAAACTGTGATTAATTTTATGCTCACCAACATCATGAAGGTGACTACTTCTTTCGTAGACTTTCATCTTGACGTCAGTGTTATCATCACTGCTATGATTAGGGACATCGGGCGTTTCGTGTTTTATCTCTTCCATTGGGCCTTTAACAGAAGTTGTCAGAAAGTAAGTGGAAAATAAGAGCGGATAGATCAGTTTAAAAATAAATAAAGGATTCGAGTCAACTCAGTTACGTTAAATTGCAAGTACTTCAAATGTTTTACAACTATTGAGATACCTACGAGTGGTTACCAATGAATGCGAATTAAGTTTAAAGTCGATTTTAGTGTGCTTCATATGTGGGCATAATAGGGAAAAGAAAGCATGATACGAATCAAGAGAAACAGAAAATGAACGGAAAATGATAAATTACTCATCCAGTACCATATAAGGTAAAATGACAACTTGCTTTGGTTGTCCCAAAACTAACCATCATCTTTTCTATTATTGCCATTTGCAACTATGATGTTGGATCCAGTGCTGTCATCACCGTCATTTTGTTGCCTTCCTGTTGCTGCATATCGAGCTGTTCTCTCTTCTGCACCATCACGCGACACCACGTCTAGGGCATCATCATCGACGTTTTCAAGGGCGTCGATCGATGCATTTATGCTGTCTTGCTCGGGGCCTTTGTCTGGGGTCAAATCTTCTATGATGAAATTGTGGTTAGTAGTAAATAAAAACGGATATATCAGTATAATGTAAACTGTAAATTCAATTTTCAATGTTATTAATTAAAATAATATTTACCGGGTAATAATTTGGTTTGTTAGATTTGTTTTGTTCGTAATCTCTAAAATTGCTCATTGAAACAAACTTTTGTTGCCCTATGGTGCTGAATTCTTTCACCTGCCGCCACCAAACTCAATGACATCGCCTCTTCATTCTGTCTATCCTGCACCTATAACCACAAAACTCACCGATATCGCCTCCGTCATTCTGTCTATCTTGTCCATTTATCCACTATACTCACCAACATTGCCTCCGTCATTCTGCCTATCTTGTCCCTGTGTGAACTAAACTCATCGACATAGTCCCCATCATTTTGTCGATTCTGTACCTGTAACCACGAAACCCCCTGGATTCGCCTCCGTCACTCTGTCTCTCCTGTAGCTGTAACAACGAAACTTACCTGTATAGCCTCCATCATTGTGTCTTGTGCCTATCGTCACCAAATTAACCGCATCCTTCATTCTGTCTATCATGCCCCTTTAACTACTAAACGCACCGATATCGCCTCCATCATTCTGTCTAGCGTATCCCTGTATCTACTAAACTCACCAGCTTTGCTTCTGTTATTCGTTGTATGCTGTCCCTTCTTCTACTAAACTCACCGGCATCGCCCTCGTCATTCTGTCTATCCTGTTCCTGTAACCACTAAGCTGATCATCACCTTCGTCATTCTGTCTCTCACTGTATCCACTAAACTGACCGACATTGCCTCCACCATTCTGTCTATCTTGCCCCTGTAACCACTAGACTCACCGACATCGCCTCCTCATCTTGTCTATCCTGTACCTGTAACCACCAAACTAAATCAGTGACATCGTTCTGTCTATCCTGTCCCTATATCCACTAAACTCACCGGCAACGCCTCTTTCATTCTGTCCTTTCTCGACTCCTGTGATGTCACCCTTGTCCTTGTGTTCACTACTGTCTTCCAGAGCCTCATTCGCTGCGAAGTTGTTCCTTTTTACTGAGCTTTGATCCAATGTTCCCTCACCTGCCAATTTGTAAATATAGGAGATTTTAAATCATCGTCGATATAACTGATATAATTTTAAGTACCTAAATAGTAAATAACACATGCAACTTTGGTACTTAAGGAGAAGACAAGGCTTGGGTGGTTGGTTATATTGACATACAATATTTTTTCAGTTTAGAATGGTGCTAGCGGTGTTTCGGTAATCTGTCTACCACAAGACATGAGCAACGAAAATTAACTAACACCTGGTAACCGTGTACCTGTGTGGACTGCATCTGTTTTCGTCACTACGCTGTTGACATCATCGTCTTTGTTTTGGGTGTCAGTTGGTTCATGCCCGGACTCTTTCATTTCGGCCCCACCCTCTGTCACAGTGTCTTTAAGAATGTTATCAAGCAGACAAGATCACATATAGCAAGCTTAACACACACCATGTTAACGTATTACCATATTTTATAGTTTTTCTAATTTCTAATTCGAATTTCTTTTAATACGCATGTAAAACAATAAAAATGTTTAAATTTGTTTCAATTTCATAGTGATTTGTTCCGAAAGGAACAAAGCTTATGAGCGTGAGAGCTTGTTTGTTTGAGGTCTAATACAATATTTTATTTTTCATAAATATATAAAAGTAGTTGTTATTAAGCAAAAGAATATGCTGAAAGGTCAATTTTCTGTTATTGCGCCTTTTCGTTCGTTGTATATTTTTCCTCCTTGTTTGCAATTCGTTTATCTTCTTTACTTTTATTAATTAAGTTGCCTTTATGACCTAAGCAATGGCGATGTGCTTCTGGAATTTTCGGCAGATCAAATGGTGACTTCCCTGCAGCAAACAGAAAAATTATAATGTCATTTGACCAAATTCCGCTTTAAAATCTGCTTCAGTTGTTCATCTACATCCTGAATTCTTTACCTCTTACATATATCTTATATTAATATAAAGAGGGAATTCGCTAAGCTTTTTATAAAATAATAAATACAAAATATTACTTTTGTGCTTTGCTTTGAGGTAGCTTAAAGAAAAAATCAAAGAAAAATTGCTCTTCAGATCACACAGAAGGTTATTATTATTATTAATATTATTTCGAATTTCACTATTTTAGCTTAAAAAGCTGTATCATAGCGTCACAGATATATAGTTATACCTAACAGAACAACTGAAACCTAAAACACAATTTACTAAAATTCTGATACTTGTCACCTTCTAATATTACAATATGAACAGTACAAAACATTCTTTCTTCATTTGTTCCAGTTAAATCTAAAACAATACTAGGCAATAATACCGATGAATTACGAACTACAGACCTTTAAATACTGCAGATGGTAACACTGACAAATTATAAATTATAAGCCTTTCTAAACAGAAAGGTTTTACAAATCTTTTTTTCAATAATGTCACAGAAGTATGTGCCTTAGAGTCTTCAGGTACAGTATTACAGAGTCTAGGAGCAGGGAGGGGGAAAGGCCTACGTCCATATATCTCTTGGTTGTACTTTGGTTCAATCAGTTTATTTCTTTGCTGAACTCGATATGATCAATATGGCAGAAGGAGATTCGCAAATCCATTCAGGGGCTTGTTTATTCATGGATTTAAAAACGAGCAGCAGAATTTTATGATCGATTCGGTAGGATACCTTTAGCCAATAAAGTGCTTGCAATATTGGCTTAATAGGAGCTCTGCGGGGCGACATAGTTATGATACGCGCAGGCGTGTTCATGACCTTCTGCAATTTGTGGACAAGCAATGCCATTGCAGTAGTCAATTTTTGACAGAACAAACGCGTGAATCAATGTCTTAGCCATCTGCTGATCAATCCTTTTTCGTATTTTAGAAATAGCACCGAGTTGGATGTAACAGGGGTTGCAAACAGCTGTGACATATCTCTTGAAAATACGTTCATTAACAAAAAAGACACCTCCGTTTATAGCCGATTTCGTTGGCTTAATGGTGTTTCCTCCTACGCGCAAAGACTGAATCGCGATTTTATCTGGATGATACTTGCTACGTATAGCTAAAATTCCCAGTTTGTTTTGATTAAGTTTAAAATTTGTTTACATACATCCAGTCTGAAACACTAGAAATGGCTAACTCAAGTTTTGCTTGCACAGTTATAAAGCTGGTTATCAGCATAAAAATGGCGTTGTACAATTTCGAGAATCATTTGACTTAAAGTTTAGTGTAGGATTTGTAAATTTGGGGTCTTATCTTAGATCCTTGTGGGAAACCTCAAGTTAAAGGCAGGAAGTCAGAGAATTCACGAGAAATTGTAACGTGTTGAGAGCGATCGGTAAGATCTGATCCATTTCACTGCGTTGCCTGTTATACCATGACTCATCCATAGACGATCTAACAGAACAGTAATGTCACATGTATTAAACCGGTCGATAAGTGCAGCAATGCGAGGAACACACATCAACATCGAGGTGTATATCGTTCGTGATTTTTATTAATGCTGTCTCGGTACTAAGCGGATTGCAGGGTTCATCTAAATTATTTTCTTCAAAATATGATTTAGTTTGTTTAAGACTGCTTCTTCTGTAAGCTTTGAAACAAATGGAAGTGTGGAAACTGGTCTATAGTTTTGAGGCGTATGCTCTAGACAAGGCTTTTTCAGAAGTGGTACAACCTCAGCTTATTTGAGAGATATTGACATTGTACCACTTTTCAACGACATATTGACTATCCGTTGTATGATTGGTGACAGCTCACTGCAGCACGCCTTTATTAGATCAATCGGCACTGGGTCCAACACTGAGCTTTTTGTGGGTGCTTTATTTATGAGTTGTTTCGTATTTTCTTACGATAACGAATTGAAACAACAAAAACTAGGATTTCCTTCTGCCACATTATCCATGTGGATACTATTCAGCTCATTGACAAACTTTTCGCGAATTTTATGAATTTTACGCTGAAAGAACTGTCCAAAAATATTAAAAAGCTAAGCATATGCGTTTGTTTCAGGAAGAAGGTTTTCTGCGCGACGATGTAAAATATGGTCAGTAATCTTAAACAATTTTAACGAGTTATTCTAGTTTTGGCGAATTTCATGCAAATAAAATTGGTTTTCGTGAATATGTTTCGGTTATGATGATATTCGGCTTTATTAGAAACGGCTCCAGTCTTTCCGTATTTTCTCTCTACTGTATGTATTTCTAATCTGAACTTAGTAAGAGGCATAGTGTGCCATGGAGTTCTTGGTCTTGGTCTTGGTCTTAGTTGTCTTTGCTTTACGGCAATCCCTCCAAACTGCAATTGAAACGATGAACAAGTTCCTCTAAATCACCCAAAGATTCCACATAACAACTCAGGACCGATTCAAGAACATCCATGCTCGGTTTGTCGATGATGATTGATTTTATGTCTCTATAAGAGATGATTTTAGTGCTAGCCTCAGGTTTCTATGGTATATGCTATTAAGTAATGGTCGGTTAAAAGCATAGCCTTTTTTATGTTTTTCCGGGTGCACTCGACTAGTTGATTTAGTAATCAATAAATCAAGTGTGTGCCCTCTTTCGTGAGTGAAGAAGATGATATATTGAATATGAGAGAAAATTTCCAAAAATTCGTTGAATTTCAGCGTACTTCTATATTCAAGACTGTCAGTATGAATGTTGAAATCTCGAATAAAAATGTATGGGTAGCCAGTCAGGCAGTACTCTTTAAAATGACTAAAACGCGTCAAAAACAAGTTTGGCGAAAAGGATTGGGGTCAATAGATCACGAAAACTCACAAAGCGTCATCCAAGGTATTAACCTTTGAAATTAAGAACTCAAATGACTCGTATACAACGTTACTTTTGATCATGGATGGTTTAAGACACTTTCAGGCGAGCAGGGCCACTCCTCCACCTGCTCTGTTACCCTGACGATTTACATTGATCATGGTTAAACCGGGAGGGGTGCATTCCTTAATGCTCCACACATCATCACTTTAAACCAAGTTTAAGTCACTGCCAGGATATCATACTGTTTAGTTTCTTCCGCGATCAAGTCTACATTTGTCGGAAGCAATCGAGCATTAATCTGTGCAAAATTTACATGTTTTGGAATGTTTGTTGTTTCGTTCAAGTGGTCGAAAATAGGATCACGTTTCGGTGAAATATATTGATTTTGAGGACGTCTATTGGTAATTATCCTAACAGGAATATTTTTTAACTTCCAGTGGTACATAAATCAGTTTTTTTTTCTGTTACTACAAGTGTCGACTTCATTTAGTACTGATCTTTGTTGAGATATTATTACGTCTATGTTATGATCTTTTTTTTCAGATTCAAGGCTGCTCATATTTGAAATACATAATATCAACCAAGATAAGTATACAAGGCTTCGATGTTGCATATCCAGTTCCATAAAACTACGAATTCACTTTCCTGGGCCTTAAAGAAAATTCCCCAGCATACAGGGTTATGCTATTTTGTTTATAGTCAATACTAGAATCCCCACTAATATTATGCACCGTAATCAATAAATACTAGCTACAAAATCACTTTTTCAGAAAATGTATCCCAAATATATTGTTTAATAGATTCTTTGATAACTTAAAATTTCATAAAACATGTTGCCATATAAAATCTACGTTTTAAAGCTGCCCAAATTTATGCAATTTATTCAGAGCAGGCAACATTCTTGTGTTCATATCGCAGCACACAGTATTATATGTGGTTTACCTCCGAGGGCGGCCAAAACTTCTACTACCTCCTGCATACTATATCTTTGCTCTGAAGAATACTCTATCATTCTGTTGATGAGGTCCTTTAGACCCTTCATTTCTAGCGACTCTCCTGTTCTATGCTTCACAAACTCTGGAAAAGGCTTGTCCATCTTTGCAGATTGTATCATCAGCGCCCCAATGGGTAATAAAAGTCCTTCTGAAAGAAAATGGCAATTTCAGACAGGCTCCTTTGTGGAAAGTAATAAATAACAGCAAGGGTTACTTTTCGCTCATTTAATTAAAAAAAATAAAGAAAAAGAAAAAAATAACTATTCAAGAGTTAAAATAAATATCTGTTTGTTGTGGAGAGATTGATAGATGTGGATAAATACCCTATCAAGATAGGATCAGAAATATACCCCTTCATTCCATCGGACCGATGCTAGGATGGAGCGGAATTATATAACTGCGACAGAAGCAAGGTTAGATTAAAGTTTAAATATATAATTGCTATCAGGTTATTGATGCAGTCTGTCAATTTATAATTAAGGGTTTTATTGACACAGCGCGTTGAGTTCCGACTCCGTGGAAATCTTTGCATAAATCTTGATTGGTTTCAATATTAGCTTTAACGTCAAACAGATGGCAAAATATATTGAATAAATGTGGCTCAAAGCAGTTTCTATTAGGAAATTTGAGGCAGGGAGTTATAGAAATATATATTTGTTGTGGTTTCGGGTGTATTTAGTAACGAGCTTTAAGCACTTAAGACTTGAAGTGTGTACCTGGTATTGGAGCGAGGCAATGATCACCAGGCTTGAACCATATCATGGCTAAGAAGACCATTCCCAATGCAAACACATCCACTGACTCATCGTAGCTTGATTGGAGGAAAAACTCCGGTGCCATAAATCCTGGTGTCCCTGCTTGAGTCGTAAGGAGCAGAGTTTTCGCTGGATCTGGTGCTTCTGCGATCTTTGTGAGACCAAAGTCGGTAACTTTGACAATGGCGTGTTGTCCATGTTTCATCATCAATAAGTTGCCAGGTTTCACGTCGCGGTGAACAACAATATTCTTCTGGTTGTGCATGAATGCAATTGCACTAGCGCTCTGGTACATAATGTTCAGCTGCTCATTTAATAAAGGCTTCAGTGGTTTGCTGTCCATGAAATAATGCTCAAGATCGCCAGCATTACAATATTCTGTTATCATCCAAAATGCTCCGTGTTTGTAAAAATAATCAAGCAGTTTCACGATGTGTGGGTGCATTTTCAAATTGTGGAAATTTTTAATCTCCTGCAGTGCATCCGATCCTGCTTTGTCGTCTTTGATGTCGATTTGCTTCGCGGCTACAATGCTTTTGTTTTCTTTATGTTCTCCTTTATACACAACCCCAAACTTTCCCTGCCCTATCTTGGTCACTAGATTAATTGAGTAAGGTCCTAAGGTGAGTTCCATCTTGCGAATATTTCAGTTTTTTACCCCATGGGCTCACATTTCATTTCAGTCTCGGCCTATATGCAAAAGAGTGAATATTTTAGTTTATCACGAGGCCTTTAGAAGCGCACAATGCAAATGAGATGTGTGTGTTATTTATTTTTTGTTAACTTCATGCACTCTTCGGGTTTATTATATTACAACAACCCACGTTCCTTTTCACGGCAATGGACACGCCCCAATGCACATACTGAGAAATATAACCACAAGCGGGACCGACCAAAAGCACTCATAGTTGTGTGATGATGCAAGTAACGGGCCTTACAGGAGTTGGTTTTAATTCCTATTTATAATGATATATCAAAACGTACCTTGTGAATAAAATAATTTCTTTCGTTATTTTTATATTGATTGCAAGCAAGCTATTATTCGTATTTTTCAGTTTGGATAAAATTGTCGCTGGTTGATTGGGAAAATGAATTAAATAAAACAATTCCGAATAATTTAAGTGTCAATTATTTTAGAAAGACTACAGAAAACCCGTTCTTTCATTTGGGACAAAATGGCGCAATGGGTGGATTGCTTTACATTAATTACTTTTACTCGTCCAGCTGAAAATGAATCATTACAAAGATGTTAATACATAGCAGATTGACGAATTTCATGGTGGCCCTTAATATGTGCAGACTTTTTCTTTTGACGGTTAATACCACAACAAAATTTGAAATTCAGAAAAAAGTTAAAAACATTTAAAAACTTAAAATATGACCATTGTCGGAAGGCGACTCACGAGGTCTTACATCAATAGAACTAGACCGAATTCCGCTACACGTAGCGAAACGACATCCACTTGCAATGGTACAATCTATCTGGTCAAAGACACATCTTTCAGTCTTTCCACATAATAGTCAGCTTCCGAATTATTATCTTGAGCGAGGACATCAAAGTAAGCATAATGTAATCTCAAAAAATCAAATTCAGTTTACTAGCCGTTTGCGAGATAATGGTCAACTTCCTGTTTTTGACCTTGACCATGACGGAGGAAGTCAAGATCACCGAGGTATCTCTTATGTAATGTCTTTTAATCCCAAAGTATCGAAACTAAGCTCAAAATAGCTCTATCTCTAACCTTTTTCGAGATAATGGTTAAATTCCGGTCTTTGAATTTGACCATGACGGACAAGGTTATGGTCATTGAGGCACCTCTGATATCACGTCTTTTGGACACAAAGGGTCGAAAATTAGCTCAAAATCGCTCTATTTCCTTACCTGTTTTCGAGAAAATGCTCAGCTTTTGGAGTTTGCCCTTGGCCATGACGGAGGAGGTCAAGGTCACCAAGGTACCTCTTATATTGCGTCTTTTAGGCCCAAAGGGTCGAAAATAAGCTTAAAATCACTCTATATCTGACTGTTTTCGAGATAATGGTCAACTTCAGATTTCTCACCTTGATGATGACTGAGTTGGGTTTCTGCCCTTGACCATGACTTGGGAGGGCAAGGTCACCGAGCTACCTCTTATTTTGGATCTTTTAGGCCCAAAGGGTCGAAAATAAGCTTAAAATCGTTCTATCTCTAAACTTTCTCTAGATAATGGTCAACTTTTTTGTTTTGACCTTTACTATGACGGAGGAGGTGAAGGTCACCGGATGAATCTTAAACAACGTCTTTTAAGCCCAATGTGTCGAAGATCTCATTAGCTGTTTTCGAGATAACGGTCAACTTACGGTTTTGGACCTGACCATGACGGAGGAGGTCAGAGTCACCGAGGTACCTCTTATATAAAGTCTTTTAAGCCCAAAGGGTCGAAAATAAGCTTAAAATCGCTCTATCTCTAACTGTTTTCGAGATAATGGTCAACTTCGGGTTTTTCACTTTGACGATGACGGAGGTGGCTATGGTCATCGAGGTACCTCTTTTATAACGTTCTTTAGGCCCAAAGGGTCGAAAATAATCTCAAAATCGCTCTATTTCTTTACCCGTTTTCGAGAAAATGCTAAGCTTTTGGAGTTTGCCCTTGGCCATGACGGAGGAGGTCAAGGTCACCAAGGTACCTCTTATATTGCGTCTTTTAGCCCCACAGGGTCGAAAATAAGCTTAAAATTGCTCTATATCTGACTGTTCGAGATAATGGTCAACTTCCGGTTTCTCACCTTGATGATGACTGAGTTGTGTTTTTGCCCTTGACCATGACGGAGGAGGTCAAGGTCACCGAACTACCTCTTATTTTGGGTCTTTTAGGCCCAAAGGGTCGAAAATAAGCTTAAAATCGTTCTATCTCTAAACTTTTTCTAGATAATGGTCAACTTTTTTGTTTTGACCTTTACTATGACGGAGGAGGTGAAGGTCACCGGATGAATCTTAAACAACGTCTTTTAAGCCCAATGTGTCGAAGATCTCATTAGCTGTTTTCGAGATAACGGTCAACTTACGGTTTTTGGACCTGACCATGACGGAGGAGGTCAGAGTCACCGAGGTACCTCTTATATAAAGTCTTTTAAGCCCAAAGGGTCGAAAATAAGCTTAAAATCGCTCTATCTCTAACTGTTTTCGAGATAATGGTCAACTTCGGGTTTTTCACTTTGACGATGACGGAGGTGGCTATGGTCATCGAGGTACCTCTTTTATAACGTTCTTTAGGCCCAAAGGGTCGAAAATAATCTCAAAATCGCTCTATTTCTTTACCCGTTTTCGAGAAAATGCTAAGCTTTTGGAGTTTGCCCTTGGCCATGACGGAGGAGGTCAAGGTCACCAAGGTACCTCTTATATTGCGTCTTTTAGCCCCACAGGGTCGAAAATAAGCTTAAAATTGCTCTATATCTGACTGTTCGAGATAATGGTCAACTTCCGGTTTCTCACCTTGATGATGACTGAGTTGTGTTTTTGCCCTTGACCCTGACGGAGGAGGTCAAGGTCACCGAACTACCTCTTATTTTGGGTCTTTTAGCCCAAAGGGTCGAAAATAAGCTTAAAATCGTTCTATCTCTAAACTTTTTCTAGATAATGGTCAACTTTTTTGTTTGGACCTTTACTATGACGGAGGAGGTGAAGGTCACCGCATGAATCTTAAACAACGTCTTTTAAGCCCAATGTGTCGAAGATTTCATTAGCTGTTTTCGAGATAACGGTCAACTTACGGTTTTTGGACCTGACCATGACGGAGGAGGTCAGAGTCACCGAGGTACCTCTTATATAAAGTCTTTTAAGCCCAAAGGGTCGAAAATAAGCTTAAAATCGCTCTATCTCTAACTGTTTTCGAGATAATGGTCAACTTCGGGTTTTTCACTTTGACGATGACGGAGGTGGCTATGGTCATCGAGGTACCTCTTTTATAACGTTCTTTAGGCCCAAAGGGTCGAAAATAATCTCAAAATCGCTCTATTTCTTTACCCGTTTTCGAGAAAATGCTAAGCTTTTGGAGTTTGCCCTTGGCCATGACGGAGGAGGTCAAGGCACCAAGGTACCTCTTATATTGCGTCTTTTAGCCCCACAGGGTCGAAAATAAGCTTAAAATTGCTCTTTATCTGACTGTTCGAGATAATGGTCAACTTCCGGTTTCTCACCTTGATGATGACTGAGTTGTGTTTTTGCCCTTGACCCTGACGGAGGAGGTCAAGGTCACCGAACTACCTCTTATTTTGGGTCTTTTAGCCCAAAGGGTCGAAAATAAGCTTAAAATCGTTCTATCTCTAAACTTTTTCTAGATAATGGTCAACTTTTTTGTTTTGACCTTTACTATGACGGAGGAGGTGAAGGTCACCGGATGAATCTTAAACAACGTCTTTTAAGCCCAATGTGTCGAAGATCTCATTAGCTGTTTTCGAGATAACGGTCAACTTACGGTTTTTGGACCTGACCATGACGGAGGAGGTCAGAGTCACCGAGGTACCTCTTATATAAAGTCTTTTAAGCCCAAAGGGTCAAAAATAAGCTTAAAATCGCTCTATCTCTAACTGTTTTCGAGATAATGGTCAACTTCGGGTTTTTCACTTTGACGATGACGGAGGTGGCTATGGTCATCGAGGTACCTCTTTTATAACGTTCTTTAGGCCCAAAGGGTCGAAAATAATCTCAAAATCGCTCTATTTCTTTACCCGTTTTCGAGAAAATGCTCAGCTTTTGGAGTTTGCCCTTGGCCATGACGGAGGAGGTCAAGGTCACCAAGGTACCTCTTATATTGCGTCTTTTAGCCCCACAGGGTCGAAAATAAGCTTAAAATTGCTCTTTATCTGACTGTTCGAGATAATGGTCAACTTCCGGTTTCTCACCTTGATGATGACTGAGTTGTGTTTTTGCCCTTGACCCTGACGGAGGAGGTCAAGGTCACCGAACTACCTCTTATTTTGGGTCTTTTAGCCCAAAGGGTCGAAAATAAGCTTAAAATCGTTCTATCTCTAAACTTTTTCTAGATAATGGTCAACTTTTTTGTTTTGACCTTTACTATGACGGAGGAGGTGAAGGTCACCGGATGAATCTTAAACAACGTCTTTTAAGCCCAATGTGTCGAAGATCTCATTAGCTGTTTTCGAGATAACGGTCAACTTACGGTTTTTGGACCTGACCATGACGGAAGAGGTCAGAGTCACCGAGGTACCTCTTATATAAAGTCTTTTAAGCCCAAAGGGTCGAAAATAAGCTTAAAATCGCTCTATCTCTAACTGTTTTCGAGATAATGGTCAACTTCGGGTTTTTCACTTTGACGATGACGGAGGTGGCTATGGTCATCGAGGTACCTCTTTTATAACGTTCTTTAGGCCCAAAGGGTCGAAAATAATCTCAAAATCGCTCTATTTCTTTACCCGTTTTCGAGAAAATGCTCAGCTTTTGGAGTTTGCCCTTGGCCATGACGGAGGAGGTCAAGGTCACCAAGGTACCTCTTATATTGCGTCTTTTAGCCCCACAGGGTCGAAAATAAGCTTAAAATTGCTCTTTATCTGACTGTTCGAGATAATGGTCAACTTCCGGTTTCTCACCTTGATGATGACTGAGTTGTGTTTTTGCCCTTGACCCTGACGGAGGAGGTCAAGGTCACCGAACTACCTCTTATTTTGGGTCTTTTAGCCCAAAGGGTCGAAAATAAGCTTAAAATCGTTCTATCTCTAAACTTTTTCTAGATAATGGTCAACTTTTTTGTTTTGACCTTTACTATGACGGAGGAGGTGAAGGTCACCGGATGAATCTTAAACAACGTCTTTTAAGCCCAATGTGTCGAAGATCTCATTAGCTGTTTTCGAGATAACGGTCAACTTACGGTTTTTGGACCTGACCATGACGGAAGAGGTCAGAGTCACCGAGGTACCTCTTATATAAAGTCTTTTAAGCCCAAAGGGTCGAAAATAAGCTTAAAATCGCTCTATCTCTAACTGTTTTCGAGATAATGGTCAACTTCGGGTTTTTCACTTTGACGATGACGGAGGTGGCTATGGTCATCGAGGTACCTCTTTTATAACGTTCTTTAGGCCCAAAGGGTCGAAAATAATCTCAAAATCGCTCTATTTCTTTACCCGTTTTCGAGAAAATGCTCAGCTTTTGGAGTTTGCCCTTGGCCATGACGGAGGAGGTCAAGGTCACCAAGGTACCTCTTATATTGCGCCTTTTAGCCCCACAGGGTCGAAAATAAGCTTAAAATTGCTCTTTATCTGACTGTTCGAGATAATGGTCAACTTCCGGTTTCTCACCTTGATGATGACTGAGTTGTGTTTTTGCCCTTGACCGTGACGGAGGAGGTCAAGGTCACCGAACTACCTCTTATTTTGGGTCTTTTAGCCCAAAGGGTCGAAAATAAGCTTAAAATCGTTCTATCTCTAAACTTTTTCTAGATAATGGTCAACTTTTTTGTTTTGACCTTTACTATGACGGAGGAGGTGAAGGTCACCGGATGAATCTTAAACAACGTCTTTTAAGCCCAATGTGTCGAAGATCTCATTAGCTGTTTTCGAGATAACGGTCAACTTACGGTTTTTGGACCTGACCATGACGGAGGAGGTCAGAGTCACCGAGGTACCTCTTATATAAAGTCTTTTAAGCCCAAAGGGTCGAAAATAAGCTTAAAATCGCTCTATCTCTAACTGTTTTCGAGATAATGGTCAACTTCGGGTTTTTCACTTTGACGATGACGGAGGTGGCTATGGTCATCGAGGTACCTCTTTTATAACGTTCTTTAGGCCCAAAGGGTCGAAAATAATCTCAAAATCGCTCTATTTCTTTACCCGTTTTCGAGAAAATGCTCAGCTTTTGGAGTTTGCCCTTGGCCATGACGGAGGAGGTCAAGGTCACCAAGGTACCTCTTATATTGCGTCTTTTAGCCCCACAGGGTCGAAAATAAGCTTAAAATTGCTCTATATCTGACTGTTCGAGATAATGGTCAACTTCCGGTTTCTCACCTTGATGATGACTGAGTTGTGTTTTTGCCCTTGACCCTGACGGAGGAGGTCAAGGTCACCGAACTACCTCTTATTTTGGGTCTTTTAGCCCAAAGGGTCGAAAATAAGCTTAAAATCGTTCTATCTCTAAACTTTTTCTAGATAATGGTCAACTTTTTTGTTTGGACCTTTACTATGACGGAGGAGGTGAAGGTCACCGCATGAATCTTAAACAACGTCTTTTAAGCCCAATGTGTCGAAGATTTCATTAGCTGTTTTCGAGATAACGGTCAACTTACGGTTTTTGGACCTGACCATGACGGAGGAGGTCAGAGTCACCGAGGTACCTCTTATATAAAGTCTTTTAAGCCCAAAGGGTCGAAAATAAGCTTAAAATCGCTCTATCTCTAACTGTTTTCGAGATAATGGTCAACTTCGGGTTTTTCACTTTGACGATGACGGAGGTGGCTATGGTCATCGAGGTACCTCTTTTATAACGTTCTTTAGGCCCAAAGGGTCGAAAATAATCTCAAAATCGCTCTATTTCTTTACCCGTTTTCGAGAAAATGCTAAGCTTTTGGAGTTTGCCCTTGGCCATGACGGAGGAGGTCAAGGCACCAAGGTACCTCTTATATTGCGTCTTTTAGCCCCACAGGGTCGAAAATAAGCTTAAAATTGCTCTTTATCTGACTGTTCGAGATAATGGTCAACTTCCGGTTTCTCACCTTGATGATGACTGAGTTGTGTTTTTGCCCTTGACCCTGACGGAGGAGGTCAAGGTCACCGAACTACCTCTTATTTTGGGTCTTTTAGCCCAAAGGGTCGAAAATAAGCTTAAAATCGTTCTATCTCTAAACTTTTTCTAGATAATGGTCAACTTTTTTGTTTTGACCTTTACTATGACGGAGGAGGTGAAGGTCACCGGATGAATCTTAAACAACGTCTTTTAAGCCCAATGTGTCGAAGATCTCATTAGCTGTTTTCGAGATAACGGTCAACTTACGGTTTTTGGACCTGACCATGACGGAGGAGGTCAGAGTCACCGAGGTACCTCTTATATAAAGTCTTTTAAGCCCAAAGGGTCAAAAATAAGCTTAAAATCGCTCTATCTCTAACTGTTTTCGAGATAATGGTCAACTTCGGGTTTTTCACTTTGACGATGACGGAGGTGGCTATGGTCATCGAGGTACCTCTTTTATAACGTTCTTTAGGCCCAAAGGGTCGAAAATAATCTCAAAATCGCTCTATTTCTTTACCCGTTTTCGAGAAAATGCTCAGCTTTTGGAGTTTGCCCTTGGCCATGACGGAGGAGGTCAAGGTCACCAAGGTACCTCTTATATTGCGTCTTTTAGCCCCACAGGGTCGAAAATAAGCTTAAAATTGCTCTTTATCTGACTGTTCGAGATAATGGTCAACTTCCGGTTTCTCACCTTGATGATGACTGAGTTGTGTTTTTGCCCTTGACCCTGACGGAGGAGGTCAAGGTCACCGAACTACCTCTTATTTTGGGTCTTTTAGCCCAAAGGGTCGAAAATAAGCTTAAAATCGTTCTATCTCTAAACTTTTTCTAGATAATGGTCAACTTTTTTGTTTTGACCTTTACTATGACGGAGGAGGTGAAGGTCACCGGATGAATCTTAAACAACGTCTTTTAAGCCCAATGTGTCGAAGATCTCATTAGCTGTTTTCGAGATAACGGTCAACTTACGGTTTTTGGACCTGACCATGACGGAAGAGGTCAGAGTCACCGAGGTACCTCTTATATAAAGTCTTTTAAGCCCAAAGGGTCGAAAATAAGCTTAAAATCGCTCTATCTCTAACTGTTTTCGAGATAATGGTCAACTTCGGGTTTTTCACTTTGACGATGACGGAGGTGGCTATGGTCATCGAGGTACCTCTTTTATAACGTTCTTTAGGCCCAAAGGGTCGAAAATAATCTCAAAATCGCTCTATTTCTTTACCCGTTTTCGAGAAAATGCTCAGCTTTTGGAGTTTGCCCTTGGCCATGACGGAGGAGGTCAAGGTCACCAAGGTACCTCTTATATTGCGTCTTTTAGCCCCACAGGGTCGAAAATAAGCTTAAAATTGCTCTTTATCTGACTGTTCGAGATAATGGTCAACTTCCGGTTTCTCACCTTGATGATGACTGAGTTGTGTTTTTGCCCTTGACCCTGACGGAGGAGGTCAAGGTCACCGAACTACCTCTTATTTTGGGTCTTTTAGCCCAAAGGGTCGAAAATAAGCTTAAAATCGTTCTATCTCTAAACTTTTTCTAGATAATGGTCAACTTTTTTGTTTTGACCTTTACTATGACGGAGGAGGTGAAGGTCACCGGATGAATCTTAAACAACGTCTTTTAAGCCCAATGTGTCGAAGATCTCATTAGCTGTTTTCGAGATAACGGTCAACTTACGGTTTTTGGACCTGACCATGACGGAAGAGGTCAGAGTCACCGAGGTACCTCTTATATAAAGTCTTTTAAGCCCAAAGGGTCGAAAATAAGCTTAAAATCGCTCTATCTCTAACTGTTTTCGAGATAATGGTCAACTTCGGGTTTTTCACTTTGACGATGACGGAGGTGGCTATGGTCATCGAGGTACCTCTTTTATAACGTTCTTTAGGCCCAAAGGGTCGAAAATAATCTCAAAATCGCTCTATTTCTTTACCCGTTTTCGAGAAAATGCTCAGCTTTTGGAGTTTGCCCTTGGCCATGACGGAGGAGGTCAAGGTCACCAAGGTACCTCTTATATTGCGCCTTTTAGCCCCACAGGGTCGAAAATAAGCTTAAAATTGCTCTTTATCTGACTGTTCGAGATAATGGTCAACTTCCGGTTTCTCACCTTGATGATGACTGAGTTGTGTTTTTGCCCTTGACCGTGACGGAGGAGGTCAAGGTCACCGAACTACCTCTTATTTTGGGTCTTTTAGCCCAAAGGGTCGAAAATAAGCTTAAAATCGTTCTATCTCTAAACTTTTTCTAGATAATGGTCAACTTTTTTGTTTTGACCTTTACTATGACGGAGGAGGTGAAGGTCACCGGATGAATCTTAAACAACGTCTTTTAAGCCCAATGTGTCGAAGATCTCATTAGCTGTTTTCGAGATAACGGTCAACTTACGGTTTTTGGACCTGACCATGACGGAGGAGGTCAGAGTCACCGAGGTACCTCTTATATAAAGTCTTTTAAGCCCAAAGGGTCGAAAATAAGCTTAAAATCGCTCTATCTCTAACTGTTTTCGAGATAATGGTCAACTTCGGGTTTTTCACTTTGACGATGACGGAGGTGGCTATGGTCATCGAGGTACCTCTTTTATAACGTTCTTTAGGCCCAAAGGGTCGAAAATAATCTCAAAATCGCTCTATTTCTTTACCCGTTTTCGAGAAAATGCTCAGCTTTTGGAGTTTGCCCTTGGCCATGACGGAGGAGGTCAAGGTCACCAAGGTACCTCTTATATTGCGTCTTTTAGCCCCACAGGGTCGAAAATAAGCTTAAAATTGCTCTTTATCTGACTGTTCGAGATAATGGTCAACTTCCGGTTTCTCACCTTGATGATGACTGAGTTGTGTTTTTGCCCTTGACCATGACGGAGGAGGTCAAGGTCACCGAACTACCTCTTATTTTGGGTCTTTTAGGCCCAAAGGGTCGAAAATAAGCTTAAAATCGTTCTATCTCTAAACTTTTTCTAGATAATGGTCAACTTTTTTGTTTTGACCTTTACTATGACGGAGGAGGTGAAGGTCACCGGATGAATCTTAAACAACGTCTTTTAAGCCCAATGTGTCGAAGATCTCATTAGCTGTTTTCGAGATAACGGTCAACTTACGGTTTTTGGACCTGACCATGACGGAGGAGGTCAGAGTCACCGAGGTACCTCTTATATAAAGTCTTTTAAGCCCAAAGGGTCGAAAATAAGCTTAAAATCGCTCTATCTCTAACTGTTTTCGAGATAATGGTCAACTTCGGGTTTTTCACTTTGACGATGACGGAGGTGGCTATGGTCATCGAGGTACCTCTTTTATAACGTTCTTTAGGCCCAAAGGGTCGAAAATAATCTCAAAATCGCTCTATTTCTTTACCCGTTTTCGAGAAAATGCTCAGCTTTTGGAGTTTGCCCTTGGCCATGACGGAGGAGGTCAAGGTCACCAAGGTACCTCTTATATTGCGTCTTTTAGCCCCACAGGGTCGAAAATAAGCTTAAAATTGCTCTATATCTGACTGTTCGAGATAATGGTCAACTTCCGGTTTCTCACCTTGATGATGACTGAGTTGTGGTTTTGCCCTTGACCCTGACGGAGGAGGTCAAGGTCACCGAACTACCTCTTATTTTGGGTCTTTTAGCCCAAAGGGTCGAAAATAAGCTTAAAATCGTTCTATCTCTAAACTTTTTCTAGATAATGGTCAACTTTTTTGTTTGGACCTTTACTATGACGGAGGAGGTGAAGGTCACCGGATGAATCTTAAACAACGTCTTTTAAGCCCAATGTGTCGAAGATCTCATTAGCTGTTTTCGAGATAACGGTCAACTTACGGTTTTTGGACCTGACCATGACGGAGGAGGTCAGAGTCACCGAGGTACCTCTTATATAAAGTCTTTTAAGCCCAAAGGGTCGAAAATAAGCTTAAAATCGCTCTATCTCTAACTGTTTTCGAGATAATGGTCAACTTCGGGTTTTTCACTTTGACGATGACGGAGGTGGCTATGGTCATCGAGGTACCTCTTTTATAACGTTCTTTAGGCCCAAAGGGTCGAAAATAATCTCAAAATCGCTCTATTTCTTTACCCGTTTTCGAGAAAATGCTAAGCTTTTGGAGTTTGCCCTTGGCCATGACGGAGGAGGTCAAGGTCACCAAGGTACCTCTTATATTGCGTCTTTTAGCCCCACAGGGTCGAAAATAAGCTTAAAATTGCTCTTTATCTGACTGTTCGAGATAATGGTCAACTTCCGGTTTCTCACCTTGATGATGACTGAGTTGTGTTTTTGCCCTAGACCCTGACGGAGGAGGTCATGGTCACCGAACTACCTCTTATTTTGGGTCTTTTAGGCCCAAAGGGTCGAAAATAAGCTTAAAATCGTTCTATCTCTAAACTTTTTCTAGATAATGGTCAACTTTTTTGTTTTGACCTTTACTATGACGAAGGAGGTGAAGGTCACCGGATGAATCTTAAACAACGTCTTTTAAGCCCAATGTGTCGAAGATCTCATTAGCTGTTTTCGAGATAACGGTCAACTTACGGTTTTTGGTCCTGACCATGACGGAGGAGGTCAGAGTCACCGAGGTACCTCTTATATAAAGTCTTTTAAGCCCAAAGGGTCGAAAATAAGCTTAAAATCGCTCTATCTCTAACTGTTTTCGAGATAATGGTCAACTTCGGGTTTTTCACTTTGACGATGACGGAGGTGGCTATGGTCATCGAGGTACCTCTTTTATAACGTTCTTTAGGCCCAAAGGGTCGAAAATAATCTCAAAATCGCTCTATTTCTTTACCCGTTTTCGAGAAAATGCTCAGCTTTTGGAGTTTGCCCTTGGCCATGACGGAGGAGGTCAAGGTCACCAAGGTACCTCTTATATTGCGTCTTTTAGCCCCACAGGGTAGAAAATTGCTCTATATCTGACTGTTCGAGATAATGGTCAACTTCCGGTTTCTCACCTTGATGATGACTGAGTTGTGTTTTTGGCCTTGACCATGACGGAGGAGGTCAAGATCACCGAACTACCTCTTATTTTGGGTCTTTTAGGCCCAAAGGGTCGAAAATAAGCTTAAAATCGTTCTATCTCTAATCTTTTTCTAGATAATGGTCAACTTTTTTGTTTTGACCTTTACTATGACGGAGGAGGTGAAGGTCACCGGATGAATCTTAAACAACGTCTTTTAAGCCCAATGTGTCGAAGATCTCATTAGCTGTTTTCGAGATAACGGTCAACTTACGGTTTTTGGACCTGACCATGACGGAGGAGGTCAGAGTCACCGAGGTACCTCTTATATAAAGTCTTTTAAGCCCAAAGGGTCGAAAATAAGCTTAAAATCGCTCTATCTCTAACTGTTTTCGAGATAATGGTCAACTTCGGGTTTTTCACTTTGACGATGACGGAGGTGGCTATGGTCATCGAGGTACCTCTTTTATAACGTTCTTTAGGCCCAAAGGGTCGAAAATAATCTCAAAATCGCTCTATTTCTTTACCCGTTTTCGAGAAAATGCTCAGCTTTTGGAGTTTGCCCTTGGCCATGACGGAGGAGGTCAAGGTCACCAAGGTACCTCTTATATTGCGTCTTTTAGCCCCACAGGGTCGAAAATAAGCTTAAAATTGCTCTATATCTGACTGTTCGAGATAATGGTCAACTTCCGGTTTCTCACCTTGATGATGACTGAGTTGTGTTTTTGCCCTTGACCCTGACGGAGGAGGTCAAGGTCACCGAACTACCTCTTATTTTGGGTCTTTTAGCCCAAAGGGTCGAAAATAAGCTTAAAATCGTTCTATCTCTAAACTTTTTCTAGATAATGGTCAACTTTTTTGTTTGGACCTTTACTATGACGGAGGAGGTGAAGGTCACCGGATGAATCTTAAACAACGTCTTTTAAGCCCAATGTGTCGAAGATCTCATTAGCTGTTTTCGAGATAACGGTCAACTTACGGTTTTTGGACCTGACCATGACGGAGGAGGTCAGAGTCACCGAGGTACCTCTTATATAAAGTCTTTTAAGCCCAAAGGGTCGAAAATAAGCTTAAAATCGCTCTATCTCTAACTGTTTTCGAGATAATGGTCAACTTCGGGTTTTTCACTTTGACGATGACGGAGGTGGCTATGGTCATCGAGGTACCTCTTTTATAACGTTCTTTAGGCCCAAAGGGTCGAAAATAATCTCAAAATCGCTCTATTTCTTTACCCGTTTTCGAGAAAATGCTAAGCTTTTGGAGTTTGCCCTTGGCCATGACGGAGGAGGTCAAGGCACCAAGGTACCTCTTATATTGCGTCTTTTAGCCCCACAGGGTCGAAAATAAGCTTAAAATTGCTCTTTATCTGACTGTTCGAGATAATGGTCAACTTCCGGTTTCTCACCTTGATGATGACTGAGTTGTGTTTTTGCCCTTGACCCTGACGGAGGAGGTCTAGGTCACCGAACTTCCTCTTATTTTGGGTCTTTTAGGCCCAAAGGGTCGAAAATAAGCTTAAAATCGTTCTATCTCTAAACTTTTTCTAGATAATGGTCAACTTTTTTGTTTTGACCTTTACTATGACGGAGGAGGTGAAGGTCACCGGATGAATCTTAAACAACGTCTTTTAAGCCCAATGTGTCGAAGATCTCATTAGCTGTTTTCGAGATAACGGTCAACTTACGGTTTTTGGACCTGACCATGACGGAAGAGGTCAGAGTCACCGAGGTACCTCTTATATAAAGTCTTTTAAGCCCAAAGGGTCGAAAATAAGCTTAAAATCGCTCTATCTCTAACTGTTTTCGAGATAATGGTCAACTTCGGGTTTTTCACTTTGACGATGACGGAGGTGGCTATGGTCATCGAGGTACCTCTTTTATAACGTTCTTTAGGCCCAAAGGGTCGAAAATAATCTCAAAATCGCTCTATTTCTTTACCCGTTTTCGAGAAAATGCTCAGCTTTTGGAGTTTGCCCTTGGCCATGACGGAGGAGGTCAAGGTCACCAAGGTACCTCTTATATTGCGTCTTTTAGCCCCACAGGGTCGAAAATAAGCTTAAAATTGCTCTTTATCTGACTGTTCGAGATAATGGTCAACTTCCGGTTTCTCACCTTGATGATGACTGAGTTGTGTTTTTGCCCTTGACCCTGACGGAGGAGGTCAAGGTCACCGAACTACCTCTTATTTTGGGTCTTTTAGCCCAAAGGGTCGAAAATAAGCTTAAAATCGTTCTATCTCTAAACTTTTTCTAGATAATGGTCAACTTTTTTGTTTTGACCTTTACTATGACGGGGGAGGTGAAGGTCACCGGATGAATCTTAAACAACGTCTTTTAAGCCCAATGTGTCGAAGATCTCATTAGCTGTTTTCGAGATAACGGTCAACTTACGGTTTTTGGACCTGACCATGACGGAGGAGGTCAGAGTCACCGAGGTACCTCTTATATAAAGTCTTTTAAGCCCAAAGGGTCAAAAATAAGCTTAAAATCGCTCTATCTCTAACTGTTTTCGAGATAATGGTCAACTTCGGGTTTTTCACTTTGACGATGACGGAGGTGGCTATGGTCATCGAGGTACCTCTTTTATAACGTTCTTTAGGCCCAAAGGGTCGAAAATAATCTCAAAATCGCTCTATTTCTTTACCCGTTTTCGAGAAAATGCTCAGCTTTTGGAGTTTGCCCTTGGCCATGACGGAGGAGGTCAAGGTCACCAAGGTACCTCTTATATTGCGTCTTTTAGCCCCACAGGGTCGAAAATAAGCTTAAAATTGCTCTTTATCTGACTGTTCGAGGTAATGGTCAACTTCCGATTTCTCACCTTGATGATGACTGAGTTGTGTTTTTGCCCTTGACCCTGACGGAGGAGGTCAAGGTCACCGAACTACCTCTTATTTTGGGTCTTTTAGCCCAAAGGGTCGAAAATAAGCTTAAAATCGCTCTATCTCTAACTGTTTTCGAGATAATGGTCAACTTCGGGTTTTTCACTTTGACGATGACGGAGGTGGCTATGGTCATCGAGGTACCTCTTTTATAACGTTCTTTAGGCCCAAAGGGTCGAAAATAATCTCAAAATCGCTCTATTTCTTTACCCGTTTTCGAGAAAATGCTCAGCTTTTGGAGTTTGCCCTTGGCCATGACGGAGGAGGTCAAGGTCACCAAGGTACCTCTTATATTGCGTCTTTTAGCCCCACAGGGTCGAAAATTGCTCTATATCTGACTGTTCGAGATAATGGTCAACTTCCGGTTTCTCACCTTGATGATGACTGAGTTGTGTTTTTGCCCTTGACCATGACGGAGGAGGTCAAGGTCACCGAACTACCTCTTATTTTGGGTCTTTTAGGCCCAAAGGGTCGAAAATAATCTCAAAATCGCTCTATTTCTTTACCCGTTTTCGAGAAAATGCTCAGCTTTTGGAGTTTGCCCTTGGCCATGACGGAGGAGGTCAAGGTCACCAAGGTACCTCTTATATTGCGTCTTTTAGCCCCACAGGGTCGAAAATAAGCTTAAAATTGCTCATTATCTGACTGTTCGAGATAATGGTCAACTTCCGGTTTCTCACCTTGATGATGACTGAGTTGTGTTTTTGCCCTTGACCCTGACGGAGGAGGTCATGGTCACCGAACTACCTCTTATTTTGGGTCTTTTAGGCCCAAAGGGTCGAAAATAAGCTTAAAATCGTTCTATCTCTAAACTTTTTCTAGATAATGGTCAACTTTTTTGTTTTGACCTTTACTATGACGAAGGAGGTGAAGGTCACCGGATGAATCTTAAACAACGTCTTTTAAGCCCAATGTGTCGAAGATCTCATTAGCTGTTTTCGAGATAACGGTCAACTTACGGTTTTTGGTCCTGACCATGACGGAGGAGGTCAGAGTCACCGAGGTACCTCTTATATAAAGTCTTTTAAGCCCAAAGGGTCAAAAATAAGCTTAAAATCGCTCTATCTCTAACTGTTTTCGAGATAATGGTCAACTTCGGGTTTTTCACTTTGACGATGACGGAGGTGGCTATGGTCATCGAGGTACCTCTTTTATAACGTTCTTTAGGCCCAAAGGGTCGAAAATAATCTCAAAATCGCTCTATTTCTTTACCCGTTTTCGAGAAAATGCTCAGCTTTTGGAGTTTGCCCTTGGCCATGACGGAGGAGGTCAAGGTCACCAAGGTACCTCTTATATTGCGTCTTTTAGCCCCACAGGGTCGAAAATAAGCTTAAAATTGCTCTTTATCTGACTGTTCGAGGTAATGGTCAACTTCCGATTTCTCACCTTGATGATGACTGAGTTGTGTTTTTGCCCTTGACCCTGACGGAGGAGGTCAAGGTCACCGAACTACCTCTTATTTTGGGTCTTTTAGCCCAAAGGGTCGAAAATAAGCTTAAAATCGCTCTATCTCTAACTGTTTTCGAGATAATGGTCAACTTCGGGTTTTTCACTTTGACGATGACGGAGGTGGCTATGGTCATCGAGGTACCTCTTTTATAACGTTCTTTAGGCCCAAAGGGTCGAAAATAATCTCAAAATCGCTCTATTTCTTTACCCGTTTTCGAGAAAATGCTCAGCTTTTGGAGTTTGCCCTTGGCCATGACGGAGGAGGTCAAGGTCACCAAGGTACCTCTTATATTGCGTCTTTTAGCCCCACAGGGTCGAAAATTGCTCTATATCTGACTGTTCGAGATAATGGTCAACTTCCGGTTTCTCACCTTGATGATGACTGAGTTGTGTTTTTGCCCTTGACCATGACGGAGGAGGTCAAGGTCACCGAACTACCTCTTATTTTGGGTCTTTTAGGCCCAAAGGGTCGAAAATAATCTCAAAATCGCTCTATTTCTTTACCCGTTTTCGAGAAAATGCTCAGCTTTTGGAGTTTGCCCTTGGCCATGACGGAGGAGGTCAAGGTCACCAAGGTACCTCTTATATTGCGTCTTTTAGCCCCACAGGGTCGAAAATAAGCTTAAAATTGCTCATTATCTGACTGTTCGAGATAATGGTCAACTTCCGGTTTCTCACCTTGATGATGACTGAGTTGTGTTTTTGCCCTTGACCCTGACGGAGGAGGTCATGGTCACCGAACTACCTCTTATTTTGGGTCTTTTAGGCCCAAAGGGTCGAAAATAAGCTTAAAATCGTTCTATCTCTAAACTTTTTCTAGATAATGGTCAACTTTTTTGTTTTGACCTTTACTATGACGAAGGAGGTGAAGGTCACCGGATGAATCTTAAACAACGTCTTTTAAGCCCAATGTGTCGAAGATCTCATTAGCTGTTTTCGAGATAACGGTCAACTTACGGTTTTTGGTCCTGACCATGACGGAGGAGGTCAGAGTCACCGAGGTACCTCTTATATAAAGTCTTTTAAGCCCAAAGGGTCGAAAATAAGCTTAAAATCGCTCTATCTCTAACTGTTTTCGAGATAATGGTCAACTTCGGGTTTTTAACTTTGACGATGACGGAGGTGGCTATAGTCATCGAGGTACCTCTTTTATAACGTTCTTTAGGCCCAAAGGGTCGAAAATAATCTCAAAATCGCTCTATTTCTTTACCCGTTTTCGAGAAAATGCTCAGCTTTTGGAGTTTGCCCTTGGCCATGACGGAGGAGGTCAAGGTCACCAAGGTACCTCTTATATTGCGTCTTTTAGCCCCACAGGGTAGAAAATTGCTCTATATCTGACTGTTCGAGATAATGGTCAACTTCCGGTTTCTCACCTTGATGATGACTGAGTTGTGTTTTTGGCCTTGACCATGACGGAGGAGGTCAAGATCACCGAACTACCTCTTATTTTGGGTCTTTTAGGCCCAAAGGGTCGAAAATAAGCTTAAAATCGTTCTATCTCTAATCTTTTTCTAGATAATGGTCAACTTTTTTGTTTTGACCTTTACTATGACGGAGGAGGTGAAGGTCACCGGATGAATCTTAAACAACGTCTTTTAAGCCCAATGTGTCGAAGATCTCATTAGCTGTTTTCGAGATAACGGTCAACTTACGGTTTTTGGACCTGACCATGACGGAGGAGGTCAGAGTCACCGAGGTACCTCTTATATAAAGTCTTTTAAGCCCAAAGGGTCGAAAATAAGCTTAAAATCGCTCTATCTCTAACTGTTTTCGAGATAATGGTCAACTTCGGGTTTTTCACTTTGACGATGACGGAGGTGGCTATGGTCATCGAGGTACCTCTTTTATAACGTTCTTTAGGCCCAAAGGGTCGAAAATAATCTCAAACTCGCTCTATTTCTTTACCCGTTTTCGAGAAAATGCTCAGCTTTTGGAGTTTGCCCTTGGCCATGACGGAAGAGGTCAAGGTCACCAAGGTACCTCTTATATTGCGTCTTTTAGCCCCACAGGGTCGAAAATAAGCTTAAAATTGCTCTATATCTGACTGTTCGAGATAATGGTCAACTTCCGGTTTCTCACCTTGATGATGACTGAGTTGTGTTTTTGCCCTTGACCATGACGGAGGAGGTCAAGGTCACCGAACTACCTCTTATTTTGGGTCTTTTAGGCCCAAAGGGTCGAAAATAAGCTTAAAATCGTTCTATCTTTAATCTTTTTCTAGATAATGGTCAACTTTTTTGTTTTGACCTTTACTATGACGGAGGAGGTGAAGGTCACCGGATGAATCTTAAACAACGTCTTTTAAGCCCAATGTGTCGAAGATCTCATTAGCTGTTTTCGAGATAACGGTCAACTTACGGTTTTTGGACCTGACCATGACGGAGGAGGTCAGAGTCACCGAGATACCTCTTATATAAAGTCTTTTAAGCCCAAAGGGTCGAAAATAAGCTTAAAATCGCTCTATCTCTAACTGTTTTCGAGATAATGGTCAACTTCGGGTTTTTCACTTTGACGATGACGGAGGTCGCTATGGTCATCGAGGTACCTCTTTTATAACGTTCTTTAGGCCCAAAGGGTCGAAAATAATCTTAAAATCGCTCTATTTCTTTACCCGTTTTCGAGAAAATGCTCAGCTTTTGGAGTTTGCCCTTGGCCATGACGGAGGAGGTCAAGGTCACCAAGGTACCTCTTATATTGCGTCTTTTAGCCCCACAGGATCGAAAATAAGCTTAAAATTGCTCTATATCTGACTGTTCGAGATAATGGTCAATTTCCGGTTTCTCACCTTGATGATGACTGAGTTGTGTTTTTGCCCTTGACCATGACGGAGGAGGTCAAGGTCACCGAACTACCTCTTATTTTGGGTCTTTTATACCCAAAGGGTCGAAAATAAGCTTAAAATCGTTCTATCTCTAATCTTTTTCTAGATAATGGTCAACTTTTTTGTTTGGACCTTTACTATGACGGAGGAGGTGAAGGTCACCGGATGAATCTTAAACAACGTCTTTTAAGCCCAATGTGTCGAAGATCTCATTAGCTGTTTTCGAGATAACGGTCAACTTACGGTTTTTGGACCTGACCATGACGGAGGAGGTCAGAGTCACCGAGGTACCTCTTATATAAAGTCTTTTAAGCCCAAAAGGTCGAAAATAAGCTTAAAATCGCTCTATCTCTAACTGTTTTCGAGATAATGGTCAACTTCGGGTTTTTCACTTTGACGATGACGGAGGTGGCTATGGGCATCGAGGTACCTCTTTTATAACGTTCTTTAGGCCCAAAGGGTCGAAAATAATCTCAAAATCGCTCTATTTCTTTACCCGTTTTCGAGAAAATGCTCAGCTTTTGGAGTTTGCCCTTGGCCATGACGGAGGAGGTCAAGGTCACCAAGGTACCTCTTATATTGCGTCTTTTAGCCCCACAGGGTCGAAAATAAGCTTAAAATTGCTCTATATCTGACTGTTCGAGATAATGGTCAACTTCCGGTTTCTCACCTTGATGATGACTGAGTTGTGTTTTTGCCCTTGACCGTGACGGAGGAGGTCAAGGTCACCGAACTACCTCTTATTTTGGGTCTTTTAGGCCCAAAGGGTCGAAAATAAGCTTAAAATCGTTCTATCTCTAATCTTTTTCTAGATAATGGTCAACTTTTTTGTTTTGACCTTTACTATGACGGAGGAGGTGAAGGTCACCGGATGAATCTTAAACAACGTCTTTTAAGCCCAATGTGTCGAAGATCTCATTAGCTGTTTTCGAGATAACGGTCAACTTACGGTTTTTGGACCTGACCATGACGGAGGAGGTCAGAGTCACCGAGGTACCACTTATATAAAGTCTTTAAAGCCCAAAGGGTCGAAAATAAGCTTAAAATCGCTCTATCTCTAACTGTTTTCGAGATAATGGTCAACTTCGGGTTTTTCACTTTGACGATGACGGAGGTGGCTATGGTCATCGAGGTACCTCTTTTATAACGTTCTTTAGGCCCAAAGGGTCGAAAATAATCTCAAAATCGCTCTATTTCTTTACCCGTTTTCGAGAAAATGCTCAACTTTTGGAGTTTGCCCTTGGCCATGACGGAGGAGGTCAAGGTCACCAAGGTACCTCTTATATTGCGTCTTTTAGCCCCACAGGGTCGAAAATAAGCTTAAAATTGCTCTTTATCTGACTGTTCGAGATAATGGTCAACTTCCGGTTTCTCACCTTGATGATGACTGAGTTGTGCTTTTGCCCTTGACCCTGACGGAGGAGGTCAAGGTCACCGAACTACCTCTTATTTTGGGTCTTTTAGGCCCAAAGGGTCGAAAATAAGCTTAAAATCGTTCTATCTCTAAACTTTTTCTAGATAATGGTCAACGTTTTTGTTAGACCTTTGCTATGACGAAGGAGGTGAAGGTCACCGGATGAATCTTAAGCAACGTCTTTTAAGCCCAATGTGTTGAAGATCTCATTAGCTGTTTTCGAGATAACGGTCAACTTACGGTTTTTGGTCCTGACCATGACGGAGGAGGTCAGAGTCACCGAGGTACCTCTTATATAAAGTCTTTTAAGCCCAAAGGGTCGAAAATAAGCTTAAAATCGCTCTATCTCTAACTGTTTTCGAGATAATGGTCAACTTCGGGTTTTTCACTTTGACGATGACGGTGGTGGCTATGGTCATCGAGGTACCTCTTTTATAACGTTCTTTAGGCCCAAAGGGTCGAAAATAATCTCAAAATCGCTCTATTTCTTTACCCGTTTTCGAGAAAATGCTCAGCTTTTGGAGTTTGCCTTTGGCCATGACGGAGGAGGTCAAGGTCACCAAGGTACCTCTTATATTGCGTCTTTTAGCCCCACAGGGTCGAAAATAAGCTTAAAATTGCTCTATATCTGACTGTTCGAGATAATGGTCAACTTCCGGTTTCTCACCTTGATGATGACTGAGTTGTGTTTTTGCCCTTGACCATGACGGAGGAGGTCAAGGTCACCGAACTACCTCTTATTTTGGGTCTTTTAGGCCCAAAGGGTCGAAAATAAGCTTAAAATCGTTCTATCTCTAAACTTTTTCTAGATAATGGTCAACTTTTTTGTTTTGACCTTTACTATGACGGAGGAGGTGAAGGTCACCGGATGAATCTTAAACAAAGTCTTTTAGGCCCAATGTGTCGAAGATCTCATTAGCTGTTTTCGAGATAACGGTCAACTTACGGTTTTTGGACCTGACCATGACGGAGGAGGTCAGAGTCACCGAGGTACCTCTTATATAAAGTCTTTTAAGCCCAAAGGGTCGAAAATAAGCTTAAAATCGCTCTATCTCTAACTGTTTTCGAGATAATGGTCAACTTCGGGTTTTTCACTTTGACGATGACGGAGGTGGCTATGGTCATCGAGGTACCTCTTTTATAACGTTCTTTAGGCCCAAAGGGTCGAAAATAATCTCAAAATCGCTCTATTTCTTTACCCGTTTTCGAGAAAATGCTCAGCTTTTGGAGCTTGCCCTTGGCCATGACGGAGGAGGTCAAGGTCACCAAGGTACCTCTTATATTGCGTCTTTTAGCCCCACAGGATCGAAAATAAGCTTAAAATTGCTCTATATCTGACTGTTCGAGATAATGGTCAACTTCCGGTTTCTCACCTTGATGATGACGAAGTTGTGTTTTTGCCCTTGACCATGACGGAGGAGGTCAAGGTCACCGAACTACCTCTTATTTTCGGTCTTTTAGGCCCAAAGGGTCGAAAATGAGCTTAAAATCGTTCTATCTCTAAACTTTTTCTAGATAATGGTCAACTTTTTTGTTTTGACCTTTACTATGACGGAGGAGGTGAAGGTCACCGGATGAATCTTAAACAACGTCTTTTAAGCCCAATGTGTCGAAGATCTCATTAGCTGTTTTCGAGATAACGGTCAACTTACGGTTTTTGGCGACCTGACCATGACGGAGGAGGTCAGAGTCACCGAGGTACCTCTTATATAAAGTCTTTTAAGCCCAAAGGGTCGAAAATAAGCTTAAAATCGCTCTATCTCTAACTGTTTTCGAGATAATGGTCAACTTCGGGTTTTTCACTTTGACGATGACGGAGGTGGCTATGGTCATCGAGGTACCTCTTTTATAACGTTCTTTAGGCCCGAAGGGTCGAAAATAATCTCAAAATCGCTCTATTTCTTTACCCGTTTTCGAGAAAATGCTCAGCTTTTGGAGTTTGCCCTTGGCCATGACGGAGGAGGTCAAGGTCACCAAGGTACCTCTTATATTGCGTCTTTTAGCCCCACAGGGTCGAAAATAAGCTTAAAATTGCTCTATATCTGACTGTTCGAGATAATGGTCAACTTCCGGTTTCTCACCTTGATGATGACTGAGTTGTGTTTTTGCCCTTGACCATGACGGAGGAGGTCAAGGTCACCGAACTACCTCTTATTTTGGGTCTTTTAGGCCCAAAGGGTCGAAAATAAGCTTAAAATCGTTCTATCTCTAAACTTTTTCTAGATAATGGTCAACTTTTTTGTTTTGACCTTTACTATGACGGAGGAGGTGAAGGTCACCGGATGAATCTTAAACAATGTCTTTTAAGCCCAATGTGTCGAAGATCTCATTAGCTGTTTTCGAGATAACGGTCAACTTACGGTTGTTGGCGACCTGACCATGACGGAGGAGGTCAGAGTCACCGAGGTACCTCTTATATAAAGTCTTTTAAGCCCAAAGGGTCGAAAATAAGCTTAAAATCGCTCTATCTCTAACTGTTTTCGAGATAATGGTCAACTTCGGGTTTTTCACTTTGACGATGACGGAGGTGGCTATGGTCATCGAGGTACCTCTTTTATAACGTTCTTTAGGCCCGAAGGGTCGAAAATAATCTCAAAATCGCTCTATTTCTTTACCCGTTTTCGAGAAAATGCTCAGCTTTTGGAGTTTGCCCTTGGCCATGACGGAGGAGGTCAAGGTCACCAAGGTACCTCTTATATTGCGTCTTTTAGCCCCACAGGGTCGAAAATAAGCTTAAAATTGCTCTATATCTGACTGTTCGAGATAATGGTCAACTTCCGGTTTCTCACCTTGATGATGACTGAGTTGTGTTTTTGCCCTTGACCATGACGGAGGAGGTCAAGGTCACCGAACTACCTCTTATTTTGGGTCTTTTAGGCCCAAAGGGTCGAAAATAAGCTTAAAATCGTTCTATCTCTAAACTTTTTCTAGATAATGGTCAACTTTTTTGTTTTGACCTTTACTATGACGGAGGAGGTGAAGGTCACCGGATGAATCTTAAACAACGTCTTTTAAGCCCAATGTGTCGAAGATCTCATTAGCTGTTTTAGAGATAACGGTCAACTTACGGTTTTTGGCGACCTGACCATGACGGAGGAGGTCAGAGTCACCGAGGTACCTCTTATATAAAGTCTTTTAAGCCCAAAGGGTCGAAAATAAGCTTAAAATCGCTCTATCTCTAACTGTTTTCGAGATAATGGTCAACTTCGGGTTTTTCACTTTGACGATGACGGAGGTGGCTATGGTCATCGAAGTACCTCTTTTATAACGTTCTTTAGGCCCAAAGGGTCGAAAATAATCTCAAAATCGCTCTATTTCTTTACCCGTTTTCGAGAAAATGCTCAACTTTTGGAGTTTGCCCTTGGCCATGACGGAGGAGGTCAAGGTCACCAAGGTACCTCTTATATTGCGTCTTTTAGCCCCACAGGGTCGAAAATAAGCTTAAAATTGCTCTATATCTGACTGTTCGAGATAATGGTCAACTTCCGGTTTCTCACCTTGATGATGACTGAGTTGTGTTTTTGCCCTTGACCATGACGGAGGAGGTCAAGGTCACCGAACTACCTCTTATTTTGGGTCTTTTAGGCCCAAAGGGTCGAAAATAAGCTTAAAATCGTTCTATCTCTAAACTTTTTCTAGATAATGGTCAACTTTTTTGTTTTGACCTTTACTATGACGGAGGAGGTGAAGGTCACCGGATGAATCTTAAACAACGTCTTTTAAGCCCAATGTGTCGAAGATCTCATTAGCTGTTTTAGAGATAACGGTCAACTTACGGTTTTTGGCGACCTGACCATGACGGAGGAGGTCAGAGTCACCGAGGTACCTCTTATATAAAGTCTTTTAAGCCCAAAGGGTCGAAAATAAGCTTAAAATCGCTCTATCTCTAACTGTTTTCGAGATAATGGTCAACTTCGGGTTTTTCACTTTGACGATGACGGAGGTGGCTATGGTCATCGAAGTACCTCTTTTATAACGTTCTTTAGGCCCAAAGGGTCGAAAATAATCTCAAAATCGCTCTATTTCTTTACCCGTTTTCGAGAAAATGCTCAACTTTTGGAGTTTGCCCTTGGCCATGACGGAGGAGGTCAAGGTCACCAAGGTACCTCTTATATTGCGTCTTTTAGCCCCACAGGGTCGAAAATAAGCTTAAAATTGCTCTATATCTGACTGTTCGAGATAATGGTCAACTTCCGGTTTCTCACCTTGATGATGACTGAGTTGTGTTTTTGCCCTTGACCATGACGGAGGAGGTCAAGGTCACCGAACTACCTCTTATTTTGGGTCTTTTAGGCCCAAAGGGTCGAAAATAAGCTTAAAATCGTTCTATCTCTAAACTTTTTCTAGATAATGGTCAACTTTTTTGTTTTGACCTTTACTATGACGGAGGAGGTGAAGGTCACCGGATGAATCTTAAACAACGTCTTTTAAGCCCAATGTGTCGAAGATCTCATTAGCTGTTTTAGAGATAACGGTCAACTTACGGTTTTTGGCGACCTGACCATGACGGAGGAGGTCAGAGTCACCGAGGTACCTCTTATATAAAGTCTTTTAAGCCCAAAGGGTCGAAAATAAGCTTAAAATCGCTCTATCTCTAACTGTTTTCGAGATAATGGTCAACTTCGGGATTTTCACTTTGACGATGACGGAGGTGGCTATGGTCATCGAAGTACCTCTTTTATAACGTTCTTTAGGCCCAAAGGGTCGAAAATAATCTCAAAATCGCTCTATTTCTTTACCCGTTTTCGAGAAAATGCTCAACTTTTGGAGTTTGCCCTTGGCCATGACGGAGGAGGTCAAGGTCACCAAGGTACCTCTTATATTGCGTCTTTTAGCCCCACAGGGTCGAAAATAAGCTTAAAATTGCTCTATATCTGACTGTTCGAGATAATGGTCAACTTCCGGTTTCTCACCTTGATGATGACTGAGTTGTGTTTTTGCCCTTGACCATGACGGAGGAGGTCAAGGTCACCGAACTACCTCTTATTTTGGGTCTTTTAGGCCCAAAGGGTCGAAAATAAGCTTAAAATCGTTCTATCTCTAAACTTTTTCTAGATAATGGTCAACTTTTTTGTTTTGACCTTTACTATGACGGAGGAGGTGAAGGTCACCGGATGAATCTTAAACAACGTCTTTTAAGCCCAATGTGTCGAAGATCTCATTAGCTGTTTTCGAGATAACGGTCAACTTACGGTTGTTGGCGACCTGACCATGACGGAGGAGGTCAGAGTCACCGAGGTACCTCTTATATAAAGTCTTTTAAGCCCAAAGGGTCGAAAATAAGCTTAAAATCGCTCTATCTCTAACTGTTTTCGAGATAATGGTCAACTTCGGGTTTTTCACTTTGACGATGACGGAGGTGGCTATGGTCATCGAGGTACCTCTTTTATAACGTTCTTTAGGCCCAAAGGGTCGAAAATAATCTCAAAATCGCTCTATTTCTTTACCCGTTTTCGAGAAAATGCTCAGCTTTTGGAGTTTGCCCTTGGCCATGACGGAGGAGGTCAAGGTCACCAAGGTACCTCTTATATTGCGTCTTTTAGCCCCACAGGGTCGAAAATAAGCTTAAAATTGCTCTATATCTGACTGTTCGAGATAATGGTCAACTTCCGGTTTCTCACCTTGATGATGACTGAGTTGTGTTTTTGCCCTTGACCATGACGGAGAAGGTCAAGGTCACCGAACTACCTCTTATTTTGGGTCTTTTAGGCCCAAAGGGTCGAAAATAAGCTTAAAATCGTTCTATCTCTAAACTTTTTCTAGATAATGGTCAACTTTTTTGTTTTGACCTTTACTATGACGGAGGAGGTGAAGGTCACCGGATGAATCTTAAACAACGTCTTTTAAGCCCAATGTGTCGAAGATCTCATTAGCTGTTTTAGAGATAACGGTCAACTTACGGTTTTTGGCGACCTGACCATGACGGAGGAGGTCAGAGTCACCGAGGTACCTCTTATATAAAGTCTTTTAAGCCCAAAGGGTCGAAAATAAGCTTAAAATCGCTCTATCTCTAACTGTTTTCGAGATAATGGTCAACTTCGGGTTTTTCACTTTGACGATGACGGAGGTGGCTATGGTCATCGAAGTACCTCTTTTATAACGTTCTTTAGGCCCAAAGGGTCGAAAATAATCTCAAAATCGCTCTATTTCTTTACCCGTTTTCGAGAAAATGCTCAACTTTTGGAGTTTGCCCTTGGCCATGACGGAGGAGGTCAAGGTCACCAAGGTACCTCTTATATTGCGTCTTTTAGCCCCACAGGGTCGAAAATAAGCTTAAAATTGCTCTATATCTGACTGTTCGAGATAATGGTCAACTTCCGGTTTCTCACCTTGATGATGACTGAGTTGTGTTTTTGCCCTTGACCATGACGGAGGAGGTCAAGGTCACCGAACTACCTCTTATTTTGGGTCTTTTAGGCCCAAAGGGTCGAAAATAAGCTTAAAATCGTTCTATCTCTAAACTTTTTCTAGATAATGGTCAACTTTTTTGTTTTGACCTTTACTATGACGGAGGAGGTGAAGGTCACCGGATGAATCTTAAACAACGTCTTTTAAGCCCAATGTGTCGAAGATCTCATTAGCTGTTTTCGAGATAACGGTCAACTTACGGTTGTTGGCGACCTGACCATGACGGAGGAGGTCAGAGTCACCGAGGTACCTCTTATATAAAGTCTTTTAAGCCCAAAGGGTCGAAAATAAGCTTAAAATCGCTCTATCTCTAACTGTTTTCGAGATAATGGTCAACTTCGGGTTTTTCACTTTGACGATGACGGAGGTGGCTATGGTCATCGAGGTACCTCTTTTATAACGTTCTTTAGGCCCAAAGGGTCGAAAATAATCTCAAAATCGCTCTATTTCTTTACCCGTTTTCGAGAAAATGCTCAGCTTTTGGAGTTTGCCCTTGGCCATGACGGAGGAGGTCAAGGTCACCAAGGTACCTCTTATATTGCGTCTTTTAGCCCCACAGGGTCGAAAATAAGCTTAAAATTGCTCTATATCTGACTGTTCGAGATAATGGTCAACTTCCGGTTTCTCACCTTGATGATGACTGAGTTGTGTTTTTGCCCTTGACCATGACGGAGAAGGTCAAGGTCACCGAACTACCTCTTATTTTGGGTCTTTTAGGCCCAAAGGGTCGAAAATAAGCTTAAAATCGTTCTATCTCTAAAATTTTTCTAGATAATGGTCAACTTTTTTGTTTTGACCTTTACTATGACGGAGGAGGTGAAGGTCACCGGATGAATCTTAAACAACGTCTTTTAAGCCCAATGTGTCGAAGATCTCATTAGCTGTTTTCGAGATAACGGTCAACTTACGGTTGTTGGCGACCTGACCATGACGGAGGAGGTCAGAGTCACCGAGGTACCTCTTATATAAAGTCTTTTAAGCCCAAAGGGTCGAAAATAAGCTTAAAATCGCTCTATCTCTAACTGTTTTCGAGATAATGGTCAACTTCGGGTTTTTCACTTTGACGATGACGGAGGTGGCTATGGTCATCGAGGTACCTCTTTTATAACGTTCTTTAGGCCCAAAGGGTCGAAAATAATCTCAAAATCGCTCTATTTCTTTACCCGTTTTCGAGAAAATGCTCAGCTTTTGGAGTTTGCCCTTGGCCATGACGGAGGAGGTCAAGGTCACCAAGGTACCTCTTATATTGCGTCTTTTAGCCCCACAGGGTCGAAAATAAGCTTAAAATTGCTCTATATCTGACTGTTCGAGATAATGGTCAACTTCCGGTTTCTCACCTTGATGATGACTGAGTTGTGTTTTTGCCCTTGACCATGACGGAGAAGGTCAAGGTCACCGAACTACCTCTTATTTTGGGTCTTTTAGGCCCAAAGGGTCGAAAATAAGCTTAAAATCGTTCTATCTCTAAAATTTTTCTAGATAATGGTCAACTTTTTTGTTTTGACCTTTACTATGACGGAGGAGGTGAAGGTCACCGGATGAATCTTAAACAACGTCTTTTAAGCCCAATGTGTCGAAGATCTCATTAGCTGTTTTCGAGATAACGGTCAACTTACGGTTTTTGGACCTGACCATGACGGAGGAGGTCAGAGTCACAGAGGTACCTCTTATATAAAGTCTTTTAAGCCCAAAGGGTCGAAAATAAGCTTAAAATCGCTCTATCTCTAACTGTTTTCGAGATAATGGTCAACTTCGGGTTTTTCACTTTGACGATGACGGAGGTGGCTATGGTCATCGATGTACCTCTTTTATAACGTTCTTTAGGCCCAAAGGGTCGAAAATAATCTCAAAATCGCTCTATTTCTTTACCCGTTTTCGAGAAAATGCTCAGCTTTTGGAGTTTGCCCTTGGCCATGACGGAGGAGGTCAAGGTCACCAAGGTACCTCATATATTGCGTCTTTTAGCCCCACAGGGTCGAAAATAAGCTTAAAATTGCTCTATATCTGACTGTTCGAGATAATGGTCAACTTCCGGTTTCTCACCTTGATGATGACTGAGTTGTGTTTTTGCCCTTGACCATGACGGAGGAGGTCAAGGTCACCGAACTACCTCTTATTTTGGGTCTTTTAGGCCCAAAGGGTCGAAAATAAGCTTAAAATCGTTCTATCTCTAAACTTTTTCTAGATAATGGTCAACTTTTTTGTTTTGACCTTTACTATGACGGAGGAGGTGAAGGTCACTGGATGAATCTTAAACAACGTCTTTTAAGCCCAATGTGTCGAAGATCTCATTAGCTGTTTTCGAGATAACGGTCAACTTACGGTTTTTGGACTTGACCATGACGGACGAGGTCAGAGTCACCGAGGTACCTCATATATAAAGTCTTTTAAGCCCAAAGGGTCGAAAATAAGCTTAAAATCGCTCTATCTCTAACTGTTTTCGAGATAATGGTCATCTTCGGGTTTTTCACTTTGACGATGACGGAGGTGGCTATGGTCATCGATGTACCTCTTTTATAACGTTCTTTAGGCCCAAAGGGTCGAAAATAATCTCAAAATCGCTCTATTTCTTTACCCGTTTTCGAGAAAATGCTCAGCTTTTGGAGTTTGCCCTTGGCCATGACGGAGGAGGTCAAGGTCACCAAGGTACCTCTTATATTGCTTCTTTTAGCCCCACAGGGTCGAAAATAAGCTTAAAATTGCTCTATATCTGACTGTTCGAGATAATGGTCAACTTCCGGTTTCTCACCTTGATGATGACTGAGTTGTGTTTTTGCCCTTGACCATGACGGAGGAGGTCAAGGTCACCGAACTACCTCTTATTTTGGGTCTTTTAGGCCCAAAGGGTCGAAAATAAGCTTAAAATCGTTCTATCTCTAAACTTTTTCTAGATAATGGTCAACTTTTTTGTTTTGACCTTTACTATGACGGAGGAGGTGAAGGTCACCGGATGAATCTTAAACAACGTCTTTTAAGCCCAATGTGTCGAAGATCTCATTAGCTGTTTTCGAGATAACGGTCAACTTACGGTTGTTGGCGACCTGACCATGACGGAGGAGGTCAGAGTCACCGAGGTACCTCTTATATAAAGTCTTTTAAGCCCAAAGGGTCGAAAATAAGCTTAAAATCGCTCTATCTCTAACTGTTTTCGAGATAATGGTCAACTTCGGGTTTTTCACTTTGACGATGACGGAGGTGGCTATGGTCATCGAGGTACCTCTTTTATAACGTTCTTTAGGCCCAAAGGGTCGAAAATAATCTCAAAATCGCTCTATTTCTTTACCCGTTTTCGAGAAAATGCTCAGCTTTTGGAGTTTGCCCTTGGCCATGACGGAGGAGGTCAAGGTCACCAAGGTACCTCTTATATTGCGTCTTTTAGCCCCACAGGGTCGAAAATAAGCTTAAAATTGCTCTATATCTGACTGTTCGAGATAATGGTCAACTTCCGGTTTCTCACCTTGATGATGACTGAGTTGTGTTTTTGCCCTTGACCATGACGGAGGAGGTCAAGGTCACCGAACTACCTCTTATTTTGGGTCTTTTAGGCCCAAAGGGTCGAAAATAAGCTTAAATTCGTTCTATCTCTAAACTTTTTCTAGATAATGGTCAACTTTTTTGTTTTGACCTTTACTATGACGGAGGAGGTGAAGGTCACTGGATGAATCTTAAACAACGTCTTTTAAGCCCAATGTGTCGAAGATCTCATTAGCTGTTTTCGAGATAACGGTCAACTTACGGTTTTTGGACTTGACCATGACGGACGAGGTCAGAGTCACCGAGGTACCTCATATATAAAGTCTTTTAAGCCCAAAGGGTCGAAAATAAGCTTAAAATCGCTCTATCTCTAACTGTTTTCGAGATAATGGTCATCTTCGGGTTTTTCACTTTGACGATGACGGAGGTGGCTATGGTCATCGATGTACCTCTTTTATAACGTTCTTTAGGCCCAAAGGGTCGAAAATAATCTCAAAATCGCTCTATTTCTTTACCCGTTTTCGAGAAAATGCTCAGCTTTTGGAGTTTGCCCTTGGCCATGACGGAGGAGGTCAAGGTCACCAAGGTACCTCTTATATTGCGTCTTTTAGCCCCACAGGGTCGAAAATAAGCTTAAAATTGCTCTATATCTGACTGTTCGAGATAATGGTCAACTTCCGGTTTCTCACCTTGATGATGACTGAGTTGTGTTTTTGCCCTTGACCATGACGGAGGAGGTCAAGGTCACCGAACTACCTCTTATTTTGGGTCTTTTAGGCCCAAAGGGTCGAAAATAAGCTTAAATTCGTTCTATCTCTAAACTTTTTCTAGATAATGGTCAACTTTTTTGTTTTGACCTTTACTATGACGGAGGAGGTGAAGGTCACCGGATGAATCTTAAACAACGTCTTTTAAGCCCAATGTGTCGAAGATCTCATTAGCTGTTTTCGAGATAACGGTCAACTTACGGTTTTTGGACCTGACCATGACGGAGGAGGTCAGAGTCACCGAGGTACCTCTTATATAAAGTCTTTTAAGCCCAAAGGGTCGAAAATAAGCTTAAAATCGCTCTATCTCTAACTGTTTTCGAGATAATGGTCAACTTCGGGTTTTTCACTTTGACGATGACGGAGGTGGCTATGGTCATCGAGGTACCTCTTTTATAACGTTCTTTAGGCCCAAAGGGTCGAAAATAATCTCAAAATCGCTCTATTTCTTTACCCGTTTTCGAGAAAATGCTCAGCTTTTGGAGTTTGCCCTTGGCCATGACGGAGGAGGTCAAGGTCACCAAGGTACCTCTTATATTGCGTCTTTTAGCCCCACAGGGTCGAAAATAAGCTTAAAATTGCTCTATATCTGACTGTTCGAGATAATGGTCAACTTCCGGTTTCTCACCTTGATGATGACTGAGTTGTGTTTTTGCCCTTGACCATGACGGAGGAGGTCAAGGTCACCGAACTACCTCTTATTTTGGGTCTTTCAGGCCCAAAGGGTCGAAAATAAGCTTAAAATCGGTCTATCTCTAAACTTTTTCTAGATAATGGTCAACTTTTTTGTTTTGACCTTTACTATGACGGAGGAGGTTAAGGTCACCGGATGAATCTTAAACAACGTCTTTTAAGCCCAATGTGTCGAAGATCTCATTAGCTGTTTTCGAGGTAACGGTCAACTTACGGTTTTTGGACCTGACCATGACGGAGGAGGTCAGAGTCACCGAGGTACCTCTTATATAAAGTCTTTTAAGCCCAAAGGGTCGAAAATAAGCTTAAAATCGCTCTATCTCTAACTGTTTTCGAGATAATGGTCAACTTCGGGTTTTTCACTTTGACAATGACGGAGGTGGCTATGGTCATCGAGGTACCTCTTTTATAACGTTCTTTAGGCCCAAAGGGTCGAAAATAATCTCAAAATCGCTCTATTTCTTTACCCGTTTTCGAGAAAATGCTCAGCTTTTGGAGTTTGACCTTGGCCATGACGGAGGAGGTCAAGGTCACCAAGGTACCTCTTATATTGCGTCTTTTAGCCCCACAGGGTCGAAAATAAGCCTAAAATTGCTCTATATCTGACTGTTCGAGATAATGGTCAACTTCCGGTTTCTCACCTTGATGATGACTGAGTTGTGCTTTTGCCCTTGACCATGACGGAGGAGGTCAAGGTCACCGAACTACCTCTTATTTTGGGTCTTTTAGGCCCAAAGGGTCGAAAATAAGCTTAAAATCGTTCTATCTCTAAACTTTTTCTAGATAATGGTCAACTTTTTTGTTTTGACCTTTACTATAACGGAGGAGGTGAAGGTCACCGGATGAATCTTAAACAACGTCTTTTAAGCCCAATGTGTCCGATCAGGGTCTTACAGTGGTGGTTACCTCCTGCCGTCTCATGAACAAACCTCCCCTCTCTCTCTCTCTCTCACTCGCTCTCTCTCTCTCTCTCTCTCTCTCTCTCTCTTATGTCCTAACCCCCCTCTCTCTCGCTATCGATGTTTGCATCTCTGAGGCTATCTTCTTAGCGTTCTCTTCATTCACTAAACTACATACCCATACATTCATTTTATTCATACCGCCTGTATCATACAATTAGTTTCCCTGAAATCGATCCATACAGAAACAACCATTTGCTGTAAAATTTGATACAATGTGGCTGCCTGCCAGTATCAGCCTACATATATATAAATACTTAGATATCAATTTATATATATATGGGCGCTTGTGTAAATAATATGTTAGTTGTTCGTTTGTTCTGTCAATTTTTGTCCCTTTTTATAATGCCGTATTTGTGTGGTGCGAAAAATGTTGACACAGCCGTGGAAAGGTTACGAAATAATGAAGCTTATTTAAGCCCAGTTTATTAATTAAATTAATATCTAAAAATTGTCGAGGGTTGGCCGATTATAACAAAAGAAATGAATTACTCCACTGGATAAAAAATAGTAAGTACTGGGAATTTGATTTCATAATGCTACAAGAAACACATAGTGAAGAGAAGGACATTCGGAGTTGGGAAAAAATTGGGCTACGTTTAGGAAACACGATAAGCTCATTGTTTCGCATGGCTCTAGTAAAAGTAAAGGGGTATTAACTATTGTTAAAAATGATTTTGTTAAATTTATTTCCAGCGAATTTGTAAGCAAGGACGGTAGAGCTGTCGTTATTGACCTAAAAATGGAAGAAGAGAGTTATTCCATATTCAATATTTATGCACCGAATCTAGAATGTCAAAAAGAACAACAGGAGTTTTATGATCGAATCGGTAACATGATTCAGGAAAGAGAGGAAAACAAAATAATTATTGGTGGTGACCTGAATGTTATCTTAGATGGCAATTTGGACAGAACTCCGATAAATACTAAGACATATAAAGGAGTGGAAACAATTAAGGAGCTTATGGAACAATACAACATAATTGATCTATGGCGGATAAAAAACCCTGGGGAAAAACGCTTTACTTGGCGTAGGGCAAAACCAAATTTAATACAATCACGACTTGATTATTGGTTAACTTCCCGTGATATTAACTTTTCTGCAAATACTGCAGATATAATCCCTGGTTACCGATCCGATCATAGTGCTATTGTGTTATCTGTAAAAATCTCTAACTCTGAAAGGAGCCGTGGTCCAGGTTATTGGAAATTTAATGCAAATTTATTAAGTGATACCGAATACGTTCAAAGCATGAAAGCTCTTGTCTTGAAATTCGCACATGAGTTAAGACTTTTGGACCCGCATCTTAAATGGGAATATATTAAGCATGAAATAAGAAAAGAGACCATTAGGTACTCAAAACAAAAATCATATACAAAGAAATTAGAAAAACAAAATTTGATAAAAACTTTAGAAACTCTATATACCAGTCTTCAGAAGGGAAATATAAGCCAAAATGAACAAGATGAAATCTTTAGTGAAATCAAAGCAATTAACATGGAGCTAGAGCGTATAGAGAGAATCAATTCCATGGGACATTATATCCGTAGCAAGGCATATTACCTAGAGCATGACGAAAAAAATTCAAAGGTATTCGTTGCAATTGAGAAAAGAAATTACGAACAGAAACACATTAAAAGGCTCATTGACAAAGATGGGAAAGATGTAGAACAACCCCATAAAATATTAGAGACAAGTGCTCGTTTTTATAAAAATTTGTACCAAAAGAATGACGAAGTGTCAAAAGCTTTTTATGACTATTTCTTCGAGTCTAGAAATATTCCCAAGATACCCAAAGTGCATGCTGAAATGCTTAATACTGAATTAACAAGACAAGAGCTCTTAAGTGTCATTAATAAAATGAAGAAAAACAAATCTCCAGGTACTGATGGCTTGACGGCTGAATTTTATCAGTTTTTTAGATATGAGATAGTCGATTTGCTACTAGAATCTTTTTCATACAGCTATGAGAGAGGATATCTCAGTGTTGAGCAAAGAAGAGGGATAATAAGGCTTATCCCTAAAAAGGACAAAGACTTAGTATATCTGAAAAACTGGAGACCTATAAGTCTTCTAAATGTCGATATGAAAATATTAACTCAAAGTATAGCCCATAGATTCCAGAAAGTACTACCGATAATTATCGGCAAAGAACAAAATGGCTTTGTTAAAAATAGATTTATCGGTTTCAATATAAGAACACTTATTGATAGTATTGATTTCTTGAACAGAAATAATCTCGAGGGGTTTTTGGCATTTATCGATTTTGAAAAAGCGTTTGATAAGCTGGATTGGGACTTCCTAGACAAATGCCTGGAGTGTTTTAATTTTGGCAATAGCATACGGAGGTGGGTTAAAAGCATATATACAAAAATTGAAAGCTGCACAATAAATAATGGTTATACAAGTCAATTTTTTGAAATAAAAAATGGAGTAAGACAAGGAGATCCTCTCTCAGCACTGTTATTTATTATAGCGGTTGAAATTTTAGCAATCTCGACAAGAGAAAATAACAACATTAAAGGTATCAAGGTAAATAATATTGAGACGAAAATCAGCCTTTTGGCCGATGATACAACTTTATTACTAAGCGATATACTTTCTTTAAGAAATGTATTAAATGTGTTTGTTATGTTTTACTATACTTCTGGTCTGAGAGTAAATATTGAAAAGTCAGAGATATTGCAAATAGGTAGAGCGCCAGTGAGATTTCTTGAAAAGAAACCTTTTAGATTTAAATGGACAGAGGGTGATGTAGTATCTTTGGGCATACGTTACTTTAATGACATTGAAAAGATCACTGATGTTAATCTCAGAGATAAGCTGACAAATTTCAAACAAACGTTACATAACTGGTCAAAATTTTATATGACATTGAAAGGGAAAATAACTATTATTAAGAATCTGGCGCTTCCAAAAATCCTTTTTGTAACCAATGTCCTTTATATTCTCGAATGGTTTATTAATGAAGTAACCTCAGTTTTAGACCAATTCCTCTGGGAGGGAAAACCGCATAGATTCCAGAAAAAATGTACTAATACAAGACTTTAAGGATGGTGGTCTTAGAAATTTAGATTATAACTCTTTTTTATGTGCACAAAAAATCATGTGGGTAAAACGTGTTTTGGAAAATGAAAACACTCTAAGTGTTGCTTTTCTTATAAAGTATCTTCCAAATCTGACATTATCGTACATACTCTCTTGCGATTCGGACCCAAAAAGGATACCTGACCATATCCCAAAATTTTACCGCGATATCCTTTGTGCCTGGTATTCAGTGAATAATCCCTCTTACGACACAAGTTGCTTAATGCAACAGTGCATCTGGTTTAACAAAAATATTGTGATTAATCATGAGCCGATCTTTTATACTGAAATGGCGCGTAAAGGAATTATGTTTGTAGTAGATCTGCTAGATGCAGAAGGGCGGTTTATGGAAGCAGGGGAAATTAAGAGCAAATTTAATTTAAATACAAATCTGTTAAAGATCATGGGGCTACTAAGTGCTATACCGAATGATTGGAAGAAAAGTATAAAACAAAATTGTAACGTAGACAAAGACCCAATGGCACCAGTTCCCCAAATTGTACAGTTAAGAACAGACGCTATAACAAAAAACATAACGAAATTAACCTCAAAAGAGGTATATTGGCTAATTATAAAGAAAAAGTCAATAACGCCAAGCTGCATAAACAGATGGGGAAAAGATAACATCGTTTTGAACTCGTCCCAATGGAGAGAAATATTTGAAAAAAACGAGATATCTGACAAAAAATGCTAAAAATACAATGATAAATTTTAAGATAATGCATAAAAATTATGCATCTGATCTCATAGTATCCAAATTTGACCCAGATATTAAACCAATCTGTGAACAATGCAATAAAAAAAATGATATTGTCCACCTTTTCGACATGTGTAGTAAGATTTACACCTTTTGGTCTTTGCTAGAAAAGTGGGTAAATAGTAACATAATAAGAGAGGGCCCAAAAATCAGTATTTGTAGAAGGAAAAAATTGCTTGGCTTATTGAAAGAAGATGTTGCAGTGAATTACCTATTTACAATTGACTTTGTACTCTTACAGGCCAGAATGTATATACACAAGAGTAATATTCATAAAGAAGATGTTTATTTTATAAATTTTCTAATGATACTTAGAAATGTTGTAATGATTGAAAAAATGACATATTCGTCAAAACATGTAAATTTTAAATATTTAGAGGAACTGTATTGTTTGTTATAGTCCTAACCCTCAGTTACTCAGTTACTCGTTTTTTTTTTACGTCTTATATAATCCATGATCTGTGTCGGTATATTTATTACATACTCGAAAAATGTTTGTAGAGACATTTATTTTACTACTCATTTGTATAATGTAGATAATGCTGTATGTACCAAGGACAATTTCTTACGGCGAAATAAAATAAAATCAAAAAAAAAAAAAAAAAAAAAAAAAAGATCTCATTAGCTGTTTTCGAGATAACGGTCAACTTACGGTTTTTGGCGACCTGACCATGACGGAGGAGGTCAGAGTCACCGAGGTGCCTCTTATATAAAGTCTTTTAAGCCCAAAGGGTCGAAAATAAGCTTAAAATCGCTCTATCTCTAACTGTTTTCGAGATAATGGTCAACTTCGGGTTTTTCACTTTGACGATGACGGAGGTGGCTATGGTCATCGAGGTACCTCTTTTATAACGTTCTTTAGGCCCAAAGGGTCGAAAATAATCTCAAAATCGCTCTATTTCTTTACCCGTTTTCGAGAAAATGCTCAGCTTTTGGAGTTTGCCCTTGGCCATGACGGTGGAGGTCAAGGTCACCAAGGTACCTCTTATATTGCGTCTTTTAGCCCCACAGGGTCGAAAATAAGCTTAAAATTGCTCTATATCTGACTGTTCGAGATAATGGTCAACTTCCGGTTTCTCACCTTGATGATGACTGAGTTGTGTTTTTGCCCTTGACCATGACGGAGGAGGTCAAGGTCACCGAACTACCTCTTATTTTGGGTATTTTAGGCCCAAAGGGTCGAAAATAAGCTTAAAATCGTTCTATCTCTAAACTTTTTCTAGATAATGGTCAACTTTTTTGTTTTGACCTTTACTATGACGGAGGAGGTGAAGGTCACCGGATGAATCTTAAACAACGTCTTTTAAGCCCAATGTGTCGAAGATCTCATTAGCTGTTTTCGAGATAACGGTCAACTTACGGTTTTTGGACCTGACCATGACGGAGGAGGTCAGAGTCACCGAGGTACCTCTTATATAAAGTCTTTTAAGCCCAAAGGGTCGAAAATAAGCTTAAAATCGCTCTATCTCTAACTGTTTTCGAGATAATGGTCAACTTCGGGTTTTTCACTTTGACAATGACGGAGGTGGCTATGGTCATCGAGGTACCTCTTTTATAACGTTCTTTAGGCCCAAAGGGTCGAAAATAATCTCAAAATCGCTCTATTTCTTTACCCGTTTTCGAGAAAATGCTCAGCTTTTGGAGTTTGCCCTTGGCCATGACGGAGGAGGTCAAAGTCACCAAGGTACCTCTTATATTGCGTCTTTTAGCCCCACAGGGTCGAAAATAAGCTTAAAATTGCTCTATATCTGACTGTTCGAGATAATGGTCAACTTCCGGTTTATTACCTTCATGATGACTGAGTTGTGCTTTTGCCCTTGACCATGACGGAGGAGGTCAAGGTCACCGAACTACCTCTTATTTTGGGTCTTTTAGGCCCAAAGGGTCGAAAATAAGCTTAAAATCGTTCTATCTCTAAACTTTTTCTAGATAATGGTCAACTTTTTTGTTTTGACCTTTACTATGACGGAGGAGGTGAAGGTCACCGGATGAATCTTAAACAACGTCTTTTAAGCCCAATGTGTCGAAGATCTCATTAGCTGTTTTCGAGATAACGGTCAACTTACGGTTTTTGGACCTGACCATGACGGAGGAGGTCAGAGTCACCGAGGTACCTCTTATATAAAGTCTTTTAAGCCCAAAGGGTCGAAAATAAGCTTAAAATCGCTCTATCTCTAACTGTTTTCGAGATAATGGTCAACTTCGGGTTTTTCACTTTGACAATGACGGAGGTGGCTATGGTCATCGAGGTACCTCTTTTATAACGTTCTTTAGGCCCAAAGGGTCGAAAATAATCTCAAAATCGCTCTATTTCTTTACCCGTTTTCGAGAAAATGCTCAGCTTTTGGAGTTTGCCCTTGGCCATGACGGAGGAGGTCAAAGTCACCAAGGTACCTCTTATATTGCGTCTTTTAGCCCCACAGGGTCGAAAATAAGCTTAAAATTGCTCTATATCTGACTGTTCGAGATAATGGTCAACTTCCGGTTTATTACCTTCATGATGACTGAGTTGTGCTTTTGCCCTTGACCATGACGGAGGAGGTCAAGGTCACCGAACTACCTCTTATTTTGGGTCTTTTAGGCCCAAAGGGTCGAAAATAAGCTTAAAATCGTTCTATCTCTAAACTTTTTCTAGATAATGGTCAACTTTTTTGTTTTGACCTTTACTATTACGGAGGAGGTGAAGGTCACCGGATGAATCTTAAACAACGTCTTTTAAGCCCAATGTGTCGAAGATCTCATTAGCTGTTTTCGAGATAGCGGTCAACTTACGGTTTTTGGACCTGACCATGACGGAGGAGGTCAGAGTCACCGAGGTAACTCTTATATAAAGTCTTTTAAGCCCAAAGGGTCGAAAATAAGCTTAAAATCGCTCTATCTCTAACTGTTTTCGAGATAATGGTCAACTTCGGGTTTTTCACTTTGACGATGACGGAGGTGGCTATGGTCATCGAGGTACCTCTTTTATAACGTTCTTTAGGCCCAAAGGGTCGAAAATAATCTCAAAATCGCTCTATTTCTTTACCCCTTTTCGAGAAAATGCTCAGCTTTTGGAGTTTGCCCTTGGCCATGACGGAGGAGGTCAAGGTCACCAAGGTACCTCTTATATTGCGTCTTTTAGCCCCACAGGGTCGAAAATTGCTCTATATCTGACTGTTCGAGATAATGGTCAACTTCCGGTTTCTCACCTTGATGATGACTGAGTTGTGTTTTTGCCCTTGACCATGACGGAGGAGGTCAAGGTCACCGAACTACCTCTTATTTTGGGTATTTTAGGCCCAAAGGGTCGAAAATAAGCTTAAAATCGTTCTATCTCTAAACTTTTTCTAGATAATGGTCAACTTTTTTGTTTTGACCTTTACTATGACGGAGGAGGTGAAGGTCACCGGATGAATCTTAAACAACGTCTTTTAAGCCCAATGTGTCGAAGATCTCATTAGCTGTTTTCGAGATAACGGTCAACTTACGGTTTTTGGACCTGACCATGACGGAGGAGGTCAGAGTCACCGAGGTACCTCTTATATAAAGTCTTTTAAGCCCAAAGGGTCGAAAATAAGCTTAAAATCGCTCTATCTCTAACTGTTTTCGAGATAATGGTCAACTTCGGGTTTTTCACTTTGACGATGACGGAGGTGGCTATGGTCATCGAGGTACCTCTTTTATAACGTTCTTTAGGCCCAAAGGGTCGAAAATAATCTCAAAATCGCTCTATTTCTTTACCCGTTTTCGAGAAAATGCTCAGCTTTTGGAGTTTGCCCTTGGCCATGACGGAGGAGGTCAAGGTCACCAAGGTACCTCTTATATTGCGCCTTTTAGCCCCACAGGGTCGAAAATAAGCTTAAAATTGCTCTTTATCTGACTGTTCGAGATTATGGTCAACTTCCGGTTTCTCACCTTGATGATGACTGAGTTGTGTTTTTGCCCTTGACCGTGACGGAGGAGGTCAAGGTCACCGAACTACCTCTTATTTTGGGTCTTTTAGCCCAAAGGGTCGAAAATAAGCTTAAAATCGTTCTATCTCTAAACTTTTTCTAGATAATGGTCAACTTTTTTGTTTTGACCTTTACTATGACGGAGGAGGTGAAGGTCACCGGATGAATCTTAAACAACGTCTTTTAAGCCCAATGTGTCGAAGATCTCATTAGCTGTTTTCGAGATAACGGTCAACTTACGGTTTTTGGACCTGACCATGACGGAGGAGGTCAGAGTCACCGAGGTACCTCTTATATAAAGTCTTTTAAGCCCAAAGGGTCGAAAATAAGCTTAAAATCGCTCTATCTCTAACTGTTTTCGAGATAATGGTCAACTTCGGGTTTTTCACTTTGACGATGACGGAGGTGGCTATGGTCATCGAGGTACCTCTTTTATAACGTTCTTTAGGCCCAAAGGGTCGAAAATAATCTCAAAATCGCTCTATTTCTTTACCCGTTTTCGAGAAAATGCTCAGCTTTTGGAGTTTGCCCTTGGCCATGACGGAGGAGGTCAAAGTCACCAAGGTACCTCTTATATTGCGTCTTTTAGCCCCACAGGGTCGAAAATAAGCTTAAAATTGCTCTATATCTGACTGTTCGAGATAATGGTCAACTTCCGGTTTCTCACCTTGATGATGACTGAGTTGTGTTTTTGCCCTTGACCATGACAGAGGAGGTCTAGGTCACCGAACTACCTCTTATTTTGGGTCTTTTAGGCCCAAAGGGTCGAAAATAAGCTTAAAATCGTTCTATCTCTAAACTTTTTCTAGATAATGGTCAACTTTTTTGTTTTGACCTTTACTATGACGGAGGAGGTGAAGGTCACCGGATGAATCTTAAACAACGTCTTTTAAGCCCAATGTGTCGAAGATCTCATTAGCTGTTTTCGAGATAACGGTCATCTTACGGTTTTTGGCGACCTGACCATGACGGTGGAAGTCAGAGTCACCGAGGTACCTCTTATATAAAGTCTTTTAAGCCCAAAGGGTCGAAAATAAGCTTAAAATCGCTCTATCTCTAACTGTTTTCGAGATAATGGTCAACTTCGGGTTTTTCACTTTGACGATGACGGAGGTGGCTATGGTCATCGAGGTACCTCTTTTATAACGTTCTTTAGGCCCAAAGGGTCGAAAATAATCTCAAAATCGCTCTATTTCTTTACCCGTTTTCGAGAAAATGCTCAGCTTTTGGAGTTTGCCCTTGGCCATGACGGAGGAGGTCAAAGTCACCAAGGTACCTCTTATATTGCGTCTTTTAGCCCCACAGGGTCGAAAATTGCTCTATATCTGACTGTTCGAGATAATGGTCAACTTCCGGTTTCTCACCTTGATGATGACTGAGTTGTGTTTTTGCCCTTGACCATGACGGAGGAGGTCAAGGTCACCGAACTACCTCTTATTTTGGGTCTTTTAGGCCCAAAGGGTCGAAAATAAGCTTAAAATCGTTCTATCTCTAAACTTTTTCTAGATAATGGTCAACTTTTTTGTTTTGACCTTTACTATGACGGAGGAGGTGAAGGTCACCGGATGAATCTTAAACAACGTCTTTTAAGCCCAATGTGTCGAAGATCTCATTAGCTGTTTTCGAGATAACGGTCAACTTACGGTTTTTGGACCTGACCATGACGGAGGAGGTCAGAGTCACCGAGGTACCTCTTATATAAAGTCTTTTAAGCCCAAAGGGTCGAAAATAAGCTTAAAATCGCTCTATCTCTAACTGTTTTCGAGATAATGGTCAACTTCGGGTTTTTCACTTTGACAATGACGGAGGTGGCTATGGTCATCGAGGTACCTCTTTTATAACGTTCTTTAGGCGCAAAGGGTCGAAAATAATCTCAAAATCGCTCTATTTCTTTACCCGTTTTCGAGAAAATGCTCAGCTTTTGGAGTTTGCCCTTGGCCATGACGGAGGAGGTCAAAGTCACCAAGGTACCTCTTATATTGCGTCTTTTAGCCCCACAGGGTCGAAAATAAGCTTAAAATTGCTCTATATCTGACTGTTCGAGATAATGGTCAACTTCCGGTTTCTCACCTTGATGATGACTGAGTTGTGTTTTTGCCCTTGACCATGACAGAGGAGGTCTAGGTCACCGAACTACCTCTTATTTTGGGTCTTTTAGGCCCAAAGGGTCGAAAATAAGCTAAAAATCGTTCTATCTCTAAACTTTTTCTAGATAATGGTCAACTTTTTTGTTTTGACCTTTACTATGACGGAGGAGGTGAAGGTCACCGGATGAATCTTAAACAACGTCTTTTAAGCCCAATGTGTCGAAGATCTCATTAGCTGTTTTCGAGATAACGGTCATCTTACGGTTTTTGGCGACCTGACCATGACGGTGGAAGTCAGAGTCACCGAGGTACCTCTTATATAAAGTCTTTTAAGCCCAAAGGGTCGAAAATAAGCTTAAAATCGCTCTATCTCAAACGCTTTTCGAGATAATGGTCAACTTCGGGTTTTTCACTTTGACGATGACGGAGGTGGCTATGGTCATCGAGGTACCTCTTTTATAACGTTCTTTAGGCCCAAAGGCTCGAAAATAATCTCAAAATCGCTCTATTTCTTTACCTGTTTTCGAGAAAATGCTCAGCTTTTGGAGTTTGCCCTTGGCCATGACGGAGGAGGTCAAGGTCACCGGATGCTCTTAAGCAACGTCTTTTAGGCCCAATGTGACGAAAATCTCTTTAACTGTTTTCGAGATAACGATCAACTTACGGTTTTTGGACCTGACCATGACCGAGGAGGTCAGAGTCACCGAGGTACCTCTTACATAAAGTCTTTTAAGACCAAAGGGTCGAAAATAAGCTTAAAATCGCTCTATCTCTAACTGTTTTCGAGATAATGGTCAACTTCGGGTTTTTCACTTTGACGATGACGGAGGTGGCTATGGTCATCGAGGTACCTCTTTTATAACGTTCTTTAGGCCCAAAGGCTCGAAAATAATCTTAAAATCGCTCTATTTCTTTACCTGTTTTCGAGAAAATGCTCAGCTTTTGGAGTTTGCCCTTGGCCATGACGGAGGAGGTCAAGGTCACCAAGGTACCTCTTATATTGCGTCCTTTAGCCCCACAGGGTCGAAAATAAGCTTAAAATTGCTCTATATCTGACTGTTCGAGATAATGGTCAACTTCCGGTTTCTCACCTTGATGATGACTGAGTTGTGTTTTTGCCCTTGACCATGACAGAGGAGGTCAAGGTCACCGAACTACCTCTTATTTTGGGTCTTTTAGGCCCAAAAGGGTCGGAAATAAGCTTAAAATCGTTCTATCTCTAAACTTTTCTAGATGATGGTCAACTTCCGCTTTTTGACCTTTACTATGACGGAGGAGGTGAAGGTCACCGGATGCCTCTTAAACAACGTCTTTTGAGCCTAATGTGTCGAAAATATCTTGAATTGTTTTCGAGATAACGGTCAACTTACCGTTTTTGTACCTGACTATGACGGAGGAGGTCAGAGTCACCGAAGTACCTCTTATATAAAGTCTTTTAAGACCAAAGGGTCGAAAATAAGCTTAAAATCGCTCTATCTCTGACTGTTTTCGAGAAAATGGTCAACTTTGGGTTTTTCACTTTGACGATGATGGAGGTGGCTATGGTCATCGAGGTACCTCTTATATAACGTTCTTTAGGCCCAAAGGGTCGAAAATAATCTCAAAATCGCTCTATTTCTTTACCCGTTTTCGAGAAAATGCTCAGCTTTTGGAGTTTGCCCTTGGCCATGACGGAGGAGGTCAAGGTCACCAAGGTACCTCTTATATTGCGTCTTTTAGCCCCACAGGGTCGAAAATAAGCTTAAAATTGCTCTATATCTGACTGTTCAAGATAATGGTCAACTTCGGATTTCTCACCTTGATGATGACTGAGTTGGGTTTCTGCCTTTGACCATGACTTGGGAGGGCAAGGTCACCGAACTACCTCTTATTTTGGGTCTTTTAGGCCCAAACGGTCGAAAATAAGCTTAAAATCGTTCTGTCTCTAAACTTTTTCTAGATAATGGGCAACTTTTTTGTTTTTGACCTTTACTATGACGGAGGAGGTAATGGTCACCGAATGCATCTTAAACAACGTCTTTTAAGTCCAATGTGACGAAGATCTCTTTAACTGTTTTCGAGATAACGGTCAACTTACGGTTTTTGGACCTGACCATGACGGAAGAGGTCAGAGTCACCGAGGTACCTCTTATATAAAGTCTTTTAAGCCCACAGGGTCGAAAATAAGCTTAAAATCGCTCCATGTCTGACTGTTTTCGAGATAATGGTCAACTTCAGGTTTCTCACCTTGATGATGACTGAGTTGGGTTTTTGCCCTTGACCATGACTTAGGAGGGCAAGGTCACCGAGCTACCTCTTATTTTGGAGTTTGCCCTTGGCCATGACGGAGGAGGTCAAGGTCACCAAGGTATCTCTTATATTGCGTCTTTTAGGCCCACAGGGTCGAAAAAAGCTTAAAATCGCTCTATATCTGACTGTTATCGAGATAATGGTCAACTTCCGGTTTCTCACCTTGATGATGACTGAGTTGGGTTTTTGCCCTTGACCAGGACGGAGGAGGTCAAGGTCACCGAGCTATCTCTTATTCTGGGTCTTTTAGGCCCAAAGGGTCGAAAATAAGCTTAAAATCGTTCCATCTCTAACCTTTTTCTAGATAATGGTCAACTTCCGGTTTTTGACCTTTACTATGACGGAGGAGGTAAAGATCACCGGATGCCTCTTAAGCAACGTCTTTTAGGCCCAATGTGACGAAAATCTCTTTAACTGTTTTCGAGATAACGATCAACTTACGGTTTTTGGACCTGACCATGACGGAGGAGGTCAGGGTCACCGAGGTACCTCTTATATAAAGTCTTGTAAGCTCAAAGGGTCGAAAATAAGCTTAAAATCTCTAACTGTTTTCCAGATAATGGTCAACTTCCGGTTTTTGCCGTTGACCATGACGAAACAGGTCATGATCAAAGAGGTGCCACTTTTATTGTGTCTTTTAGGCCCAAAGGGAAAAAAACCTTAAAACCACTCCACATTTAGCCTTTTTCAGGAAAATGGTCAACCTCCGGTTTTTCACTTTGACGATGACGGAGGTGGATATGGTCATCGAGGCACCTCTTATATAAGGTTCTTTAGGCTCAAAGGGTCGAAAAAAAGCTTAAATCGCTCTATCTCTAACCGTTTTCGAGATAATGGTCAACTTCCGGTTTTTACCATTGTCCACGACGGAGGTGGTCAAGCTCACCGAGCTACCTCTTATTATGGGTCTTTTAGGCCCAAAGGGTCGAAAATAAGCTTAAAATTGTTCTATCTCTAACCTTTTTCTAGATAATGGTCAACTTCCGGTTTTTTACCTTAACTATGACGGAGGAGGTGAAGGTCACCGGATACCTCTTAAGCAACGTCTTTTGGGCCCAATGGGTCGAAAATGAGCTCAAAATACGCTCTTTCTCTTTAACCGTTTCGCGATAATGGTCAAATGCCGGATTTTGGTCTTGACCATGACGGACGAGGTTATGGTCATCGAGGTACCTCTTATATCACGTCTTTTGGGCCCAAAAGGTCGAAAATAAGCTTAAAATCGTTCTATCTCTAACCGTTTTCTAGACAATGTTCAAAGTCCTCTTTTTGACCTTGACCATGACGCAGGAGGTCAAGATCAAAGAGGTACCTCTTATTTTGCGTCTTTTAGGCCCAGAGTGTAGCAAATAAGCTTAAAATCGCTCTATCTCTAACTGTTTTCTAGATAATGGTCAACTTCCGGTGTTTGACCTTGACCATGACGGAGGAGGTCAAGGTCACCGAGGTACCTCTTAATTTGGGTCTTCAAGGCCCAAGGGGTCGAAAATAAGCTCAAAATCGCTCTATCTCTTTAACTATTTTCGAGATAATGGTCAACTGCCGGTTTTGGGGCTTGACCATGACGAAGGAGGCAACTGTCACCGAGGCACCTCTTCAACAACGTCTTTTAGGCCCAATGGGTCGAAAGTAAAATCAAAATCGCTCTATATCTTGACTGTTTTGCGATTATGGTCAACTTCCGGTTTTATACCTCTTATATTGCGTCTTTAAGGCCCAAAGGGTAAACAAAAAAGTTTAAAATCACTCTACCTTTAACCGTTTTCGAGATAATGGTCAACTTCCGGTTTTAGACTTGATTATGACGGAGGAGGTTATGGTTATCGAGGTAACTCTTATATAACGGCCTTTAGGCTCTAAGGGACGAAGAAAAGCTTAAAATCGTTATATCTCTAACCGTTTTCTAGATAATGATCAACTTCAGGTGTTTGACCATGACCATGACGCAGGAGGTCAAGGTCACCGAGGTCCCTCTTATATTGCGTCTTTTAGGACCAAAGGGTAAAGCTTAAAATCAATCTATTTTTTAACCGTTTTCGAGATAATGGTCAACTTTTTCTTTTACCTTGACCATGACTGAGGAGGTTATGGTCATAGACGTGCCTCTTATATAATGTCCTTTAGGCCCAAAGGGTCGAAAAAAGCTTAAAATCGTTCTATCTCTAACCGTTTCCTAGCTAATGGTTAACTTCCGGTTTTTGACCTTGACAATGACGGAGGAGGACAATGTCACAAAGACACCTCTTAAACAACGTCTTTTAGGCCCAATGGGTCGAAAGTAAGCTCAAAATCGCTCTATATCTAACCGTTTGCGAGATAATGGCCAACTTCTGGTTTTTGGCTTTGATTATGTAGCGTCTTTGAGGCCCAAAGGTTCGAAAGTAAGATTAAAATCGCTCTATCTCTAAGTGTTTTTAAGGTGATGGTCAGCTATTGCGTCTTTTAGGCAAAATAGGTAAACAAAAAAAACCTTAAAAACACTGTACCTTTAACTGCTTTCGATATAATGGTCAACTCCCTTTTTTAGACCTTGACCATGATGGAGGAAGTCAAGGTCGCTGAGGTACATGATTTAGGCCCAAAAACTCGAAAATAAGCTCAAAATCTCTAACCTCTTTCTAGATATGGTCAACTTCCGGTTTCTGACCTTGGCCGTGACGGAGGAAGTCAAGGTCACCGAAGTACCTCTTATTTTGCACCTTTTAGACCCAAAGGGTCGAAAATAAGCTCAAAATCGCTCTGTCTGTAACCGTTTTCTAGATAATGGTCAACTTCTGGTTATTGACCTTGACCATGACGGAGGAGGACAAGATCACCAAGATACATCTTTAGCAACCTCTTTTAGGCCCATTAAGTCGAAAATAAGCTTAAACTCGCCTTATCTCTAACCGTTTTCGAGATAATGGCCAACTCCCGGTTTTAGACCTTGACCATGATGGAGAAAGTCAAGGTCACTGAGGTACATCTTTTAGGCCCAAAAGGCCGAAAATAAGCTCAAAATCGCTCTTTCTTTAACCGCTTTCGAGATATGGTCAACTTCCGTTTTCTGACCTTGGCCGTGACGGAGGATGTCAAGGTCACCGAAGTACCTCTTATTTTGCGCCTATTAGGCCCAAAGGGTCGAAAAAAAGCTCAAAATCGCTCTGTCTCTAACCGTTTTCTAGATAATGGTCAACTTCTGGTTATTGAATTTGACCATGACGGAGGAAGCAAAGGTCATTGAGGGACATCTTTTAGGCACAAAAGGACGAAAATAAGCTCAAAATCGCTCTTTCTCTAAAAGCTTTCGAGATATAGTCAACTTCCAGTTTCTGACCTCGGCCGTGACGAAGGAGGTCAAGGACACCGAAGTACCTCTTATTTTGTGCCTTTTAGGCGGAAAGGGTCGAAAATAAGCTCAAAATCGCTCTATCTCTAACCGTTTTTTAGATAATGGTCAACTTCTGCTTGTTGACCTTGACCATGAGGGAGGAGGACAAGGTCACCAAGATACCTCTTAAACAACCTCTTTTAATCCCAAAAGGCCAAAAATAAGCTCAAAATCGCTCTAAGCGTTTTCGAGATAATGGTCAACTTCCAGTTTTTGACCTTGACCTCAGAATCGCTCTATCTCTAACCATTTTCGAGATAATGGTCAACTCCCGGTTTTAGACCTTTATCATGATGGAGGAAGTCAAGGTCACTGAGGTACATCTTTTAGGCCAAAAAGGCCAAAAATAAGCTTAAAATCGCTCTATCTCTAACCGCTTTCCAGATAAGGTCAACTTCCGCTTTCTGACCTTAGCCGTGACGGAGGAGGTCAAGGTCACCGACGTACCTCTTATTTTGCGCCTTTTAGGCGCAAAGGGTCGAAAAAAGCTCAAAATCGCTCTTTCTCTAAGCGTTTTCGAGATAATGGTCAACTTCCAGTTTTTGACCTTGACCATGACGGAGGAAGTCAAGGTCACTGAGGTACATCTTTTAGGCCCAAAGGTTCGAAAGTAAGATTAATATCGCTCTATCTCTAAGTGTTTTTAAAGTGATAGTCAACTATTGCGTCTTTTAGGCACAAAAGGTAAACAAAAAAGCTAAAAACACTGTACCTTTAACCGTTTTCGATATAATGGTCAACTGCCGGTTTTAGACCTTGACCATGATGGAGGAAGTCAAGGTCACTGAGGTACATCTTTTAGGCCCAAAAGGCCGAAAATAAGCTCAAAAGCGCTCTATCTCTTTAACCGTTTTCTAGATAATGGTCAACTTTAGGTTTTTGGCTTTGATGATGTAGCGTCTTTTAGGCACAAAGGTTCGAAAGTAAGATTAAAATCGCTCTGTCTCTAACCGTTTTCGAAATAATGGTCAACTCCCGGTTTTAGACCTTGACCATTATGGAGGAAGTTAAGGTCACTGAGGTACATCTTTTAGGCCCAAAAGGCCGAAAATAAGCTCAAAATCGCTCTTTCTCTAACCGCTTTCGAGATATGGTCAACTTCCGTTTTCTGACCTTGGCCGTGACGGAGGATGTCAAGGTCACCGAAGTACCTCTTATTTTTCGCCTTTTAGGCGCAAAGGGTCGAAAAAAGCTCAAAATCGCTCTCTCTCTCTAACCGTTTTCTAGAAAATGGTCAACTTCTGATTATTGACTTTGAGCATGACGGAGGAAGTCAAGGTCATTGAGGTACATCTTTTAGGCCCAAAAGGCCGAAAATAAGCTCAAAATCGCTCTTTCTCTAACCGCTTTCGTGATAATGGTCAACTTCCAGTTTTAGACCTTGACCATTAAGGAAGAGGTCAAGGTCATCGAGTTACCTCTTTTTGCGTCTTGTAGGCCCAAAGGGTCCTAAATCAGCTCAGAATCGCTCTATCTTTAATCGTTTTCGACATAATGGTCAACTCCCGGTTTTAGACCTTGTCCATGATGGAGGAAGTCAAGGTCACTGAGGTACATCTTTTAGGCCAAAAAGGCCAAAAATAAGCTTAAAATCGCTCTATCTCTAACCGCTTTCCAGATAAGGTCAACTTCCGCTTTCTGACCTTAGCCGTGACGGAGGAGGTCAAGGTCACCGAAGTACCTCTTATTTTGCGCCTTTTAGGCGCAAAGGGTCGAAAAAAGCTCAAAATCGCTCTTTCTCTAAGCGTTTTCGAGATAATGGTCAACTTCCAGTTTTTGACCTTGACCATGACGGAGGAAGTCAAGGTCACTGAGGTACATCTTTTAGGCCCAAAGGTTCGAAAGTAAGATTAATATCGCTCTATCTCTAAGTGTTTTTAAAGTGATAGTCAACTATTGCGTCTTTTAGGCACAAAAGGTAAACAAAAAAGCTAAAAACACTGTACCTTTAACCGTTTTCGATATAATGGTCAACTGCCGGTTTTAGACCTTGACCATGATGGAGGAAGTCAAGGTCACTGAGGTACATCTTTTAGGCCCAAAAGGCCGAAAATAAGCTCAAAAGCGCTCTATCTCTTTAACCGTTTTCTAGATAATGGTCAACTTTAGGTTTTTGGCTTTGATGATGTAGCGTCTTTTAGGCACAAAGGTTCGAAAGTAAGATTAAAATCGCTCTGTCTCTAACCGTTTTCGAAATAATGGTCAACTCCCGGTTTTAGACCTTGACCATTATGGAGGAAGTTAAGGTCACTGAGATACATCTTTTAGGCCCAAAAGGCCGAAAATAAGCTCAAAATCGCTCTTTCTCTAACCGCTTTCGAGATATGGTCAACTTCCGTTTTCTGACCTTGGCCGTGACGGAGGATGTCAAGGTCACCGAAGTACCTCTTATTTTTCGCCTTTTAGGCGCAAAGGGTCGAAAAAAGCTCAAAATCGCTCTGTCTCTAACCGTTTTCTAGAAAATGGTCAACTTCTGATTATTGACTTTGAGCATGACGGAGGAAGTCAAGGTCATTGAGGTACATCTTTTAGGCCCAAAAGACCGAAAATAAGCTCAAAATCGCTCTTTCTCTAACCGCTTTCGTGATAATGGTCAACGTCCAGTTTTAGACCTTGACCATTAAGGAAGAGGTCAAGGTCATCGAGTTACCTCTTTTTGCGTCTTGTAGGCCCAAAGGGTCCTAAATCAGCTCAGAATCGCTCTATCTCTAATCGTTTTCGACATAATGGTCAACTCCCGGTTTTAGACCTTGACCATGATGGAGGAAGTCAAGGTCACTGAGGTACATCTTTTAGGCCAAAAAGGCCAAAAATAAGCTCAAAATCGCTCTATCTCTAACCGCCTTCGAGATAAGGTCAACTTCCGGTTTCTGACCTTAGCCGTGACGGAGGAGGTCAAGGTCACCGAAGTACCTCTTATTTTGCGCCTTTTAGGCGCAAAGGGTCGAAAAAAGCTCAAAATCGCTCTTTCTCTAAGCGTTTTCGAGATAATGGTCAACTTCCAGTTTTTGACCTTGACCATGACGGAGGAAGTCAAGGTCACTGAGGTACATCTTTTAGGCCCAAAGGTTCGAAAGTAAGATTAATATCGCTCTATCTCTAAGTGTTTTTAAAGTGATAGTCAACTATTGCGTCTTTTAGGCACAAAAGGTAAACAAAAAAGCTAAAAACACTGTACCTTTAACCGTTTTCGATATAATGGTCAACTGCCGGTTTTAGACCTTGACCATGATGGAGGAAGTCAAGGTCACTGAGGTACATCTTTTAGGCCCAAAAGGCCGAAAATAAGCTCAAAAGCGCTCTATCTCTTTAACCGTTTTCTAGATAATGGTCAACTTTAGGTTTTTGGCTTCGATGATGTAGCGTCTTTTAGGCACAAAGGTTCGAAAGTAAGATTAAAATCGCTCTGTCTCTAACCGTTTTCGAAATAATGGTCAACTCCCGGTTTTAGACCTTGACCATTATGGAGGAAGTTAAGGTCACTGAGATACATCTTTTAGGCCCAAAAGGCCGAAAATAAGCTCAAAATCGCTCTTTTTCTAACCGCTTTCGAGATATGGTCAACTTCCGTTTTCTGACCTTGGCCGTGACGGAGGATGTCAAGGTCACCGAAGTACCTCTTATTTTTCGCCTTTTAGGCGCAAAGGGTCGAAAAAAGCTCAAAATCGCTCTGTCTCTAACCGTTTTCTAGAAAATGGTCAACTTCTGATTATTGACTTTGAGCATGACGGAGGAAGTCAAGGTCATTGAGGTACATCTTTTAGGCCCAAAAGACCGAAAATAAGCTCAAAATCGCTCTTTCTCTAACCGCTTTCGTGATAATGGTCAACTTCCAGTTTTAGACCTTGACCATTAAGGAAGAGGTCAAGGTCATCGAGTTACCTCTTTTTGCGTCTTGTAGGCCCAAAGGGTCCTAAATCAGCTCAGAATCGCTCTATCTCTAATCGTTTTCGACATAATGGTCAACTCCCGGTTTTAGACCTTGACCATGATGGAGGAAGTCAAGGTCACTGAGGTACATCTTTTAGGCCAAAAAGGCCAAAACTAAGCTTAAAATCGCTCTATCTCTAACCGCTTTCCAGATAAGGTCAACTTCCGCTTTCTGACCTTAGCCGTGACGGAGGAGGTCAAGGTCACCGAAGTACCTCTTATTTTGCGCCTTTTAGCCGCAAAGGGTCGAAAAAAGCTCAAAATCGCTCTTTCTCTAAGCGTTTTCGAGATAATGGTCAACTTCCAGTTTTTGACCTTGACCATGACGGAGGAAGTCAAGGTCACTGAGGTACATCTTTTAGGCCCAAAGGTTCGAAAGTAAGATTAATATCGCTCTATCTCTAAGTTTTTTTAAAGTGATAGTCAACTATTGCGTCTTTTAGGCACAAAAGGTAAACAAAAAAGCTAAAAAAACTGTACCTTTAACCGTTTTCGATATAATGGTCAACTGCCGGTTTTAGACCTTGACCATGATGGAGGAAGTCAAGGTCACTGAGGTACATCTTTTAGGCCCAAAAGGCCGAAAATAAGCTCAAAATCGCTCTATCTCTTTAACCGTTTTCTAGATAATGGTCAACTTTAGGTTTTTGGCTTTGATGATGTAGCGTTTTTTAGGCACAAAGGTTCGAAAGTAAGATTAAAATCGCTCTGTCTCTAACCGTTTTCGAAATAATGGTCAACTCCCGGTTTTAGACCTTGACCATTATGGAGGAAGTTAAGGTCACTGAGGTACATCTTTTAGGCCCAAAAGGCCGAAAATAAGCTCAAAATCGCTCTTTCTCTAACCGCTTTCGAGATATGGTCAACTTCCGTTTTCTGACCTTGGCCGTGACGGAGGATGTCAAGGTCACCGAAGTACCTCTTATTTTTCGCCTTTTAGGCGCAAAGGGTCGAAAAAAGCTCAAAATCGCTCTGTCTCTAACCGTTTTCTAGATAATGGTCAACTTCTGATTATTGACCTTGAGCATGACGGAGGAAGTCAAGGTCATTGAGGTACATCTTTTAGGCCCAAAAGGCCGAAAATAAGCTCAAAATCGCTCTTTCTCTAACCGCTTTCGTGATAATGGTCAACTTCCAGTTTTAGACCTTGACCATTAAGGAAGAGGTCAAGGTCATCGAGTTACCTCTTTTTGCGTCTTGTAGGCCCAAAGGGTCCTAAATCAGCTCAGAATCGCTCTATCTCTAATCGTTTTCGACATAATGGTCAACTCCCGGTTTTAGACCTTGACCATGATGGAGGAAGTCAAGGTCACTGAGGTACATCTTTTAGGCCAAAAAGGCCAAAAATAAGCTCAAAATCGCTCTATCTCTAACCGCCTTCGAGATAAGGTCAACTTCCGGTTTCTGACCTTAGCCGTGACGGAGGAGGTCAAGGTCACCGAAGTACCTCTTATTTTGCGCCTTTTAGGCCCAAAGGGTCGAAAGTAAGACTAAAATCGCTCTATCTCTAAGCGTTTTCGAGATAATGGTCAACTTCCAGTTTTAGACCTTGACCATGACGGAAGAGGTCAAGGTCATCGAGGTACCTCTTTTTGCGTCTTTTAGGCAAAAGGGGTCCTAAATAAGCTCAGAATCGCTCTATCTCTAGCCGTTTTCGAGATAATGGTCACTCCCGGTTTTAGACCTTGACCATGATGGAGGAAGTCAAAGTAACTGAGTTGCATCTTTTAGGCCCAAAAGACCGAAAATAAGCTCAACATCGCTCTATCTCTAACCGCCTTCGAGATATGGTCAACTTCTGGTTATTGACCTTGGCCGTGACGGAGGAAGTCAAGGTCACCGAAGTACCTCTTATTTTGCACCTTTTAGACCCAATGGGTCGAAAATAAGCTCAAAATCGCTCTGTCTGTAACCGTTTTCTAGATAATGGTCAACTTCTGGTTATTGACCTTGATCATGACAGAGGAGGACAAGGTCACCAAGATACCTCTTAAACAACCTCTTTTAGGCCCAAAGGGTCGAAAATAAGCTCAAAGTCGCTCTTTCTCTAAGCGTTTTCGAGATAATGGTCAACTTCCAGTTTTTGACCTTGACCATGACGGAGGCCCAAAGGATCGAAAAAAATCTCTAACTGTTTGCGAGATAATGGTTAACTTACGGTTTTTTAGCCTTGACCATGACGGAGGAGGTCAAGGGCACCGATATACCTCTTAAACTATTTTAGGCCCAATAGTTCGAAAATCAGCTCAAAATCGCTCTATCTCTTTTTGGCTTTGATTATGTAGCGTCTTTTATGCCCAAAGGTTGGAAAGAAAGATTACAATTGCTCTATCTCTAAGCCTTTTTGAGATAATGGTCAACTTCCAGTTTTTGACCTTGACCATGACGGAGGAGGTCAAGGTCATCGAGGTACCTCTTAAACAACCTCTTTTAGGCCTAATAAGTCGAAAACAAGCTTAAACTCGCTCTAACTATATCTGTTTTCGAGATAAAGTTCAACTTCCGGTTTTTGGCCTTGACCATGACGGAGGAAGTCAAGGTCACCAAAGTACCTCTTACATTGCGTCTTTTAGGCCCAAAGGGTCGAAAGTAAGACTAAAATCTCTAAGCGTTTTGGAGATAATGGTCAACTTCCAGTTTTTGACTGACAAAAACAAAACAAAAACGGAAGGAATAAATGACCAGAATTCTTTGCAAAGCATACTCATTTGCAAACTATGTTTGCAAGTGGGAATAACATATGAAGGCAGTTCCCAATTTTCGCTTTCACATTCTCCCTCTCCTTCTCTCCTCTGTCTCTTCTACCTCTTTCCCTCTCTTTCTCCCTCTCTTTCTTTGTCTCTATCTCTATCTCTCTCCCCTATATTCTCTCTTTTCCCATCTCTCTGTTGTACCCTCTCTCTCCCTTTTGATAATATACAGATAAAGACACTGTAGATCATATTCAGATAAAAAACCTGATTTCTTAATCGCTTTTGCAGATCTGTCTTAAAGCAATTGTTTAATCCACAAACAATATCTGTACTTATATTCCTGTCTGTTAAATGCCAGCCTTTGTGGCTAAAATATCATTGAAAATTTCATTCTACACTATAACGTCGTTCTGTAGCCGAATGGATGTTGACTGACTGGTTTCGATTTCGGCTTGTTACTACATTACACTAGTGCAAGTGTACCATTTTATACTTAAACAAGTATCCATTCAAGCACCGCACAAGAAAAGTTGGTGTTTATTTTAGATAAGCTTTAACCTTGTCATTGCACATTAAATAAAGCAGATCTTAGCAATTTGAATTAGATTTAAGGACCATAATAAAGTTAGGACAGGAAATAGATAGGAACTAAAGATTTTAAAATAAAAAAATCTTTATTGTAGAAACGAAAAAAAGAAACACCAACTTCATTGTGGACTAAGCAATATGAACAATACACATTTCGCTGTGGGTAGATAGTGTTTTCCAAGTCCAGCGAACAGTCAAGAATGTCAAGAAAAGACCAGCAGAAGAAATCAAATCAAAGAAGAAATCAGCGGATCAGCAGAAGAAATCATAGAATTTTGGTCTATGTTCTATATAAGCTGCTGGCAATGGTGAACAAACATTATATAAATAGAAAAGGAAAGTATAAACAATATATTACAGGCTCGATTGTTGCCATTAAATTCAATTTTTACTATGCTCTGTTGTTGGAATTAAAGCTGTCATAACACATTCTAAGCACTCTTCATAGCCGATACAGTTGAATTCCTTCATCAAGACCATTACTCAGAACCCACGCAGCTGTTCTTCATCGCTATCAGTCTTTGTTATTTTTGTTAAAAGTTGCTAACGTAATTTAAAGCTTTTCTAGGGTTGTAAAACTTGCAAAGGTATTTATCGTATTTGCAGGTAGGGAAATGCCATGAAAATACGACGGCGTCTTCGATTCTTGTCCATCCAGTGTCATTTATTACATGTCCTAATGTATAGTTAAAACATCAAAAGTCTCTTCTGGGATAACACTAAAAGTGTTTAAATAAAAATGGCATTTACTAGTGGATTATTTGTTCAGTTCAAACAAGGTCAATAGCTCTACGCTTTATAGCGCGGAAAGCGAGGCCCTGAATATACATTGGAAAAATGATTTTTGTTAGAAAAGTCGAAGTTTCTTTAAAGAAGAATTCGACATTTCTTTGACACTATGGCCGCCCTTATTATGTAACTTGCGCTGCAGTCAAAAAATATATTAGCATATAACTGAAGTCAATTTTTATATAATTTTTTTCCAAAGACAGGGCTAAATTCAGAAGTTTACATAATAATTTTAGCCATTTTCTCCAAAAATAATTTATCATGGCTGACATTTTAGTTAGTTATAATATGACAATGTTCTGTTTAATTTTGAACACAACGACAATTTTGCAAAGACGTCGCTCGAAAGAAGTTGTAGGGTTAGTTAGGGTTAGGGTCAGGGTTAGGGTTATATGAAAGGTAGCGGAGACATCCAGTTGAGGTAGCGGAGACATCCGACCAGGCTGTCTCCGCTACCTCGAGGCTAGGGTTAGGGTTAGGGTTAGGATAATAGAGTGGATACGAACCAAAAACTGCCCATCTCAGAGAAGAGATGGGAGGTTGGTCTTGCATATAAGTAAATATGCAAATATGGCAGCCATAAACAAATCATTAGTAAATTGGTCACATGTTCAAAAAATTAGGTCAGGTACCCAAATAGGTCAAGGGTACCCGAAGAAGTACCCAGTCCCTAACCCGATGGAAGCAGGGCAGGGGTACCCTGTGCCTTAACCCGATACCCTAACCCGATACCCTAACCCGATACCCTAACCCCATACCCTAACCCAATACCCTAATCCGATACATTAACGCAATACCCTACCCCGATACCCTAACCCATACCCCTAACTCAACCCAAACCTATTAAAAATATTCTAAGTCCATCACAAGACACCCTTGACCCAACCCAACCCAACCCTGACCCAACCCAACTCTGACCCAACCCAACCTTACAGAAAAATATTCTAAGTCCAACAGAAGACAACCTTAACCAAACCCAACCCAACCCAACCCTGACCCAACCCTAACCCAACCTAACCCAACCCAACCCTGACCAAACCCAACCCTGACCCAACCCAACCCCTAAACCAACCCAACCCTAACCCAACCAAACCCTGCCCCAACCCAACCCTGACCCAACCCAACCCTGACCCAACCCAAACTTACAGAAAAATATTCTCAGTCCAGCAGAAGCAAACCTTAACCCAACCCAACCTAACCCAACCCTGACCCAACCCTAACCCAACCTAACCCAACCCAACCCTGACCAAACCCAACCCTGACCCAACCCAACCCCTAACCCAACCCAACCCTAACCCAACCAAACCCTGACCCAACCCAACCCTGACCCAACCCAACCCTGACCCAACCCAATCTTACAGAAAAAATATTCTCAGTCCAGCAGAAGCAAACCTTAACCCAACCCAACCTAACCCAACCCCTGACCCAACCCTAACCCAACCCTAAACAACTCAACCCTGACCCAAACCAACCCAACCCTAACCCAACCCCTAACCCAACCCAACCCTAACCCAACCAAACCCTGACCCAACCCCTGACCCAACCCTAACCCAACCCTAAACAACTCAACCCTGACCCAAACCAATCTTACAGAAAAATATTCTAATAAGTCCAGCAGAAGCAAACCTTGACCCAACCCAACCGAGCCCAACCCTGACCCTAACCCAACCACACCCTGACCGAACCCAACCCTGACCCAACCCAACCCTGACCCAAGCCCTGACCCAGCCCAACCCTGACCCAACCCTGACCAAACCCAACCCTGACCCAACCGTGAGCCAACCAAACCGTGACCTAATCCTGACCCAACCCAACCCTTAAAAGAATATTGCAAGTTTCCACCTGGGTGTGTTGCACTTTAGCATCACCACTACTTTGTGTGCCCATATTCCTCTAAAATGTAGTCAGATCAGTCGGAATTCAAATATGCCCAAAGTCTAGAACAAAACGAACATTATCAAACCATTTTAGAAGACTTTAATTACTTTGTTGATGAAAAACATTACGAGTATTCAAAGGCACTAAAGGCGGCTATAAGAAGAAACGATGCATTCTTTGAAGAGCTTCTAGATGAGGAGGAGGAAGATGAAAGCAGCGACGAAGAAAGTGATATGGATGACAGTGAAGCAGATGAAGAAAAATAGACTTATTTGACTAAACTTTATAATAAAGACCTTGTAAATCAACAAATATTGTAATATTGTTATAGATTTAAGCTGTATGTATTTAAGTGTATTTAAGTGTAATTAAGTGTATTTAAGTGTATTTAAGTGTATTAATAAACCTATTCATTATATGTCTTGTTTTTTCTTTGCTTGAACTACAACTTGTTGAACAACAACTGGCTAAAGAGCATGTGGTTGAACAACTTGAACATGTTGTTGAACATGTTGAACAACAGCTTATTGAACAATTGTTGTACAATTGCTAAACAACTTGTTGAACAATAGTTTGACGTAAAAATAATTCAAACACATGTTTGAATGGTGGACGCACGCCATTCCAACAACCACCTATATAAATTACTGTAAACTAAGACATCAAACTGAATCCAACGGTGAAATTTTCATGCAAATCCGTCAACTATAGCGGAAGTTATCCCACTTTTTCACTTTTTACAAAATTAAAAATGGTAGTATATATGCACACAGCCAGCTGCGCAAATAGCCTATAACTACTTAAGGTTAGAACTAGATATAAAACTGAATCAAACAATGAAAGTTTCAAACAAATCCGTCAATCATAAGTTATTCCACTTTTAACTTACCATTTTAAGGTGAATTAATGATACATACAGCCAGCTGCGCAACCAGTCCAAACTAGATATAAAACTGAATCAAACAGAGAAATTTTCATGCAAATCGGTCAAGTATAACACTTAGGGTCACACTGCAACTCCAAGCAGCTAGACACTGCTGCCTCAGAAAAACAAAAAGCCTGACACCGCTGTCTACGTTGTTGATGACGAAGTCTGATTACGCAGTCTGATTACACTGATGACGAAATGCTGCTGATGATGATTGCAGGTTGTATGACGCCATTTTCTTTCTAAGTAAACACTGCATTTCAAACGAAAAAAAAGAAACATGGAGTACAAAGAGTAAAATAAGCAAAACATTTTATCATGGTGTTGGTATGTATGCATGAGAGTGTGGGGAAAAAAGTTGCTATCAGAAGGTTGAAATACCTATGCGACTTATGAAATGCTCAGTCGTGGTGTGTGTGTGTGTGGAGAGAGAATGTGGGGTAAAAAAAATTGCTATCAGAAGGTTGAAATACCTATGTGGCTTTTGAAATGCGCAGTCGTGGTGTGTGGAGAGAGAGTGTGAGGGGAAAAAAGTTGCCATCAGAAGGTTGAAATACCTATGTGGCTTATGAAATGAAATGCTCAGTCGTGATGTTGGTGTGTGTGGAGAGAGAGTGTGGGGGAAAAAGATGCCATCAGAAGGTTGAAATACCTATGTGGCTTAAAATGCTCAGTCGTGCTGTTGGTGTGTGTGGAGAGAGTGGGAAAAAATCATCACAATCTGGACCACCTCTGACGTCACTATGACGTCACTTCCGGTCCAGACGTCACTTCCGGTCCAGACGTCACTTCCGGTCCAGACGTCACTTCCGGTCCAGACGTCACTTCCTGGCGTAGAACTGTTGTTTACTGTTGTTTACTTCGTTGCCATGACAACACCTATGACGCCTCTTCCGGTCCAGACGGCACTTCCGCTATGACGTCACTTCTGGTCCAGACAGTATAACGTCATCAAGTGCGGTAGAACTCTTATTTCTATACTACTAGTGAGACATAATGAGTATTCAAAATTCCCCAATTAAGGGGGTCCGCCGCCTCAAGTTGTATGCAATGCTTGAGTGTAAATAATATTTATTATCTATTATTACTTTTACTTACTTTAATTTGTTCGCTTCTGTCGTTTCTAGTACGTAGTTGTTTTAGTTCACGGAAGGTATACTTTCGTTTTTCACCTTGAGCTTATACGACTCTATTTCTACACTACAGCGGAATGTGCGTGTTTATTCAAATTTATATTTATTTATACACATAATAATGGCGACATAATTTTACTTTTAATACTTAGGGATACAATTATATATATATATATATATATATATATATATATATATATATATATATATATATATATATAATTTTTTTCTGAGAAGAGAAATTGAGGAAAGATATGGTTTCAGTACTTATTTTGAAGTAAAGTAACACATGCGTACCTTGAAAATATATACAGCCTTTTCAAAATGAGAACAAGGACTAAATAAATGTCGATTGCCTTATCAGTTTATATTTGAATAATTTAAAAAAAATGGATGTAAAAGATCATTTTGAAAACTACATATGAAGGACAAATAAATAAATAAAGTTTTGTGATTTTCAAGATGATTTGATTGAATTAGGATGATTAAATAATTCATTTTAAAGACGTATGTTCAATTTTTCACGCAAACGCCATGCTTTCTAAATGACAGTATAGCGGAGTAGTGTGGTTTATTTGCTCCCTTTAAAATGGCGACAATAAGGAGGTCGATTTTATTTTACAATGTATTCGAGAATACCATGTTTTTGACCAGAATATCAAAGTACACTGCAGCGAACAACTTATCACAGTGTTTCTGAATTCACTATTTGCCCAGCCACAAGCTAATAGCTGCCCATGGTTCTGTTTGCATCAATAAGTGACGTCATTTGTAGTGCATGCTATTCTTATTCATACAAGTCTGCTGTGCAAAAGCATATGAAAGTACAGTTGCTTCCTCATTGATACATGTATATCAGTTACACCATTTGAATGTTTAAACAAAATAAACACTCACATGAATGGATATACACACTTATTCTACAAGTACACAATCTTCATATAAGTTACTACAGATGACTACAAGAAAGTGTTATATAATGTTATAATATTCATAATTTGATATTACAATAGAGTATTGTCACTGACACCTACAAAAACATCCACAAGATAGGAAAAACATATATTAGATACATAAAGATCCACTCAGGAAGTGATCAAAGAAAGAGAAAGATGAAAAAAGGAAAAAAAAAACATGATACAATCATAAAGATGCTAGCTCAAAAAGCTGAGTACAGAACCAGCTACAAAAGAGCATATTGACATATTTTTTTCACGTAATACCTTTACTCATAAGTTTTGCAATCCTTTATCAATATGGGAGGTTGTTTTACATCACATAAGGATATGAGTAGTGTTCTCCAAGTGGGGGATATTATTGAGTCAAGGCATGCACTGAAAAAATGTACTTTTACGGAATATAGAGACGAGATTTGTACACTAGTTTATAGGCATGATGGGGCATTGCTAGGCAAATTGTTAGTCTCTCGTGACAGTTATGAGATAGTATTGCACTTGTTGGAAAACAGTACAATTAAAGTTGATAATTGGCTTCATAAGATACGAAAGGATAAAGTTCTCTTTGAAACGATAATGGATAAACTGGAAAATGTCATAACGTTGGATCATGAACAACTCATTATCAGCATGATTAAACATGCAATAGTGAATGCTTATTCTGTCGATGTAATCCACTCAGTTAGTTTGCTATGGGATAAATTATATGAAAACAAAGTACCCTCACAAAATGTAAAAGTAACAACGTTATGTGAGTTTTACTTGGATCTGATTCGTTTCCATGATAGCGCCCACAGTGACACGGAATCTAGCATGGACACCTTTTACGACGATGACATCACCAAGGGTAGCCTGGGTTCAAATGAAACATATACGCACAAAATAATATCGATTGTCGGAGAAGCTTTAAAGGTGGGGATACCTAATCACATAGATCTGTTCTTTAAACATCATCCTAAGGTGTTCATGGTTATTGAACCTTCAAACAGTAACTTTTTATATCTATGTTTACAGCGTTACATCTTAAGATCGAAAAATCCCAGTAAAGAACTAAAGAAATTAGCAAAAGTAAACGACGCTTCAAGCCTTAACAAATGGTATCAAGAAACTAAATTTTTATCATCAAGCCAGTCAGTAAACGATACTGATGACTGCTCAGACACTGATAAAGTCGTGACTAAACTTCTTCTTAAAATGAAAGATCTGCAAAACCATGAAAACAGTGTTGAAGCTCAACAAGTGAGACAAGCCGTCTTGTGGATCCTTGAACAAATGTGCCAGATGGATCAATGCGAAAACAATGATATTAAAGATGTGTTTTTGCCTAAAGCCTTCATATTAACTGGGAGTAGTCACGAAGGTACAAGATCACTTTTCCCTGACGAATATGACGTGTTATTATTATTTCGTAGTGCGTTGGATAAGTATATCATTTCCAATATTATCCGTAAAGCTTTGTATAAAATAAATCTTTACAAAGACAAGGACAGTCGACTGATATTAGACGGGTTCAAGGTGAGCAGCCTGGGCAGATATCCTTGCATCCATATACTCTGGGCAGGTCGTAATTATAGAGATATGAAGATCTCTATAGACATTGTCCCTGTAATCGCAACAAAAGCAGTAATTGAAGAAAGGATGCAGTTTAACAAACACGCATACTTGCAAACGGCAACAAGCGAGCAAGGTCCAAAGCTTTATTTTGACACCATACGTCGCACTGATAACAACTTTTCGCAGTACGAAAGTCATATCATAAGTGTAATCCCTTCTCATGTCAGGGAAGGTTACCAATTAGCAAAGGCTATTCGCATTTCAAACATTATCAGGCCTACTTTCCAACAGCTAATATCCCTCGGTGTAACAGATGATGTGCATAACATTATTCGATCGTACATGCTGAAGACGTGTGTACTCTTCTTGACACATTCAAATATACAAACCCAACGTAATGAGTGCCAGAGTCCGTTGTGTTGGGCAATTAGGGTTTACGCTTTACTGAAAAAATGTTTGAATACAGGTTCAATGAAAGAATATTTTGTTCCTAGGGACCTTTTTCATCCATGTAAACATCTTTTAACCGCTCCAGTAGCACGCTACAGGTGCTGCAGAGAACACAAATCCAGGCTAGTCATTGTTGGCCGACTCTTGGACGTCCTCAAGCAATACAAGGAACTCCACGGAGACGCCATCCACACGGACGGTGGACTTAATAGCCATTTTCAGTCTAGCGCCAACGGAAAGATGGCGGAAAAAGCAACGCGGTGTCCATGCACGTACGACGACTCTGAGCATCTGAGACCTGCTCCATTCTATATATTTGGTTATCCTAGTGGTGAAATCCAGTCAGGAAACACTGATATCAATCAATCCAATTCTGAAATCCTAGCTGCCATTCGCGCGATTCATCACCTTTAAGTTACTAATTAAGCAATTATATGACAAAAATGTTATTAAATTATGTGGCTTTTTTCATCTCACCTAAACTAAACATGTTTTGTGCAGGACGTGTCAATTGATTATGTCAAAATTTTCTAATACGTTTTCATGTCACTTAACTTGGATTTGTTCGTGCTCCAAAGAATGTAGCCCATGACTATGTCGATCAGACCTTTCAGTTCCCAAGGATCCACTGGCAATTTGCCATCAAAATTATATCATGGACACTAATATTCGTTAGGCACTTATCAAAAAGCTCAAAATATTGTTTTCATTCATTCCATAAATTCATAATTCATGTATATTTTTACCAGAATTTTGATTGGATGATCAAATTTTAAGTAAATGGTGTAACGGAGGAATAAAACAGGAAACCGCTAAGCTTTGAGGCCTGTAAGATTCGTTTATTAACTATTCTGTGTTCTATTCTGTATGTTGGCTCAGATGAAACTTACGTTTTACAGTCGGTTAAGATTAAAATAAAATCAGTGAACATATATTTATGCGTAATTAATTTAGAGAGTAGCAATAAAATGTCTAGCACAATAGCCTTCGAAAAGCAAAAGTTTTTTTTTGTGTGTTTAATTTAAAAGAGAAAAGTGATTTACATTCTCTTGATCGTTTTAATGGGTTAGGGTTAGGGTTAGGGTTAGGGTATAGAGCTAAGGGTGTACATGGCTCCCCGTACCATGGCTCCCCGTACCAAAGAAATGATAGAAAACAACTTCTGATTGGCTGACATATTTATGACGTCATCGATGATTGACAGCTGTAATTTGGTCAGTGACCATAGGTCACGCAAGGTAACCCCGGGTCACAACCCTATAAACGCAAGAAAATGCAACCCGGGTTAAGACCCTAACCCCGACCCTGACCCCAACCTTGACCCTGACCCTGACCCTAACCATAGGGTATAGAGATGAGGGTTAGTTAGGGTTAGGGTTAGGGTTAGGGTTAGGGTATAGAGTTAGGGGTTAGGGTTAATGTATAGGGATGATTTTGTCATTTAATTACCTATTAGTTGGTACCAACTCTGATCGTAACCCTAACCCAAGTGGTTAGTGTAGGGTTAGTAGGGCTGTTGGTTAGGGTATAGAGATTAGGCTTAGGGTATAGAGATGAGGTTTCAAATGGCTCTGTTACAATATCGCTCTATGATGATCTAAATGATAGAAAACTTTTGATTGACTGACATACTTATAGCGTCATCGATGATAGACAACTCTATTTACTCTTATTCCAATCCTTGACCCTGACACTAACCCTGACACGGACCCCGACCTTGACCCTAACCCGGACACTGACCCAACCCAACCCTGATCCAAAGAAATCCAAACCTTACCCAACCCAACCCAACCCTGACCAACCCAACCCTTATAAACATATTCTAAGTCCAGCAAAAGACAACCTTAACCAAACCCAACTCAACCCTGACACAACCCAATCCTGACCAACCCAATCGAACTAAACCCTGACCCAACTCAACCCCGCCCTTGTTAAAAAATTATTCAAAGTTCCATCCGAAGTCAACCTTGATCCAACGCATCCAAACTCTGAACCAACCCTATTAAAAACATTCCAATCCTTATATAAAAAAACCCAATAATGCAAAAATAAAAATATAAAAAATATATATAAAAGTCCAGCACAAGACAAACTTCAACCCAACCCATCCCATCCCTGACCCAACGCAACCTTGACCCATCCCAACCCCGACCCAACCCAGTCCTTACCCAACCCTGACACAACCCATTCAAACGCTGACCCCCCCAACACTTACCAAACCAAACCCAATCCTAACCCAACCCTTATAGAAAAATATTCATCCATCACAAGTAAACCTTAACCCAACCCAACCCAACGCTGATCCAACCCATGACGCGACGGGTTAAGGTTAGGGTTAGGGTTATTATAATAGGGTGGATAGAAGCAAAAAGTGCCCATCGCAGAAAAAGTTGGGCACTTGGTCTTGTATATAAGTAAATATGCAAATTATGTGGCCATAAAGGAATCATAAATATATGTGCAAATTAGTCACGTGTCCAATAAATTAGGTCTAGTACCCCATTAACTAGGTCAAGGGTACTCGATGTGATGCATGGAAGGGGTACCCAGGGTTATAGGTGGGCTCGAACCACCAACCTTCCGACCTGATCATATAGGTTTAGGGTTAGGCCTCCTAGGGGGTCGCGTGACTGATGACGTCACGATGATTGACAGGTGTGGTAGAATGCCCACTTTCCCCCAACTGAACATCAAGCCATGAGGCCTTTGAATGTATAGCTCTGTTCCATTATAGCCCACCCATCAGGCTAGTGAACATGTAGCCCTGTTCGGTTATTGCCCAATCGTCAGGCTTGTGAACATTTAGGCCTGTTCCATTGTAGCCCAAAGCGATAGCTTTGTGAAAGCATTTAAAGAGGCTAACTAATCTATTTATAGACGGTTCATGGAGGCCTGTCTTGTCACTATATTAAAGCTTAGGGGGGATTTTGGGGTGAGGGAGTGGGGAGTTCAAAAGCTACCTACTTGTCTAAGGTTAGAGCCAAAGGGCTTCTGTGGTCCAAGGTAAAAGCGTGATTCTTTTTCTATTTTGATTTGTGTTTTTCAAACGACGCGATGATAATTAAACTCTTTTCACGTCCGTCGCTACCAGAAGAATTTCACGCACCACTACATGATATTATTAAGGCTGGAGATTTTGGTGGCAGAGGTAAGATCCCGCAACACCAACCCCCCTCCACCAGCACAAGCCTAACCAGTGATTACGGTCTTGTTTTATCAGAAAATGAGAAGCTAAAGATACAACATAAATAAATAAAGATAACAATTTTCTGTACTTTCTCTGTACAAAATTATTTGTTTTATAGGTTTAGGGTCAGGCCTCCCAGGGGGGTCGCGTGACTGATAACGTCACGATGATTGAAAGTTTATACACGCATACGCATTTACATACGCACATACAGCCGACGGATACTGACGACGGATGTCCCTCTGTTGATGTGGTAAGTGAGGATGGAGTGGCTAATACTCATGTGTTCCCACAAGAAGGTGGTTTTTTCAGTTTTGTTTAAAAAACTGGGGTATTATTTAGAGCATGACTCTTTAAAGAAGACCGATCTAGAGAATTTAAAGAAATACTAATCGAAATTGTGGGAGAAGCATTTTTAAAATTGGCAACCAAATAATTTTCAGATCACCCCATTTTACCACTTTTTGGAGGATCGCCAAAAAAGGGGCCTACTGAGATAGCATTCACACAAAATTTGAAAGGAATACGATGAAATCTGAATTTGAAGAAGAATTTTAAGTAAATGTTTACATACGTTCATACATACGACAGATGTCCCTCTATTGATGTGGTAAGACCAGTTGGACGAAGTCGGCTGGCCTAAAGAAGTGAGGAGGGAATGGATTATATTCATTCAGTACTATGTGTTTCCCACAAGAGGACGATTTTTTTTCAGCGTTTGGCTAAAAAACAGCGTATTATTTGGAACACTCCGCGTTTAGGGATCGTTTTAAAAGTCATCGCCACGCATGGTAACTAATTAGTACGTGACAGACGAATTGAAATTATCTATATATCTCATTGAGACCTATTCTGGAATAGGCACTTTACTCATACAGGACAAAAATGTTTAAATTCTTATTTATTTGATAAATTCTTCTAAAACATATTGAGTGGTGCAATCATCACATACAATATTCATACTACAGGGGTCTCTGCCACCCCGTCTCCCACCCCCTTCCCTTTCTCCTTCCCCGGCTAACGTTTTGCCGCACACATATATAAAATTCAGATTGATGATGTCAGTCCGTGTACTTTTCGCCCTTTCAATATTTTATTCCAAATGTAAAAGAGAAAGTGGAAATTTGCCGATGTTTTTTTTTAACCAATTGTTTAAACGACTACAATGAACCTGGAACATAATCATACACTCCTTTCTGAGAAACGATTATGTTTTTGTTGCTATTATAAATAGTTCTAATCATTACTGGTGACAAAAATGAAACCTCCATATTTCTTGTTTTTTTTTTAATTTTAACGTCAGGGCAATTCGAGAAATCAGCATTTGCATGCGTTTCTTTGACCCAGTTATGGGTCAGATTTTAGCATGGTGCAAATGGCAAGTGTATTTCAAAGTGAATCAATTGGGAATTCCCAAGCACTGGGGTGAGTATAATGGCTATTGATTCCCAAATAATACAACAAAGCTTTTAACTTTTTACTTGGTTTAAATGAATAATAATTTGTTGTTGCATCTATTATAACATCATTCCTGCAGACGTGGCCTTTAACATTTAGTATTTGATTGACAGGCTACGAGATCTGGTACTGGTATCCCGGATGTTGGGGGGGGGGGGCACTTGATATCTTATGTGTTACATGCGTGTCCAAAAAAAAAATGTCGAAAAAGGGGTAACGTCGAGACGCGATCCACACGGAGTGTCAATTTCGTTGGAAGAGGGTCTTTTCATTCAGTACTCCGCGATACCCACAAAAAGGGTTCTTTCAGAAATGTACTCTGAAAATATGGTTAAATGTGGTTAATATTTATACCTAAGCATTCGAGCTTTAGGGTCGTTTTAAAATGTCATAGACACGCACGTTGGTACCTGAGTGACCTCCCTCGGGCTGCTCTATAATTGTTGTTAAGGTTGTGCTCCCTCTCGCAGTGGGGTTTGGTGGGACGGAAAGATGCTGCAAATGTCTAGATCTTTCTCAGTAAGGACTCCGTCCCCCCACCCCCACTTATTCGGTAGGGGAAGCGGGATGTTTTTCAGTGAAATCTTACGGTAGCCAACATCAGAAGCTGTTTGAGAGACGCTTTACCAGACAAAAAAGAAACCATCAGCTGTAGTACATCTGTTTTTTAGACATACCCCTCCGCCTTAACTCCCCCCTCCAAAAAAAAAAAAAAAAACAGAAACAAAAAAAAAAAAAAAAAAAAAAACACTTGATAGAGTTTTGATACGTAATCCGAATATCAGTCGATAAATTCTTAGACTTTAAATAATAATGCAGAAATTAGTCAATAAATGTACTGCTGTATTAAAGACCAGTATCACGATATTACATCAATATTTAAAAGACAGGGGCAGAAAGGTAATACAGTATCAGACCAGTAAAATAAAAAAAAATATCGGCCGACCAGCGGTCATCTAACATTACAAAGTGAAAAATGATTCATTCGGAAACACTCGCTATAAAGTGACAGCCTGGGACATATCACTATTATAACATCGCACCTCCATTTCCGGGGTGATACAACTACCCGTTACCAGGGATAGCAAAATTTATCACACTAGGAATATTCAAGTTTTAATTTTTCCATTTCACAGAATTTTATATCAATTTTCTAAAACGAGGCATGCCAACAAACGGTCGCTGTTATATCTCAATTATGTATAAACAAAGAGTTGATTTGTAATTTAGTTCCTCCCTTTTGTGAGTACTATGTTCGCAGAACACTCCTTATATATTGAATCTATATTTTGCCTAAATGTAAAAGTTTCTGTTTCTATTTTAAATCTCACGACCAATCCTTCTGAGGCGCGTGAGTCATGTCTTTTTTTGTAGCTTGCTTAATTTTCGCTTGTTTAGATAATGTCAGATTTCATCATTATCATCGTCATCATCATCATAAAAAACACCCTCAGATGGACAATTTAAACTTTGTACCAGCCTATTACATGGCAACGTGGGACGAAAAATCCATCACAGAATTGATATAAGTAGACACTAAAATAACATTTAGGGTTAGGGTTAGGGTTAGGGTTAGGGTTAGGGTTAGTGTAGGGTTAGGGTTAGGGTTAGGTGATAAAGGGTCGGAAGTGTGTACGAAGCAGAGGATGCTGCTGACGTCACACCCCGTGATCGCAGCTGCAAAGGCCTGACGGCATTAGCCGCCTGGGATAATACCTGGCGCCTTGATCGTGCACGCATATTTTCCACCCGACCCACTAGGCAACCACCGTACCCCACAGGTCTTTATCAGACAGCGGTCGCCGTTGGGCACCCCCAAAAAGGGGGTCCGGCGCCTAGCGGGGTTGAGGAGAGGTGGGACCCTGTGTCAGGTTTTTAACCTTGGGTAGACTGCATCGCTGAATCACGTTCCGAAGTACCAGTAGGGATCGGGTTAAGGTTAGGGTTTAGGGTTTTAGGGTCAGTGTTGGGGTTAGGGTGTGGTCCTGCTATATGAGAGCAGGGAAGTGGGGGAAGTGATGAGGTCCGGGGCACGGGGAAACTTCCTGATGGATTTATTTTGAAGGGGATTAGGTATCAGGTGGGGCCTTAGGGTTAGGGTTGGGAAGGGTGTTAGGGTTAGGATTTCAGTTGGAGGAAGGATTGTTGGTTGGGACTTGAGGTGAAGATCGCGTAGGGTAAGGTTTGGCGTTGGATTTGGGCCTTAGGGTTAGGGTTTAGGTTTAGAATTGGGTTTAGGGTTAGGATTAGGGTTAGGGTTTAGGGTTTAGGGTTTTAGGGTTAGTATTGGGGTTAGGGCCTGGTCCTGCTTATATGGGAGCGGGAAAGTGATGCGAAATCGTGTGGTCCGGGGCACGGGGGTGTCTCCTGACGGAGTTATGGTGAAGGAGATTGAGTATAGGAAGGGGCTTAGGGTTAGGGATGGGATAGGCGTTAGGTTTATTGTTTCATTTGGGGAAAGGGGTGTTGGGACTTAGGGTTAAGGCCGCGTAGGTTGAAGTTTGGGGTTGGAGTAGTTTTTTACGATCAGGGTTTAGGTTTGGAGTTGGAAAGGAAGATGCTTGATATGTGTATCGATCCGGGGTGGGTGCTGTTTCGGGGGTGAAAGTTTGGTAGCCGGGTGTGGGATGATTGTAGGGATTATTGTGGTGATTATTTGACGAGTCAGGATTCATAGGGTGAGGGTAGTTGGTGGAGGCCCATGCTCCGCACCTTAATATGTAAGGTTTGGGGATGGGCCAATATATGCGAGCTGAGGGAGCGGGATGGGAATGCTCGCTCGACACGTGTTTCGTTCCTGTCACGCCGGAACTCATCAGGAGCAGCGTCGCACCGTGGAAGAGGCTTGCGAAATTTACGCAAGTACTTCCATGCGAAATAACAAGGCAAGTATTCCACAACGGCTGTAATGATGGTGGTGGAATATTTGTCCGGGGATAATGTTTGGTAGGAATGAGAGTTAAGGGGATGTGTGGATGGCGTGTTATGGTAGGGGTGTGGGAGATGGTAGGGAATTTTAAGTTATGAAGATTTTAAGGAGAACGTTCGGGAGGTAGTGGAAGAGTGTTTTATGATGTGGTTTAATCGGGATGTGGATATGGGGGCGGAAGTAATGGCTCTCTGGGTCAAATGGGGAATGGGGGGTTGCGGAGTAGGGCTGCTGATAGGTATATACATGTATAGACATGTAGGGAAGTGGGGATTACCCGGTGAGGGGGGAATTGGACTGAGTTATGTTGTGCTGATGTGTTATTATGGTTGGACCGGGGGAAGGGGTTTTTGGAGAGTTGCGTGGGAGCAAGGGGGATCTCATGTAAAGGAAGTAGGGAAAAAGGAAGGTGAAAAAAGGGGGGCGTGTTTGGTGGTGGAGGTTGTGTAAATGTAAGAAATTGCAGTGCTTTATTCAATTCGTAGTCAATTTTGGGGAATGTATATAAGGGTATGGATTCATCGTGTAAGAGAATGCGGTCTAGTTACCAAAATGTTGGGGTAAGGGCTGGGACGGGGGGATGTGGACTAGGTATCCCTGTTAGGGTGTGTGGGGGGTGAACATAGTACCGTTGGGATACGTGACACAAACTTGTAGGGGTGGGGGGGGCGCACGGATTGAGGCGCAATGGGTAAAAAACGGGGATATAAAAGAACAAAGAGATCAAATTTCCACGTGATTTTTGCTTAAAATGACAATAATGTAAGGAATAAGTAATTAATTATATGAATAATGATACCTTGTTGTGTGTCCGTTAAGTTCCAGTTAAGGTTTTGTAATAATATCCTGAGAAGATTGGTTAGATGTGCTTTTTCCATCTTATTTGACGTTTGTTTGTGTATTGTAAAAATAGCTGTCTTAGCGGTGGCTATCCAAGGCCAGGTGGCAGTGTACTGGATTAGGGTTAATGAGGTGAGTATCCCGGTAAGATACAGGCGAGATGCCATGCATGTTGTGACATCATCGGAATGCTGTGTTGGTTGGAGAAATATCCCAAGTTGCCTTGTGTTTGGGTGTGTGCCGGATGTTTAGTTAATGGAGAAGGGGCAGGGAGCCCCTGCGCATAGGATTATATTTTCGGTTTGCGTCGGGGCATGGAGAGGTTGGGGTGGGGGTGGTGGGGCTTGAAAGGTAATAACGGGGGGTGGGGAGTGTTTCCCATAGTGTGTTATATAATATAGAGGTTGGGGCTGTCGTGTATGAGGGGTGTCCATCTGGAGTAGGTAAGGGTGATGGTATGAGCATGGATCCGTAGTTCAACGGTGGGTCGTGGGGGTGTGGCCGTTGGGGTGGGGGATGGGCCGGAAGTGAAGGTTGTAAAACCAGGAGTTGGCCATTTCTCATAGGAAGTATGGCATGTGACCCCTTAAATTAAGGCTCTCGGTCGTGGCTATTCAGTTCTGAGACCCCAAATAATTTTTGTTGACCCTGGTGACTATGTTGACTTGATGTTTGAATTAAGGTACTTAGAGTTGATTTTAGGGTCGGATGAGGAGGGAGAAGTGTATAGGGGTGGTGTGGTGGTCCAGTATGGGTCGGGGGTTGACCGGAAGTAAAGTTTGCAAAACCGGAAGTGGACCATTTCTGGTAGGAAGTATGGCATGTGACCCCTTAAATTAAAGGTCTCGGTCGTGGCTATTCAGTTCTGGGACCCAAAATAATTTTTGTTGACCCTGGTGGCCATGTTGACTTGATGTTTGAATTAGGTAGTTAGAGTGGAACTTTGGTTCGGATGAGGAGGGGTAAGTGTAAATTAGGTGGTGTAGTGGTCCAGTATGGGTCGGGGGTTGACCGGAAGTAAAATTTGCAAAACCGGAAGTGGACCATTTCTCATAGGAAGTATGGCATGTGACCCCTTAAATTAAAGGTCTCGGTCGTGGCTATTCAGTTCTGCGACCCAAAATAATTTGTGTTGACCCTGGTGACCATGGTGACTCGATGTTTGAATTTAGGTAGCTAGAGTTGAACTTTGGGTCGGATGAGGAGGGGTAAGTGTAAATTAGGTGGTGTAGTGGTCCAGTATGGGTCGGGGGTTGACCGGAAGTAAAATTTGCAAAACCGGAAGTGGACCATTTATCATAGGAAGTATGGCATGTGACCCCTTAAATTAAAGGTCTCGGTCGTGGCTATTCAGTTCTGGGACCCAAAATAAATTGTGTTGACCCTGGTGACCATGGTGACGCGATGTTTGAATTTAGGTAGTTAGAGTTGAACTTTGGTTCGGATGAGGAGGGGTAAGTGTAAATTAGGTGGTGTAGTGGTCCAGTATGGGTCGGGGGTTGACCGGAAGTAAAATTTGCAAAACCGGAAGTGGACCATTTCTCATATGAAGTATGGCATGTGACCCCTTAAATTAAAGGTCTCGGTCGTGGCTATTCAGTTCTGGGACCCAAAATAATTTGTGTTGACCCTGGTGACCATGGTGACTCGATGTTTGAATTTAGGTAGCTAGAGTTGAACCTTGGATCGGATGAGGAGGAATAAGTGTAAATTAGGTGGTGTAGTGGTCCAGTATGGGTCGGGGGTTGACCGGAAGTAAAATTTGCAAAACCGGAAGTGGACCATTTTTTAAAAGAAGTATGGCATGTGACCCCTTAAATTAAAGGTCTCGGTCGTGGCTATTCAGTTCTGGGACCCAAAATAATTTGTGCTGACCCTGGTGACCATGGTGACTTGATGTTTGAATTAATGGGGTTAGAGTTGATTTTAAGACCGGAGGTCTCGGTAGTGGCTATTCAGTTCTCGGACTCAAAATAATTTTGTTGACCCTGGTGACCATGGGTTAGGGTTAGGATTAGGGTAGAGTTTTTGGGTTAGGAATCAGGGTTAGGGCTATGGAACCCTTGTGACCCTGGTTACTCCATGTTTCAATTATGTGGGCTCGGGTTGATATTAAGTTGAGAGAAGGAGGAGGGACTGGTGACCATGGTAACTCTATGTTTGGATTAAGGGGTTTAGAGTTGATTTTAAGGTCGGAGGAGGAGGGAAAGTGTAGAAGGGGTGGTGTGGTGTTCCAGTACTGAGTAGAGGACTGAGTCGGGAATATATAGTCAACTATCGGTCGGGGTTGACCGAAAGTGGAAAGTGTAAGACAAGAAGTTGACCATGTTTCGTGGGTTAAATGTTGGTTTATGCTTGAGTTAGGAGTTAGGGTTAGGGGTATGTAACCCTGGTGGCCCTGGTGACACCATGTTTCAAATATGTAGGCTAGGGTTGATGTTAAGATCGGAGGAGGAGGGAGGGATGAGGAGGGGATAATATAGTCAACCACCGGTCGAGGCTGATCGGAAGGTAAAATTGTAGGACCGGAAGTAGACCATGTTTCAAAGGTTATATGTTGGGGAATGTTCAGGTTAGGGTTAGGAATAGGGCAGAGCTTTTGGGTTAGGAATCAGGGTTAGGGCTAAAGAACCCTTGTGACCCTGGTGGCTCCATGTTTCAACTATGTAGGCTCGGGTTGATATTAAGGTGAGAGGAGGGAGGACTAAGTTGGGGATAATGTAGTCGACTATCGGTCGGGGTTGACCGAAAGTGAAAAGTGGAAGACCAGAAGTTGAATATGTTCCAATGGTTAAATGTTGGTTTGTGTTTGGGCCAGGGTAGAGTTTAGGGTTAGGAGTTAGGGTTAGGGCTTTGGAACCCTGGTCACCTTGGTGACTCCATGTTTCAAATATGTAGGCTAGGGTTGATATTAAGGTGAGAGGGGGAGGGGGGGACTGAGTCGGGATAATGTGGTCAACTCTCGGTCGGGGTTGACCGGAAGTGAAAACTGTAAGACTGGAAGTTGACCATGATTCAAAGGTTTGATGTTGGGTTATGTTTGGGTTATCGTTAGGGTTTGGCTAGCTTTCTCCTGGTGGAAGTGGGCTATGGCAGATGTCAGGGCAATGACAGTGTTTACTGTAGGGTATGGCATGAGGAACGTTGGATGATGCAGCCGTTGGTCCCCAAGAGTGGATAACTCTGGCTTTAGTTAGGTGATAAAGGGTCGGAAGTGTGTACGAAGCAGAGGATGCTGCTGACGTCACACCCCGTGATCGCAGCTGCAAAGGCCTGACGGCATTAGCCGCCTGGGATAATACCTGGCGCCTTGATCGTGCACGCATATTTTCCACCCGACCCACTAGGCAACCACCGTACCCCACAGGTCTTTATCAGACAGCGGTCGCCGTTGGGCACCCCCAAAAAGGGGGTCCGGCGCCTAGCGGGGTTGAGGAGAGGTGGGACCCTGTGTCAGGTTTTTAACCTTGGGTAGACTGCATCGCTGAATCACGTTCCGAAGTACCAGTAGGGATCGGGTTAAGGTTAGGGTTTAGGGTTTTAGGGTCAGTGTTGGGGTTAGGGTGTGGTCCTGCTATATGAGAGCAGGGAAGTGGGGGAAGTGATGAGGTCCGGGGCACGGGGAAACTTCCTGATGGATTTATTTTGAAGGGGATTAGGTATCAGGTGGGGCCTTAGGGTTAGGGTTGGGAAGGGTGTTAGGGTTAGGATTTCAGTTGGAGGAAGGATTGTTGGTTGGGACTTGAGGTGAAGATCGCGTAGGGTAAGGTTTGGCGTTGGATTTGGGCCTTAGGGTTAGGGTTTAGGTTTAGAATTGGGTTTAGGGTTAGGATTAGGGTTAGGGTTTAGGGTTTAGGGTTTTAGGGTTAGTATTGGGGTTAGGGCCTGGTCCTGCTTATATGGGAGCGGGAAAGTGATGCGAAATCGTGTGGTCCGGGGCACGGGGGTGTCTCCTGACGGAGTTATGGTGAAGGAGATTGAGTATAGGAAGGGGCTTAGGGTTAGGGATGGGATAGGCGTTAGGTTTATTGTTTCATTTGGGGAAAGGGGTGTTGGGACTTAGGGTTAAGGCCGCGTAGGTTGAAGTTTGGGGTTGGAGTAGTTTTTTACGATCAGGGTTTAGGTTTGGAGTTGGAAAGGAAGATGCTTGATATGTGTATCGATCCGGGGTGGGTACTGTTTCGGGGGTGAAAGTTTGGTAGCCGGGTGTGGGATGATTGTAGGGATTATTGTGGTGATTATTTGACGAGTCAGGATTCATAGGGTGAGGGTAGTTGGTGGAGGCCCATGCTCCGCACCTTAATATGTAAGGTTTGGGGATGGGCCAATATATGCGAGCTGAGGGAGCGGGATGGGAATGCTCGCTCGACACGTGTTTCGTTCCTGTCACGCCGGAACTCATCAGGAGCAGCGTCGCACCGTGGAAGAGGCTTGCGAAATTTACGCAAGTACTTCCATGCGAAATAACAAGGCAAGTATTCCACAACGGCTGTAATTATGGTGGTGGAATATTTGTCCGGGGATAATGTTTGGTAGGAATGAGAGTTAAGGGGATAGGGTTAGGGTTAGGGTTAGGGTTAGGGTTAGGGTTAGGGTTAGGGTTAGGGTATAGAGCTAAGGGTGCACATGGCTCCCCGTACCATGGCTCCCCGTACCAAAGAAATGATAGTAAAAAACTCTTGATTGACAGGTGTAACCCTAGGTTACCCCAAGGTAACATCGGGTCGCAGCCCTGTAAACGCAAGAAAATGCAACCCGGGGTTTGACCCTAACCCTGACGTTGACCCCAACCCTGACCCTGACCCTAACCCTGACCCTGACCCTGACCCTAACCTTGACCCTGACCCTGACCCCGACCCTGACCCCAACCTTGACCCTGAACCTAACCCCTGACCCAACCCTATAAAAATATTCTAAGTCCAACACAACTTAACCTTGACCCAACCCTTGACCTTAACCCTGACCCTGACCTTAACCCTTGACCCTGACCCTAACCCTTTGAAAAATATTCTAAGTCCAAAACAACTCAACCTTGACCCAACACTTGACCTTAACCCTGACCCTGACCGCAACCCCTGACCCTGACCCTAACCCTTTGAAAAATATTCTAAGTCCAACACAACTCAACCTTGACACAACCTTGACCCTAATCATGACCCTAACCCCTGACCCTGACCCTAACCCTGACCCTGACCCTGACCCCAACCCTGACCCTGACCCCGACCCTAACCCTGACCCCGACCCCAACCCTGACCCTGACCCCGACCCTGACCCCACCCTTGACCCTGACCCCGACCCTTATCCCAACCCTGACCCTGAACCAACCCTGTGGAAAATAGTTTAAGTCCAACAAAACTCAACCTTGACCCAACCCCAACCCAACCAAACCCAACCCAACCCTTACCCAACACTAGCCTTATAAAATATTCTAAGTCAATCACAAGACAACCTTGATCCAAACCAACCCTAAGCCTAACACATAACCTAACCCAATACCCCAACCCGATTCCCTAACCCATACTGAAAGTGGAGAAAACGTTTGATAATGTTTTGACAGTATCGTTAAAAGTCCATGATGTTTTTCTACAATTTTTATATGGTTTGATAGTGCATAAAATATTCTATCATTGGTGCAAATTTCATGCCTGTATTGTGTGTAGAGATTATAATAAAATTGATATTTTCATGTTAAAATGTCAAAATGCTCAAAAATTTGACAAGTTTTTGGCCATATCGTCAAAAGCCCTTAATGTATTTTTACAAACTTTATAAAGCGTAATAGTGTTGCAATAATCTATAAGTGACATAAATGTTTTGGCTCTATTTTATCTAGAAGTTATAAAGAAATGACATTTTTTAAATAATAGGCCAAATTTTACCCCAAATGTCATGCGTTTTTTCAATGTTTTTCAAAAAGTCTTTAAGGTATCATCATAAATTATATAGCGTTTTAAAGCCCTTGAATGCAGTTTGTAGCCCTGTTAAAATAATTTTCCTACTACTATGACAAGCATAACAAAAATTGAGTTTAAGGTCAACAATGCCCAAAAATTATGGTGTGTCTGCTACCTCGGGACCAAGTCCCGTTTTTTAAATTTCGACCCCTTCCCTTAGTCTTTCATGGCTCAAATTGCACCAAAATGATCCTTGGACTCTAAGGGTTCCTACCAAAACACATTTATTCTTATTTATTCATAAAGTCGTCATGTCATGATATCTGTCGCATGACGTTGTTTAACCTGTGCACCTTACCTGCATTTTTTTGCATAAGTGAAAATTTTAATATTTTTTGTCAAAATTTTTGATAAATAAGTTCCAACACAAATAAAATAGTATTATTACGCGCACGTTTCTGCCTTATTTCTGTTAAAATAAACGATTTTTCACGAAGTTATTACCAAAAAATGCGTTATTGGGCTGTTTCTGCCAACTTAATCGCTATAACTCGAGAAATACTTGGGTTATGGATTAGGGTTAGGGTTGGGTTAGGGTCAGGGTTATGGGTTGGGTTATGGTATAGAGTTAGGGGGTTAGAGGTTAGGGTATAGGGATGATTTTGGCATTTTATTACCTATTAGTTCGTAACAAGGGTTAGCCCTAACCCATAACCCAAGGATCAGTAGAGTTTTAGTAGAGGGTTAATAGGGTTACGGTTAGGGTATAGAGCTAAGGGTGCACATGGCTCCCCGTACCATGGCTCCCCGTACCAAAGAAATGATAGTAAAAAACTCTTGATTGACAGGTGTAACCCTAGGTTACCCCAAGGTAACATCGGGTCGCAGCCCTGGGTTAGGGTTAGGGTTAGGGTTAGGGTTAGGGTTAGGGTTAGGGTATAGAGCTAAGGGTGCACATGGCTCTGTGGACCACGGCTCTGTGGACCAAAGAAATGATAGAAAAAAACTCTTGATTGACAGGTGTAACCCTAGGTTACCCCAAGGTAACCCCGGGTCGCAACCCTATAAACGCAAGAAAATGCAACCCGGGTTGAGACCCTAACCCTGACCCTGACCCCAACCCTGACCCTGATCCCAACCTTGACCCTGACCCTGACCCCGATCCTGACCCCAACCCTGACCCTGACCCTGACCCCCACCCTGACCCCAACCTTGACCCTGACCCTAACCCCTGACCCAACCCTGTAAAAATATTCTAAGTCCAACACAACTTAACCTTGACCCAACCCTTGACCTTAACCCTGACCCTGACCCTAACCCTTGACCCTGACCCTAACCCTTTGAAAAATATTCTAAGTCCAAAACAACTCAACCTTAACCCAACCCTTGACCTTAACCCTAACCCTGACCCTAACCCTTGACCCTGACCCTAACCCTTTGAAAAATATTCTAAGTCCAAAACAACTCAACCTTAACCCAACCCTTGACCTTAACCCTGACCCTGACCCTAACCCTTGACCCTGACCCTAACCCTTTGAAAAATATTCTAAGTCCAACACAACTCAACATTGACACAACCTTGACCCTAACCCTGACCCTAAGCCTGACCCTGACCCTAACCCTGACCCTGACCCTAACCCTGACCCTGACCCCAACCCTGACCCTGACCCCGACCCTAACCCTGACCCCAACCCTGACCCTGACCCCGACCCTGACCCCACCCTTGACCCTGACCCCGACCCTTACCCCAACCCTGACCCTGAACCAAGCCTGTAAAAAATATTCTAAGTCCAACAAAGCTCAACCGTGACCCAACATCAACCCAACCCTTACCCAACAGAAGCCTTATAAAATATTCTAAGTCAATCACAAGGCAACCTTGATCCAACCCAACCCTAAGCCTGACACATAACCTAACCCAATACCCCAACCCGATACCCTAACCCATACTGAAAGTGGAGAAAACGTTTGATAATGTTTTGACAATATCGTTAAAAGTCCATGATGTTTTTCTACAAATTTTATATGGTTTAATAGTGCATGAAATATTCTATTATTATTGCAAATGTCATGCCTGTATTATGTGTAGAAGTTATAATAAAATTGATATTTTCATGTTAAAATGTCAAAATGCTAAAAAAATTGACAAGTTTTTGACCATATCGTCAAAAGCCCTTAATGGATTTTTACAAACTTTATACCGCGTAATAGCGTTGCAATGATCTATAAGTGACATAAATATTTTGGCTCTATTTTATCTAGAAGTTATAAAGAAATGACATTTTTTAAATAATGGGCCAAATTTTACCCCAAATTTCATGCGTTTTTTAAATGTTTTTGAAAAAGTCTTTAAGGTATCGTCATAAATTATATAGCGTTTTAAAGCCCTTGAACGCAGTTTGTAGCCCTGTTAAAATAATTTTCCTACTACTATGACAAGCATAACAAAAATTGAGTTTAAGGTCAACGATGCCCAAAAATTATGGTGTCTCTGCTACCTCGAGACCAAGTCCCGTTTTTTAAATTTCAACCGCTTTCCTTAGTCTTTCAGGACTCAAATTGCACCAAAATAATCCTCTGACTCTAAGGGTTCTTACCAAAACACATTTATTCTTATTTATTCATAAAGTCGTCATGTCATGATATTAATCGCATGACGTTGTTTAACCTGTGCACCTTACCTGCATTTTTTTGCATAAGTGAAAATGTTAATATTTTTTGTCAGAATTTTTGATAAATAAGTTCCAACACAAATAAAATAGTATTATTACGCGCACGTTTCTGCCTTATTTCTGTTAAAATAACACGATTTTTCACGAAGTTATTACCAAAAAAATGCGTTATTGGGCTGTTTCTGCCAACTTAATCCCTATAACTCGAGAAATACTTGGGTTAGGGATTAGGGTTAGGGTTGGGTTAGGGTCAGGGTTATGGGTTGGGTTATGGTATAGAGTTATTGGGTTAGAGGTTAGGGTATAATGATGATTTTGGCATTTTATTACCTATTAGTTCGTAACAAGGGTTAGCCCTAACCCATAACCCAAGGGTCAGTAGATTTTTACTAGAGGGTTAATAGGGTTACGGTTAGGGTTAGGGTTAGGGTTAGGGTTAGGGTATAGAGCTAAGGGTGCACATGGCTCTGTGGACCACGGCTCTGTGGACCAAAGAAATGATAGAAAAAAACTCTTGATTGACAGGTGTAACCCTAGGTTACCCCAAGGTAACCCCGGGTCGCAACCCTATAAACGCAAGAAAATGCAACCCGGGTTGAGACCCTAACCCTGACCCTGACCCCAACCCTGACCCTGATCCCAACCTTGACCCTGACCCTGACCCCGATCCTGACCCCAACCCTGACCCTGACCCTGACCCCCACCCTGACCCCAACCTTGACCCTGACCCTAACCCCTGACCCAACCCTGTAAAAATATTCTAAGTCCAACACAACTTAACCTTGACCCAACCCTTGACCTTAACCCTGACCCTGACCCTAACCCTTGACCCTGACCCTAACCCTTTGAAAAATATTCTAAGTCCAAAACAACTCAACCTTAACCCAACCCTTGACCTTAACCCTAACCCTGACCCTAACCCTTGACCCTGACCCTAACCCTTTGAAAAATATTCTAAGTCCAAAACAACTCAACCTTAACCCAACCCTTGACCTTAACCCTGACCCTGACCCTAACCCTTGACCCTGACCCTAACCCTTTGAAAAATATTCTAAGTCCAACACAACTCAACATTGACACAACCTTGACCCTAACCCTGACCCTAAGCCTGACCCTGACCCTAACCCTGACCCTGACCCTAACCCTGACCCTGACCCCAACCCTGACCCTGACCCCGACCCTAACCCTGACCCCAACCCTGACCCTGACCCCGACCCTGACCCCACCCTTGACCCTGACCCCGACCCTTACCCCAACCCTGACCCTGAACCAAGCCTGTAAAAAATATTCTAAGTCCAACAAAGCTCAACCGTGACCCAACATCAACCCAACCCTTACCCAACAGAAGCCTTATAAAATATTCTAAGTCAATCACAAGGCAACCTTGATCCAACCCAACCCTAAGCCTGACACATAACCTAACCCAATACCCCAACCCGATACCCTAACCCATACTGAAAGTGGAGAAAACGTTTGATAATGTTTTGACAATATCGTTAAAAGTCCATGATGTTTTTCTACAAATTTTATATGGTTTAATAGTGCATGAAATATTCTATTATTATTGCAAATGTCATGCCTGTATTATGTGTAGAAGTTATAATAAAATTGATATTTTCATGTTAAAATGTCAAAATGCTAAAAAAATTGACAAGTTTTTGACCATATCGTCAAAAGCCCTTAATGGATTTTTACAAACTTTATACCGCGTAATAGCGTTGCAATGATCTATAAGTGACATAAATATTTTGGCTCTATTTTATCTAGAAGTTATAAAGAAATGACATTTTTTAAATAATGGGCCAAATTTTACCCCAAATTTCATGCGTTTTTTAAATGTTTTTGAAAAAGTCTTTAAGGTATCGTCATAAATTATATAGCGTTTTAAAGCCCTTGAACGCAGTTTGTAGCCCTGTTAAAATAATTTTCCTACTACTATGACAAGCATAACAAAAATTGAGTTTAAGGTCAACGATGCCCAAAAATTATGGTGTCTCTGCTACCTCGAGACCAAGTCCCGTTTTTTAAATTTCAACCGCTTTCCTTAGTCTTTCAGGACTCAAATTGCACCAAAATAATCCTCTGACTCTAAGGGTTCTTACCAAAACACATTTATTCTTATTTATTCATAAAGTCGTCATGTCATGATATTAATCGCATGACGTTGTTTAACCTGTGCACCTTACCTGCATTTTTTTGCATAAGTGAAAATGTTAATATTTTTTGTCAGAATTTTTGATAAATAAGTTCCAACACAAATAAAATAGTATTATTACGCGCACGTTTCTGCCTTATTTCTGTTAAAATAACACGATTTTTCACGAAGTTATTACCAAAAAAATGCGTTATTGGGCTGTTTCTGCCAACTTAATCCCTATAACTCGAGAAATACTTGGGTTAGGGATTAGGGTTAGGGTTGGGTTAGGGTCAGGGTTATGGGTTGGGTTATGGTATAGAGTTATTGGGTTAGAGGTTAGGGTATAATGATGATTTTGGCATTTTATTACCTATTAGTTCGTAACAAGGGTTAGCCCTAACCCATAACCCAAGGGTCAGTAGATTTTTACTAGAGGGTTAATAGGGTTACGGTTAGGGTATAGAGCTAAGGGTGCACATGGCTCTGTGGACCACGGCTCTGTGGGTTAGGGTTAGGGTTAGGGTTAGGGTTAGGGTTAGGGTTAGGGTTAGGGTTAGGGTTAGGGTTAGGGTATAGAGCTAAGGGTGCACATGGCTCTGTGGACCACGGCTCTGTGGACCAAAGAAATGATAGAAAAAAACTCTTGATTGACAGGTGTAACCCTAGGTTACCCCAAGGTAACCCCGGGTCGCAACCCTATAAACGCAAGAAAATGCAACCCGGGTTGAGACCCTAACCCTGACCCTGACCCCAACCCTGACCCTGATCCCAACCTTGACCCTGACCCTGACCCCGATCCTGACCCCAACCCTGACCCTGACCCTGACCCCCACCCTGACCCCAACCTTGACCCTGACCCTAACCCCTGACCCAACCCTGTAAAAATATTCTAAGTCCAACACAACTTAACCTTGACCCAACCCTTGACCTTAACCCTGACCCTGACCCTAACCCTTGACCCTGACCCTAACCCTTTGAAAAATATTCTAAGTCCAAAACAACTCAACCTTAACCCAACCCTTGACCTTAACCCTAACCCTGACCCTAACCCTTGACCCTGACCCTAACCCTTTGAAAAATATTCTAAGTCCAAAACAACTCAACCTTAACCCAACCCTTGACCTTAACCCTGACCCTGACCCTAACCCTTGACCCTGACCCTAACCCTTTGAAAAATATTCTAAGTCCAACACAACTCAACATTGACACAACCTTGACCCTAACCCTGACCCTAAGCCTGACCCTGACCCTAACCCTGACCCTGACCCTAACCCTGACCCTGACCCCAACCCTGACCCTGACCCCGACCCTAACCCTGACCCCAACCCTGACCCTGACCCCGACCCTGACCCCACCCTTGACCCTGACCCCGACCCTTACCCCAACCCTGACCCTGAACCAAGCCTGTAAAAAATATTCTAAGTCCAACAAAGCTCAACCGTGACCCAACATCAACCCAACCCTTACCCAACAGAAGCCTTATAAAATATTCTAAGTCAATCACAAGGCAACCTTGATCCAACCCAACCCTAAGCCTGACACATAACCTAACCCAATACCCCAACCCGATACCCTAACCCATACTGAAAGTGGAGAAAACGTTTGATAATGTTTTGACAATATCGTTAAAAGTCCATGATGTTTTTCTACAAATTTTATATGGTTTAATAGTGCATGAAATATTCTATTATTATTGCAAATGTCATGCCTGTATTATGTGTAGAAGTTATAATAAAATTGATATTTTCATGTTAAAATGTCAAAATGCTAAAAAAATTGACAAGTTTTTGACCATATCGTCAAAAGCCCTTAATGGATTTTTACAAACTTTATACCGCGTAATAGCGTTGCAATGATCTATAAGTGACATAAATATTTTGGCTCTATTTTATCTAGAAGTTATAAAGAAATGACATTTTTTAAATAATGGGCCAAATTTTACCCCAAATTTCATGCGTTTTTTAAATGTTTTTGAAAAAGTCTTTAAGGTATCGTCATAAATTATATAGCGTTTTAAAGCCCTTGAACGCAGTTTGTAGCCCTGTTAAAATAATTTTCCTACTACTATGACAAGCATAACAAAAATTGAGTTTAAGGTCAACGATGCCCAAAAATTATGGTGTCTCTGCTACCTCGAGACCAAGTCCCGTTTTTTAAATTTCAACCGCTTTCCTTAGTCTTTCAGGACTCAAATTGCACCAAAATAATCCTCTGACTCTAAGGGTTCTTACCAAAACACATTTATTCTTATTTATTCATAAAGTCGTCATGTCATGATATTAATCGCATGACGTTGTTTAACCTGTGCACCTTACCTGCATTTTTTTGCATAAGTGAAAATGTTAATATTTTTTGTCAGAATTTTTGATAAATAAGTTCCAACACAAATAAAATAGTATTATTACGCGCACGTTTCTGCCTTATTTCTGTTAAAATAACACGATTTTTCACGAAGTTATTACCAAAAAAATGCGTTATTGGGCTGTTTCTGCCAACTTAATCCCTATAACTCGAGAAATACTTGGGTTAGGGATTAGGGTTAGGGTTGGGTTAGGGTCAGGGTTATGGGTTGGGTTATGGTATAGAGTTATTGGGTTAGAGGTTAGGGTATAATGATGATTTTGGCATTTTATTACCTATTAGTTCGTAACAAGGGTTAGCCCTAACCCATAACCCAAGGGTCAGTAGATTTTTACTAGAGGGTTAATAGGGTTACGGTTAGGGTATAGAGCTAAGGGTGCACATGGCTCTGTGGACCACGGCTCTGTGGGTTAGGGTTAGGGTTAGGGTTAGGGTTAGGGTTAGGGTTAGGGTTAGGGTTAGGGTTAGGGTTAGGGTATAGAGCTAAGGGTGCACATGGCTCTGTGGACCACGGCTCTGTGGACCAAAGAAATGATAGAAAAAAACTCTTGATTGACAGGTGTAACCCTAGGTTACCCCAAGGTAACCCCGGGTCGCAACCCTATAAACGCAAGAAAATGCAACCCGGGTTGAGACCCTAACCCTGACCCTGACCCCAACCCTGACCCTGATCCCAACCTTGACCCTGACCCTGACCCCGATCCTGACCCCAACCCTGACCCTGACCCTGACCCCCACCCTGACCCCAACCTTGACCCTGACCCTAACCCCTGACCCAACCCTGTAAAAATATTCTAAGTCCAACACAACTTAACCTTGACCCAACCCTTGACCTTAACCCTGACCCTGACCCTAACCCTTGACCCTGACCCTAACCCTTTGAAAAATATTCTAAGTCCAAAACAACTCAACCTTAACCCAACCCTTGACCTTAACCCTAACCCTGACCCTAACCCTTGACCCTGACCCTAACCCTTTGAAAAATATTCTAAGTCCAAAACAACTCAACCTTAACCCAACCCTTGACCTTAACCCTGACCCTGACCCTAACCCTTGACCCTGACCCTAACCCTTTGAAAAATATTCTAAGTCCAACACAACTCAACATTGACACAACCTTGACCCTAACCCTGACCCTAAGCCTGACCCTGACCCTAACCCTGACCCTGACCCTAACCCTGACCCTGACCCCAACCCTGACCCTGACCCCGACCCTAACCCTGACCCCAACCCTGACCCTGACCCCGACCCTGACCCCACCCTTGACCCTGACCCCGACCCTTACCCCAACCCTGACCCTGAACCAAGCCTGTAAAAAATATTCTAAGTCCAACAAAGCTCAACCGTGACCCAACATCAACCCAACCCTTACCCAACAGAAGCCTTATAAAATATTCTAAGTCAATCACAAGGCAACCTTGATCCAACCCAACCCTAAGCCTGACACATAACCTAACCCAATACCCCAACCCGATACCCTAACCCATACTGAAAGTGGAGAAAACGTTTGATAATGTTTTGACAATATCGTTAAAAGTCCATGATGTTTTTCTACAAATTTTATATGGTTTAATAGTGCATGAAATATTCTATTATTATTGCAAATGTCATGCCTGTATTATGTGTAGAAGTTATAATAAAATTGATATTTTCATGTTAAAATGTCAAAATGCTAAAAAAATTGACAAGTTTTTGACCATATCGTCAAAAGCCCTTAATGGATTTTTACAAACTTTATACCGCGTAATAGCGTTGCAATGATCTATAAGTGACATAAATATTTTGGCTCTATTTTATCTAGAAGTTATAAAGAAATGACATTTTTTAAATAATGGGCCAAATTTTACCCCAAATTTCATGCGTTTTTTAAATGTTTTTGAAAAAGTCTTTAAGGTATCGTCATAAATTATATAGCGTTTTAAAGCCCTTGAACGCAGTTTGTAGCCCTGTTAAAATAATTTTCCTACTACTATGACAAGCATAACAAAAATTGAGTTTAAGGTCAACGATGCCCAAAAATTATGGTGTCTCTGCTACCTCGAGACCAAGTCCCGTTTTTTAAATTTCAACCGCTTTCCTTAGTCTTTCAGGACTCAAATTGCACCAAAATAATCCTCTGACTCTAAGGGTTCTTACCAAAACACATTTATTCTTATTTATTCATAAAGTCGTCATGTCATGATATTAATCGCATGACGTTGTTTAACCTGTGCACCTTACCTGCATTTTTTTGCATAAGTGAAAATGTTAATATTTTTTGTCAGAATTTTTGATAAATAAGTTCCAACACAAATAAAATAGTATTATTACGCGCACGTTTCTGCCTTATTTCTGTTAAAATAACACGATTTTTCACGAAGTTATTACCAAAAAAATGCGTTATTGGGCTGTTTCTGCCAACTTAATCCCTATAACTCGAGAAATACTTGGGTTAGGGATTAGGGTTAGGGTTGGGTTAGGGTCAGGGTTATGGGTTGGGTTATGGTATAGAGTTATTGGGTTAGAGGTTAGGGTATAATGATGATTTTGGCATTTTATTACCTATTAGTTCGTAACAAGGGTTAGCCCTAACCCATAACCCAAGGGTCAGTAGATTTTTACTAGAGGGTTAATAGGGTTACGGTTAGGGTATAGAGCTAAGGGTGCACATGGCTCTGTGGACCACGGCTCTGTGGGTTAGGGTTAGGGTTAGGGTTAGGGTTAGGGTTAGGGTTAGGGTTAGGGTTAGGGTTAGGGTTAGGGTATAGAGCTAAGGGTGCACATGGCTCTGTGGACCACGGCTCTGTGGACCAAAGAAATGATAGAAAAAAACTCTTGATTGACAGGTGTAACCCTAGGTTACCCCAAGGTAACCCCGGGTCGCAACCCTATAAACGCAAGAAAATGCAACCCGGGTTGAGACCCTAACCCTGACCCTGACCCCAACCCTGACCCTGATCCCAACCTTGACCCTGACCCTGACCCCGATCCTGACCCCAACCCTGACCCTGACCCTGACCCCCACCCTGACCCCAACCTTGACCCTGACCCTAACCCCTGACCCAACCCTGTAAAAATATTCTAAGTCCAACACAACTTAACCTTGACCCAACCCTTGACCTTAACCCTGACCCTGACCCTAACCCTTGACCCTGACCCTAACCCTTTGAAAAATATTCTAAGTCCAAAACAACTCAACCTTAACCCAACCCTTGACCTTAACCCTAACCCTGACCCTAACCCTTGACCCTGACCCTAACCCTTTGAAAAATATTCTAAGTCCAAAACAACTCAACCTTAACCCAACCCTTGACCTTAACCCTGACCCTGACCCTAACCCTTGACCCTGACCCTAACCCTTTGAAAAATATTCTAAGTCCAACACAACTCAACATTGACACAACCTTGACCCTAACCCTGACCCTAAGCCTGACCCTGACCCTAACCCTGACCCTGACCCTAACCCTGACCCTGACCCCAACCCTGACCCTGACCCCGACCCTAACCCTGACCCCAACCCTGACCCTGACCCCGACCCTGACCCCACCCTTGACCCTGACCCCGACCCTTACCCCAACCCTGACCCTGAACCAAGCCTGTAAAAAATATTCTAAGTCCAACAAAGCTCAACCGTGACCCAACATCAACCCAACCCTTACCCAACAGAAGCCTTATAAAATATTCTAAGTCAATCACAAGGCAACCTTGATCCAACCCAACCCTAAGCCTGACACATAACCTAACCCAATACCCCAACCCGATACCCTAACCCATACTGAAAGTGGAGAAAACGTTTGATAATGTTTTGACAATATCGTTAAAAGTCCATGATGTTTTTCTACAAATTTTATATGGTTTAATAGTGCATGAAATATTCTATTATTATTGCAAATGTCATGCCTGTATTATGTGTAGAAGTTATAATAAAATTGATATTTTCATGTTAAAATGTCAAAATGCTAAAAAAATTGACAAGTTTTTGACCATATCGTCAAAAGCCCTTAATGGATTTTTACAAACTTTATACCGCGTAATAGCGTTGCAATGATCTATAAGTGACATAAATATTTTGGCTCTATTTTATCTAGAAGTTATAAAGAAATGACATTTTTTAAATAATGGGCCAAATTTTACCCCAAATTTCATGCGTTTTTTAAATGTTTTTGAAAAAGTCTTTAAGGTATCGTCATAAATTATATAGCGTTTTAAAGCCCTTGAACGCAGTTTGTAGCCCTGTTAAAATAATTTTCCTACTACTATGACAAGCATAACAAAAATTGAGTTTAAGGTCAACGATGCCCAAAAATTATGGTGTCTCTGCTACCTCGAGACCAAGTCCCGTTTTTTAAATTTCAACCGCTTTCCTTAGTCTTTCAGGACTCAAATTGCACCAAAATAATCCTCTGACTCTAAGGGTTCTTACCAAAACACATTTATTCTTATTTATTCATAAAGTCGTCATGTCATGATATTAATCGCATGACGTTGTTTAACCTGTGCACCTTACCTGCATTTTTTTGCATAAGTGAAAATGTTAATATTTTTTGTCAGAATTTTTGATAAATAAGTTCCAACACAAATAAAATAGTATTATTACGCGCACGTTTCTGCCTTATTTCTGTTAAAATAACACGATTTTTCACGAAGTTATTACCAAAAAAATGCGTTATTGGGCTGTTTCTGCCAACTTAATCCCTATAACTCGAGAAATACTTGGGTTAGGGATTAGGGTTAGGGTTGGGTTAGGGTCAGGGTTATGGGTTGGGTTATGGTATAGAGTTATTGGGTTAGAGGTTAGGGTATAATGATGATTTTGGCATTTTATTACCTATTAGTTCGTAACAAGGGTTAGCCCTAACCCATAACCCAAGGGTCAGTAGATTTTTACTAGAGGGTTAATAGGGTTACGGTTAGGGTTAGGGTTAGGGTTAGGGTTAGGGTATAGAGCTAAGGGTGCACATGGCTCTGTGGACCACGGCTCTGTGGACCAAAGAAATGATAGAAAAAAACTCTTGATTGACAGGTGTAACCCTAGGTTACCCCAAGGTAACCCCGGGTCGCAACCCTATAAACGCAAGAAAATGCAACCCGGGTTGAGACCCTAACCCTGACCCTGACCCCAACCCTGACCCTGATCCCAACCTTGACCCTGACCCTGACCCCGATCCTGACCCCAACCCTGACCCTGACCCTGACCCCCACCCTGACCCCAACCTTGACCCTGACCCTAACCCCTGACCCAACCCTGTAAAAATATTCTAAGTCCAACACAACTTAACCTTGACCCAACCCTTGACCTTAACCCTGACCCTGACCCTAACCCTTGACCCTGACCCTAACCCTTTGAAAAATATTCTAAGTCCAAAACAACTCAACCTTAACCCAACCCTTGACCTTAACCCTAACCCTGACCCTAACCCTTGACCCTGACCCTAACCCTTTGAAAAATATTCTAAGTCCAAAACAACTCAACCTTAACCCAACCCTTGACCTTAACCCTGACCCTGACCCTAACCCTTGACCCTGACCCTAACCCTTTGAAAAATATTCTAAGTCCAACACAACTCAACATTGACACAACCTTGACCCTAACCCTGACCCTAAGCCTGACCCTGACCCTAACCCTGACCCTGACCCTAACCCTGACCCTGACCCCAACCCTGACCCTGACCCCGACCCTAACCCTGACCCCAACCCTGACCCTGACCCCGACCCTGACCCCACCCTTGACCCTGACCCCGACCCTTACCCCAACCCTGACCCTGAACCAAGCCTGTAAAAAATATTCTAAGTCCAACAAAGCTCAACCGTGACCCAACATCAACCCAACCCTTACCCAACAGAAGCCTTATAAAATATTCTAAGTCAATCACAAGGCAACCTTGATCCAACCCAACCCTAAGCCTGACACATAACCTAACCCAATACCCCAACCCGATACCCTAACCCATACTGAAAGTGGAGAAAACGTTTGATAATGTTTTGACAATATCGTTAAAAGTCCATGATGTTTTTCTACAAATTTTATATGGTTTAATAGTGCATGAAATATTCTATTATTATTGCAAATGTCATGCCTGTATTATGTGTAGAAGTTATAATAAAATTGATATTTTCATGTTAAAATGTCAAAATGCTAAAAAAATTGACAAGTTTTTGACCATATCGTCAAAAGCCCTTAATGGATTTTTACAAACTTTATACCGCGTAATAGCGTTGCAATGATCTATAAGTGACATAAATATTTTGGCTCTATTTTATCTAGAAGTTATAAAGAAATGACATTTTTTAAATAATGGGCCAAATTTTACCCCAAATTTCATGCGTTTTTTAAATGTTTTTGAAAAAGTCTTTAAGGTATCGTCATAAATTATATAGCGTTTTAAAGCCCTTGAACGCAGTTTGTAGCCCTGTTAAAATAATTTTCCTACTACTATGACAAGCATAACAAAAATTGAGTTTAAGGTCAACGATGCCCAAAAATTATGGTGTCTCTGCTACCTCGAGACCAAGTCCCGTTTTTTAAATTTCAACCGCTTTCCTTAGTCTTTCAGGACTCAAATTGCACCAAAATAATCCTCTGACTCTAAGGGTTCTTACCAAAACACATTTATTCTTATTTATTCATAAAGTCGTCATGTCATGATATTAATCGCATGACGTTGTTTAACCTGTGCACCTTACCTGCATTTTTTTGCATAAGTGAAAATGTTAATATTTTTTGTCAGAATTTTTGATAAATAAGTTCCAACACAAATAAAATAGTATTATTACGCGCACGTTTCTGCCTTATTTCTGTTAAAATAACACGATTTTTCACGAAGTTATTACCAAAAAAATGCGTTATTGGGCTGTTTCTGCCAACTTAATCCCTATAACTCGAGAAATACTTGGGTTAGGGATTAGGGTTAGGGTTGGGTTAGGGTCAGGGTTATGGGTTGGGTTATGGTATAGAGTTATTGGGTTAGAGGTTAGGGTATAATGATGATTTTGGCATTTTATTACCTATTAGTTCGTAACAAGGGTTAGCCCTAACCCATAACCCAAGGGTCAGTAGATTTTTACTAGAGGGTTAATAGGGTTACGGTTAGGGTATAGAGCTAAGGGTGCACATGGCTCTGTGGACCACGGCTCTGTGGGTTAGGGTTAGGGTTAGGGTTAGGGTTAGGGTTAGGGTTAGGGTTAGGGTTAGGGTTAGGGTATAGAGATGAGGGTGCACATGGCTCTGTGTCCATATGGCTCTGTGTCCATCTAAATGATAGAAAAAAACTCTTGATTGACAGGTGTAACCCTAGGTTACTCCAAGGTAACCCCGGGTCGCAACCCTTTAAACGCAAGAAAATGCAACCCGGGTTTAGACCCTAACCGTGACCCTGACCCCAACCCTGACCCTGACCCTGACCCCAACCTTGACCTTGACCCTGACCCCGACCCTGACCCCAACCTTGACCCTGACCCTAACCCTGACCCAACCCTGTAAAAATATTCTAAGTCCAACACAACTTAACCTTGACCCAACCCTTGACCTTAACCCTGACCCTGACCCTAACTCTTGACCCTGACCCTAACCCTTTGAAAAATATTCTAAGTCCAAAATAACTCAACCTTAACCCAACCCTTGACCTTAACCCTGACCCTAACCCTTGACCCTGACCCTAACCCTTTGAAAAATATTCTAAGTCCAAAATAACTCAACCTTAACCCAACCCTTGACCTTAACCCTGACCCTAACCCTTGACCCTGACCCTAACCCTTTGAAAAATATTCTAAGTCCAACACAACTCAACATTGACACAACCTTGACCCTGACCCTAACCCTGACCCTAACCCTGACCCTGACCCCGACCCTAACCCTGACCCCAACCCTGACCCTGACCCTGACCCTAACCCTGACCCTGACCCCGACCCTAACCCTGACCCCAACCCTGACCCTGACCCCGACCCTGACCCCACCCTTAACCCTGACCCCGACCCTTACCCCAACCCTGACCCTGAACCAAGCCTGTAAAAAATATTCTAAGTCCAACAAAACTCAACCTTGACCCAACATCAACCCAACCCTTACCCAACACAAGCCTTATAAAATATTCTAAGTCAATCACAAGGCAACCTTGATCCAACCCAACCGTAAGCCTGACACATAACCTAACCCAATACCCCAACCCGATACCCTAACCCATACTGAAAGTGGAGAAAACGTTTGATAATGTTTTGACAATATCGTTAAAAGTCCATGATGTTTTTCTACAAATTTTATATGGTTTAATAGTGCATGAAATATTCTATTATTATTGCAAATGTCATGCCTGTATTATGTGTAGAAGTTATAATAAAATTGATATTTTCATGTTAAAATGTCAAAATGCTAAAAAAATTGACAATTTTTTGACCATATCGTCAAAAGCCCTTAATGGATTTTTACAAACTTTATACCGCGTAATAGTGTTGCAATGATATATAAGTGACATAAATATTTTGGCTCTATTTTATCTAGAAGTTATAAAGAAATGACATTTTTAAATAATGGGCCAAATTTTACCCCAAATTTCATGCGTTTTTTAAATGTTTTTGAAAAAGTCTTTAAGGTATCGTCATAAATTATATAGCGTTTTAAAGCCCTTGAACGCAGTTTGTAGCCCTGTTAAAATAATTTTCCTACTACTATGACAAGCATAACAAAAATTGAGTTTAAGGTCAACGATGCCTAAAAATTATGGTGTCTCTGCTACCTCGAGACCAAGTCCCGTTTTTTAAATTTCAACCGCTTTCCTTAGTCTTTCAGGACTCAAATTGCACCAAAATAATCCTCTGATTCTAAGGGTTCCTACAAAAACACATTTATTCTTATTTATTCATAAAGTCGTCATGTCATGATATTAGTCGCATGACGTTGTTTAACCTGTGCACCTTACCTGCATTTTTTTGCATAAGTGAAACTGTTCATATTTTTTGTCAGAATTTTTGATAAATAAGTTCGAACACAAATAAAATAGTATTATTACGCGCACGTTTCTGCCTTATTTCTGTTAAAATAAACGATTTTTCACGAAGTTATTACCAAAAAAATGCGTTATTGGGCTGTTTCTGCCAACTTAATCCCTATAACTCGAGAAATACTTGGGTTAGGGATTAGGGTTAGGGTTGGGTTAGGGTCAGGGTTATGGGTTGGGTTATGGTATAGAGTTATTGGGTTAGAGGTTAGGGTATAATGATGATTTTGGCATTTTATTACCTATTAGTTCGTAACAAGGGTTAGCCCTAACCCATAACCCAAGGGTCAGTAGATTTTTACTAGAGGGTTAATATGGTTACGGTTAGGGTATAGAGATGAGGGTGCACATGGCTCTGTGTCCATATGGCTCTGTGTCCATCTAAATGATAGAAAAAAACTCTTGATTGACAGGTGTAACCCTAGGTTACTCCAAGGTAACCCCGGGTCGCAACCCTTTAAACGCAAGAAAATGCAACCCGGGTTTAGACCCTAACCGTGACCCTGACCCCAACCCTGACCCTGACCCTGACCCCAACCTTGACCTTGACCCTGACCCCGACCCTGACCCCAACCTTGACCCTGACCCTAACCCTGACCCAACCCTGTAAAAATATTCTAAGTCCAACACAACTTAACCTTGACCCAACCCTTGACCTTAACCCTGACCCTGACCCTAACTCTTGACCCTGACCCTAACCCTTTGAAAAATATTCTAAGTCCAAAATAACTCAACCTTAACCCAACCCTTGACCTTAACCCTGACCCTAACCCTTGACCCTGACCCTAACCCTTTGAAAAATATTCTAAGTCCAAAATAACTCAACCTTAACCCAACCCTTGACCTTAACCCTGACCCTAACCCTTGACCCTGACCCTAACCCTTTGAAAAATATTCTAAGTCCAACACAACTCAACATTGACACAACCTTGACCCTGACCCTAACCCTGACCCTAACCCTGACCCTGACCCCGACCCTAACCCTGACCCCAACCCTGACCCTGACCCTGACCCTAACCCTGACCCTGACCCCGACCCTAACCCTGACCCCAACCCTGACCCTGACCCCGACCCTGACCCCACCCTTAACCCTGACCCCGACCCTTACCCCAACCCTGACCCTGAACCAAGCCTGTAAAAAATATTCTAAGTCCAACAAAACTCAACCTTGACCCAACATCAACCCAACCCTTACCCAACACAAGCCTTATAAAATATTCTAAGTCAATCACAAGGCAACCTTGATCCAACCCAACCGTAAGCCTGACACATAACCTAACCCAATACCCCAACCCGATACCCTAACCCATACTGAAAGTGGAGAAAACGTTTGATAATGTTTTGACAATATCGTTAAAAGTCCATGATGTTTTTCTACAAATTTTATATGGTTTAATAGTGCATGAAATATTCTATTATTATTGCAAATGTCATGCCTGTATTATGTGTAGAAGTTATAATAAAATTGATATTTTCATGTTAAAATGTCAAAATGCTAAAAAAATTGACAATTTTTTGACCATATCGTCAAAAGCCCTTAATGGATTTTTACAAACTTTATACCGCGTAATAGTGTTGCAATGATATATAAGTGACATAAATATTTTGGCTCTATTTTATCTAGAAGTTATAAAGAAATGACATTTTTAAATAATGGGCCAAATTTTACCCCAAATTTCATGCGTTTTTTAAATGTTTTTGAAAAAGTCTTTAAGGTATCGTCATAAATTATATAGCGTTTTAAAGCCCTTGAACGCAGTTTGTAGCCCTGTTAAAATAATTTTCCTACTACTATGACAAGCATAACAAAAATTGAGTTTAAGGTCAACGATGCCTAAAAATTATGGTGTCTCTGCTACCTCGAGACCAAGTCCCGTTTTTTAAATTTCAACCGCTTTCCTTAGTCTTTCAGGACTCAAATTGCACCAAAATAATCCTCTGATTCTAAGGGTTCCTACAAAAACACATTTATTCTTATTTATTCATAAAGTCGTCATGTCATGATATTAGTCGCATGACGTTGTTTAACCTGTGCACCTTACCTGCATTTTTTTGCATAAGTGAAACTGTTCATATTTTTTGTCAGAATTTTTGATAAATAAGTTCGAACACAAATAAAATAGTATTATTACGCGCACGTTTCTGCCTTATTTCTGTTAAAATAAACGATTTTTCACGAAGTTATTACCAAAAAAATGCGTTATTGGGCTGTTTCTGCCAACTTAATCCCTATAACTCGAGAAATACTTGGGTTAGGGATTAGGGTTAGGGTTGGGTTAGGGTCAGGGTTATGGGTTGGGTTATGGTATAGAGTTATTGGGTTAGAGGTTAGGGTATAATGATGATTTTGGCATTTTATTACCTATTAGTTCGTAACAAGGGTTAGCCCTAACCCATAACCCAAGGGTCAGTAGATTTTTACTAGAGGGTTAATATGGTTACGGTTAGGGTATAGAGATGAGGGTTAGGGTTAGGGTTAGGGTTAGGGTTAGGGTTGGGGTTAGGGTTAGGGTTAGGGTTAGGGTATAGAGCTAAGGGTGCACATGGCTCTGTGGACCACGGCTCTGTGGACCAAAGAAATGATAGTAAAAAACTTCTGATTGGCTGACATAGTTATGACGTCATCCATGATTGACAGCAGTAATTAGGTCAGTGACCACAGGTGACCGCAAGGTGACCACTAGGTGACCGCGGGTCGCAACCCTGTAAACGCAAGAAAACGCAACCCGGGTTTTGACCCTAACCCCGACCCTGACCCCAACCCTGACCCTAATCCTGACCCCAACCATGACCCTGACCCTGACCCTGACACTGACCCTAACCCTAACCCTGACCCTGACCCCAACCCTGACCCTGACCTTGACCCCTGACCCAACCCTATAAATATATACTAAGTCCAACACAAGTCGACCTTGACCCGACCCTTAACGCTGACCCTGACCCTGACCCTAACCCTTACCCTAGCCCTGACCCTGACTCCAACCCTGACCCTGACCCTAACCCTGGCCCTGACCCCAACCCTGACCCTAACCCCTGACCCAACCCTATAAATATATTCTAAGTCCAACACAAGTCAAACTTGACCCAAACCTTAACCCTGACCCTGACCCTGACCCCAACCCTGACCCTGACCCTGACCCCAACCATGACCCTGACCCTGACCCTGACTCTGATCCTAACCCTAACCCTGACCCTGACCCCAACCCTGACCCTGACCTTGACCCCTGACCCAACCCTATAAATATATTCTAAGTCCAACACAAGTCAACCTTGACCCGACCCTTAACCCTGACCCTGACCCTGACCCTAACCCTTACCCTAACCCTGACCCTGACCCCAACCCTGACCCTGACCCTAACCTTGACCCTGACCCCAACCCTGACCCTAACCCCTGACCCAACCCTATAAATATATTCTAAGTCCAACACAAGTCAAACTTGACACAACCCTTAACCCTGACCCTGACCCCAACCCTGACAATGACCCTGACCCCAACCATGACCCTGACCCTGACCCTGACCCTGTTCCTAAACCTAACCTTGACCCTGACCCCAACCCTGACCCTGACCTTAACCCCTGACCCAACCCTATAAATATGTTCTAAGTCCAACACAAGTCAACCTTGACCCGACCCTTAACCCTGACCCTGACCCTGACCCTAACCCTAACCCTAACCCTGACCCTGACCCCAACCCTGACCCAAACCCCTGACCCAACCCTATAAATATATTCTAAGTCCAACACAAGTCAACCTTGACCCAACCCTTAACCCTGACCCTGACCCTGACCCCAACCCTGACCCTGACCCTGACCCCAACCATGACCCTGACCCTGAAACTGACCCTAACCCTGACCCTGACCCCAACCCTGACCCTGACCCTGCCCCTAACCCCTGAACCAACCCTATAAATATATTCTAAGTCCAACACAAGTCAACCTTGACCCGACCCTTAACCCTGACCCTGACCCTGACCCTAACCCTGACCCCGACCCTGACCCCAACCTTGACCCTGACCCTAACCCCTGACCCAACCCTATAAATATATTCTAAGTCCAACACAAGTCAACCTTGACCCAACCCTTAACCCTGACCCTGACCCTGACCCCAACCCTGACCCTGACCCTGACCCCAACCATGACCATGACCCTGACACTGACCCTAACCCTGACCCTGACCCCAACCCTGACCCTGACCCCAACCCTGACCCTAACCCCTGACCCAACCCTATAAATATATTCTAAGTCCAACACAAGTCAACCTTGACCCGACCCTTAACCCTGACCCTGACCCTGACCCTAACCCTTACCCTAGCCCTGACCCTGACCCCAACCCTGACCCCTTACCCTGACCCTAACCCTGACCCTGACCCAAACCCTGACCCTAACCACTGACCCAACCCTATAAATATATTCTAAGTCCAACACAAGTCAAACTTGACCCAACCCTTACCTGACCCTAACCCTGACCCTGACCTCAAAACTGACCCTGACCCTGACCCCAACCATGACCCTGACCCTGACCCTGACCCTGATCCTAACCCTGACCCTGACCCCTGACCCAACCCTATAAATATATTCTAAGTCCAACACAAGTCAACCTTGACCCAACCCTTAACCCTGACCCTGACCCTGACCCCAACCCTGACCCTGACCCTGACCCCAACCATGACCCTGACCCTGACACTGACCCTAACCCTGACCCTGACCCCAACCCTGAACCTGACCCTGACCCTAACCCCTGACCCAACCCTAAAAATATATTCTAAGTCCAACACAAGTCAACCTTGACCCGACCCTTAACCCAGACCCTGACCCTGACCATAACCCTTACCCTAACACTGACCCTGACCCCAACCCTGACCCTGACCCTATCCCTGACCCTGATCCCAACACTGAACCTGACCCTAACCCCTGACCCAACCCTATAAATATATTCTAAGTCCAACACAAGTCAACCTTGACCCAACCCTTAACCCTCACCCTGACCCCAACCCTAACCCTGACCCCTGACCCAACCCTATAAATATATTCTAAATCCAACACAACTCAACCTTGACCCAACCCTTAACCGTGACCCTGACCCTGACCCCAACCCTGACCCTGACCCTGACCCAACCATGACCCTGACCCTGACCCTGATACTGACCCTAACCCTGACCCTGACCCCAACAATGATCCTGACCTTAACCCCTGACCCAACCCTATAAATATATTCTTAGTCCAACACAAGTCAACCTTGACCCAACACTTAACCCTCACCCTGACCCTGACCCCAACCCTGACCCTGACCCTGACCCTAGGGTTAGGGTTAGGGTTAGGGTATAGAGCTAAGGGTGCACATGGCTCCCCGTACCATGGCTCCCCGTACCAAAGAAATGATAGTAAAAAACTCTTGATTGACAGGTGTAACCCTAGGTTACCCCAAGGTAACCTCGGATCGCAACCCTGTAAACGCAAGAAAATGCAACCCGGGGTTTGACCCTAACCCTGACCCTGACCCTAACCCTGACCCTGACCCTAACCTTGACCCTGACCCTGACCCCGACCCTGACCCCAACCTTGACCCTGAACCTAACCCCTGACCCAACCATATAAAAATATTCTAAGTCCAATACAACTTAACCTTGACCCAACCCTTGACCTTAACCCTGACCCTGACCTTAACCCTTGACCCTGACCCTAACCCTTTGAAAAATATTCTAAGTCCAAAACAACTCAACCTTGACCCAATACTTGACCTTAACCCTGACCCTGACCCTAACCCCTGACCCTGACCCTAACCCTTTGAAAAATATTCTAAGTCCAACACAACTCAACCTTGACACAACCTTGACCCTAACCATGACCCTAACCCCTGACCCTGACCCTGACCCCAACCCTGGGTTAGGGTTAGGGTTAGGGTTAGGGTTAGGGTTAGGGTTAGTGTTAGGGTTAGGGTTAGTGTTAGGGTTAGGGTATAGAGCTAAGGGTGCACATGGCTCTGTGGACCACGGCTCTGTGGACCAAAGAAATGATAGAAAAAAACTCTTGATTGACAGGTGTAACCCTAGGTTACCCCAAGGTAACCCCGGGTCGCAACCCTATAAACGCAAGAAAATGCAACCCGGGTTTAGACCCTAACCCTGACCCTTATCCCAACCTTGACCCTGACCCTGACCTCGATCCTGACCCCAACCTTGACCCTGACCCTGACCCCGACCCTGACCCCAACCTTGACCCTGACCCTAACCCCTGACCCAACCCTGTAAAAATATTCTAAGTCCAACACAACTTAACCTTGACCCAACCCTTGACCTTAACCCTGACCCTGACCCTAACCCTTGACCCTGACCCTAACCCTTTGAAAAATATTCTAAGGGTTAGGGTTAGGGTTAGGGTTAGGGTATAGAGCTAAGGGTTAGGGTTAGGGTTAGGGTTAGGGTTAGGGTTAGGGTTAGGGTTAGGGTTAGGGTTAGTGTTAGGGTTAGGGTTAGGGTTAGGGTTAGGGTTAGGGTTAGGGTTAGGGTTAGGGTTAGGGTTAGGGTTAGGGTTAGGGTATAGAGCTAAGGGTGCACATGGCTCTGTGGACCACGGCTCTGTGGACCAAAGAAATGATAGAAAAAAACTCTTGATTGACAGGTGTAACCCTAGGTTACCCCAAGGTAACCCCGGGTCGCAACCCTATAAACGCAAGAAAATGCAACCCGGGTTTAGACCCTAACCCTGACCCTTATCCCAACCTTGACCCTGACCCTGACCTCGATCCTGACCCCAACCTTGACCCTGACCCTGACCCCGACCCTGACCCCAACCTTGACCCTGACCCTAACCCCTGACCCAACCCTGTAAAAATATTCTAAGTCCAACACAACTTAACCTTGACCCAACCCTTGACCTTAACCCTGACCCTGACCCTAACCCTTGACCCTGACCCTAACCCTTTGAAAAATATTCTAAGGGTTAGGGTTAGGGTTAGGGTATAGAGCTAAGGGTGCACATGGCTCCCCGTACCATGGCTCCCCGTACCAAAGAAATGATAGAAAAAAACTTCTGATTGGCTGATATATTTATGACGTCATCGATGATTGACAGCTGTAATTTGGTCAGTGACCATAGGTCACGCAAAGTAACCCCGGGTAACAACCCTATAAACGCAAGAAAATGCAACCCGGGTTAAAACCCTAACCCTGACCCAGACCCCAACCTTGACCCTGACCCTGACCCTAACCTTGACCCTGACCCTGACCCTGACCCTAACCCTGACCCTGACCTTGACCCCAACCTTGACCCTGACCCTAACCCCTGACCCAACCCTATTAAAATATTCTAAGTCCAACACAACTCAACCTTGACCAAACCCTTAACCCCGACCCTGACCCCAACCCTGACCCTGACCCTAACCCTGACCCTGACCCTGACCCTAACCCTGACCCTGACCCCAACCCTGACCCTAACCCTGACCCTGACACCAACCCTAACCCTGACCCTAACCCTGACCCTGACCCTGACCCCAACCTTGACCCTGACCCTAACCCCTGACCCAACCCTATTAAAATATTCTAAGTCCAACACAACTCAACCTTGACCCAACACTATAACCCTAACCCTGACCCCAACCCTGACCCTGACCCTAACCCTGACCCTGACCCTGACACTGACCGTAACCCTGACCCTGACCCAACCCTGACCCTGACCCTAACCCTGACCCTGACCCCAACCTTGACCCTGACCCCAACCTTGACCCTAAAACTAACCCCTGACCCAACCCTATTAAAATATTCTAAGTCCAACACAACTCAACCTTGACCCAACCATTAACCCCGACCTGACCCCAACCTTGACCCTGACCCTAACCCTGACACTGACCCTGACCCTGACAGTGACCCTAACCCTGACCCTGACCCCAACCTTGACCCTGTCCCTGAAACTGACCCTTACCCTGACCCTGACCCCAACCCTGACCCTGACCATAACCCTGACCCTGACCCCAACCTTGACCCTGACCCCAACCTTGACCCGACCCTGACCCCAACCCTGACCCTGACCCTAACCCTGACACTGACCCTGACCCTGACAGTGACCCTAACCCTGACCATCACCTTGACCCTAACCCTGACCCTGACCCCAACCCTGACCCTAACCCTGACCCTGTCCCTGACCCTAGCCCTGACCCTGACCCCAACCTTGACCCTGACCCCAACCTTGACACTGACCCTAACCCCTGACCCAACACTATTAAAATATTCCAAGTCCCACACAACTCAACCTTGACTCAACCCTTAACCAAGACCCTGACCCCAAGCATGACCTTGACCTTAACCCTGACCATGACCCTGACCCTGACCCTAACACTGACCCTGACCCCAACCCTGACCCTGACACTAACCCTGACCCTGACCCCAACCCTGACCCAGACCCCAACCCTGACCCCAACCTTGACCCTGACCCCGACCCCGACCCTTACCCTAACCCTGATTCCAACCTTGACCCTGACCCTAACCCATAATACAACTCATTAAAAATATTCTAAGAGCAACACATCTCAACCTTGACCCAACCCTTAACCCTGACCCTGACCCCAACCCTGACCCTGACCCTGACCGTGACCCCGACCCTGAACTTGACCCTAACCCTGAACATGACCCTGAACCATAACCTTGACCCTGACTCTAACCCCTGACCCAACCCTATAAAAATATTCTAAGTCCAACACAGCTCAACCTTGAACGAACCCTTAACCCTTGACCCTGACCCCAACCCTGACCCTGACCCTAACCCTGACCCAGACCCCAACCTAGACCCTGACCCCAACGCTGACCCCAACCTTGACCCTGTCCCTGACCCCGACCCCGACCCTGACCCTATCCCTGACCCCAACAACTGATACAACCCTATAAAAATATTCTAAGTGCAACACATCTCAACCTTCACCCAACCCTTAACACAGACCCTGATCCCAACCCTCACCCTGAACCTAACCTTGACCCTGACCATGATCCTGACCCTGACCGCGACCCTGACCATGACCCTAACCCTGAACATGACCCGGACCCAAACCTTGACCCTGACCCTAACCCCTGACACAACCCTATAAAAATATTCAAAGTACAACACAGCTCAGCCTTTAACGAATCCTTAAACCTGACCCTGACCCGAAACCCTGACCCTGACCCTAACCCTGACCCTTATCCCAACCTGGACCCTGACCCCAATCCTGACCCCAACCTTGACCCAGACCCTGACCCCGACCCAGACCCAGACCCTAACCCTGACCCAACCTTGACCCTGACCCTAACATCTGACCCAGCCCTATTAAAATATTCTAAGTCTAACACAATTCAACCTTGACATAACCCTAAACCCTGACCCTGACCCCAATCCTGACCCTGACCTTAAGCCTGACCCTGACCCAGACCCTGACCCTAACCCTGACCCTGACCCCAACCTGACCCTGACCCTAACCCTGACCCTGACCCCAACCTTAACCCTGACCATAACCCTGACCCCAACCTTGACCCTGACCCTGATCCCGACCCCGACCCTTATCTTGACCCCAATCTTGACCCTGACCCTAACCCCTGATCCAACCCTATAAAAATATTCTAAGTGCAACACATCTCAACCTTGACCCAACCCGTAACCCTGACCCTGACCCCAACCTTGACACTGATCCTGACCCTGACCCTGAGCCCGACCCTGACCCTGACCCTAGCCCTGACCATGACCCTGACCCCAACCTTGATCCTGAGCCTAACCCCTGACGCAACCCTATAAAAATATTCTAAGTCCAACACAGCTCAACCTTGAACGAACCCTTAACCCTGACCCTGACCCCAACCCTGACCCTGACCCTAACCCTGACCCTGACCCTGAACCTGACCCTAACCCTGAACATGACCCTGAACTCTAACCTTGACCCTGACTCTAACCCCTGACCCAACCCTATAAAAATATTCTAAGTCCAACACAGCATAACCTTGAACGAACTTTAACCCTGACCCTGACCCTGACCCTAGCCCTGACCCTGACCCCAACCTTGACCCTGACCCCAACCTTGACACTGACCCTAACCCCTGACCCAACACTATTAAAATATTCCAAGTCCCACACAACTCAACCTTGACTCAACCCTTAACCAAGACCCTGACCCCAAGCATGACCTTGACCTTAACCCTGACCATGACCCTGACCCTGACCCTAACACTGACCCTGACCCCAACCCTGACCCTGACACTAACCCTGACCCTGACCCCAACCCTGACCCAGACCCCAACCCTGACCCCAACCTTGACCCTGACCCCGACCCCGACCCTTACCATAACCCAGTTTCCAACCTTGACCCTGACCCTAACCCATAATACAACCCATTAAAAATATTCTAAGAGCAACACATCTCAACCTTGACCCAACCCTTAACCCTGACCCTGACCCCAACCCTGACCCTGACCCTGACCGTGACCCCGACCCTGAACTTGACCCTAACCCTGAACATGACCCTGAACCATAACCTTGACCCTGACTCTAACCCCTGACCCAACCCTATAAAAATATTCTAAGTCCAACACAGCTCAACCTTGAACGAACCCTTAACCCTTGACCCTGACCCCAACCCTGACCCTGACCCTAACCCTGACCCAGACCCCAACCTAGACCCTGACCCCAACGCTGACCCCAACCTTGACCCTGTCCCTGACCCCGACCCCGACCCTGACCCTAACCCTGACCCCAACAACTGATACAACCCTATAAAAATATTCTAAGTGCAACACATCTCAACCTTCACCCAACCCTTAACCCAGACCCTGATCCCAACCCTCACCCTGAACCTAACCTTGACCCTGACCATGATCCTGACCCTGACCGCGACCCTGACCATGACCCTAACCCTGACCATGACCCGGACCCAAACCTTGACCCTGACCCTAACCCCTGACACAACCCTATAAAAATATTCTAAGTACAACACAGCTCAGCCTTTAACGAATCCTTAAACCTGACCCTGACCCGAAACCCTGACCCTGACCCTAGCCCTGACCATGACCCTGACCCCAACCTTGATCCTGAGCCTAACCCCTGACGCAACCCTATAAAAATATTCTAAGTCCAACACAGCTCAACCTTGAACGAACCCTTAACCCTGACCCTGACCCCAACCCTGACCCTGACCCTAACCCTGACCCTGACCCTGAACCTGACCCTAACCCTGAACATGACCCTGAACTCTAACCTTGACCCTGACTCTAACCCCTGACCCAACCCTATAAAAATATTCTAAGTCCAACACAGCTCAACCTTGAACGGACTTTAACCCTGACCCTGACCCCAACCTTGACCCAGACCCTGACCTTGAACCCGACCCTGACCCTAACCCTGACCCAACCTTGACCCTGATCATAACCCCTGACCCAACCGTTTAAAAATATGCTAAGTGCAAACACAGCTCAACCTTGACCCAAACCTTAACCCTGACTTTGACCCCAACCCTGACCCTAACCCTGACCATGACCCCAACCTTGACCCTGACATTGACCCTAGGGTTAGGGTTAGTGTTAGGGTTAGGGTTAGGGTTAGGGTTAGGGTTAGGGTTAGGGTATAGAGATGAGGGTGCACATGGCTCTGTGTCCATATGGCTCTGTGTCCATCTAAATGATAGAAAAAAACTCTTGATTGACAGGTTAGGGTTAGGGTTAGGGTTAGGGTATAGAGCTAAGGGTGCACATGGCTCTGTGGACCACGGCTCTGTGGACCAAAGAAATGATAGAAAAAAACTCTTGATTGACAGGTGTAACCCTAGGTTACCCCAAGGTAACCCCGGGTCGCAACCCTATAAACGCAAGAAAATGCAACCCGGGTTTAGACCCTAACCCTGACCCTTATCCCAACCTTGACCCTGACCCTGACCTCGATCCTGACCCCAACCTTGACCCTGACCCTGACCCCGACCCTGACCCCAACCTTGACCCTGACCCTAACCCCTGACCCAACCCTGTAAAAATATTCTAAGTCCAACACAACTTAACCTTGACCCAACCCTTGACCTTAACCCTGACCCTGACCCTAACCCTTGACCCTGACCCTAACCCTTTGAAAAATATTCTAAGTCCAAAACAACTCAACCTTAACCGAAACCTTGACCTTAACCATGACCCTGACCCTAACCCTTGACCCTGACCCTAACCCTTTGAAAAATATTCTAAGTCCAACACAACTCAACATTGACACAACCTTGACCCTAACCCTGACCCTAACCCTGACCCTGACCCTAAGCCTGACCCTGACCCTAACCCTGACCCTGACCCCAACCCTGACCCTGACCCCGACCCTAACCCTAACCCCAACCCTGACCCTGACCCCGACCCTGACCCCACCCTTGACCCTGACCCCGACCCTTACCCCAACCCTGACCCTGAACCAAGCCTGTAAAAAATATTCTAAGTCCAACAAAACTCAACCGTGACCCAACATCAACCCAACCCTTACCCAACACAAGCCTTATAAAATATTCTAAGTCAATCACAAGGCAACCTTGATCCAACCCAACCCTAAGCCTGACACAAAACCTAACCCAATACCCCAACCCGATACCCTAACCCATACTGAAAGTGGAGAAAACGTTTGATAATGTTTTGACAATATCGTTAAAAGTCCATGATGTTTTTCTACAAATTTTATATGGTTTAATAGTGCATGAAATATTCTATTATTATTGCAAATGTCATGCCTGTATTATGTGTAGAAGTTATAATAAAATTGATATTTTCATGTTAAAATGTCAAAATGCTAAAAAAATTGACAAGTTTTTGACCATATCGTCAAAAGCCCTTAATGGATTTTTACAAACTTTATACCGCGTAATAGTGTTGCAATGATCTATAAGTGACATAAATATTTTGGCTCTATTTTATCTAGAAGTTATAAAGAAATGACATTTTTTAAATAATGGGCCAAATTTTGCCCCAAATTTCATGCGTTTTTTAAATGTTTTTGAAAAAGTCTTTAAGGTATCGTCATAAATTATATAGCGTTTTAAAGCCCTTGAACGCAGTTTGTAGCCCTGTTAAAATAATTTTCCTACTACTATGACAAGCATAACAAAAATTGAGTTTAAGGTCAACGATGCCCAAAAATTATGGTGTCTCTGCTACCTCGAGACCAAGTCCCGTTTTTTAAATTTCAACCGCTTTCCTTAGTCTTTCAGGACTCAAATTGCACCAAAATAATCCTCTGACTCTAAGGGTTCCTACCAAAACACATTTATTCTTATTTATTCATAAAGTCGTCATGTCATGATATTAGTCGCATGACGTTGTTTAACCTATGCACCTTACCTGCATTTTTTTGCATAAGTGAAAATGTTAATATTTTTTGTCAGAATTTTTGATAAATAAGTTCCAACACAAATAAAATAGTATTATTACGCGCACGTTGCTGCCTTATTTCTGTTAAAATAAACGATTTTTCACGAAGTTATTACCAAAAAAATGCGTTATGTGGCTGTTTCTGCCAACTTAATCCCTATAACTCGAGAAATACTTGGGTTAGAGATTAGGGTTAGGGTTGGGTTAGGGTCAGGGTTATGGGTTGGGTTATGGTAGGGTTAGGGTTAGGGTTAGGGTTAGGGTTAGGGTTAGGGTTAGGGTTAGGGTATAGATATGAGGGTGCACATGGCTCTGTGTCCATATGGCTCTGTGTCCATCTAAATGATAGTAAAAAACTTCTGATTGGCTGACATACTTATGACGTCATCGATGATTGACAGCAGTTATTAGGTCAGTGACCATAGGTCAACCAAGGTGACCCCAGTTCGCAACCCTACAAACACAAGAAAATGCAACCCGGGTTAAGACCCTAACACTGACCCTGACCCCAACCCTGACCCTGACCCTGACCCCAACCCTGACCCTGACCCTAACCTTGACCCTGACCCCGACCCTGACCCTGATTAACCCTGACCCTGACCCCTACCTTGACCCTTGCCCTAACCTCTGACCCAACCCTATAAAAATATTCTAAGTCGAACACAACTCAACCTTGACCCAACCCCTAACCCTGACCCTGACCCCAAATCTGACCCTGACCCTGACCCTAACACTGACCCTGACCCCGACCCTGACCCTGACGCCGACCCTGACCCTGACCCTAACCCTGACCCTGACCCCAACCTTGACCCTGACCCTCACCCCTGACCCAACCCTATAAAAATATTCTAAGTCGAACACAACTCAACCTTGACCCAACCATTAACCCTGACCCTGACCCCAACCCTGACCCTGATCCTAACCCTAACCCTGACCCTGATTCCGACCCTGACCCTAACCCTAACCCTGACCCCGACCCCAACCTTGACCGTGACCCTAACCCCTGACCCAACCCTATAAAAATATTCTAAGTCGAGCACAACTCAACCTTGACCCAACCCTTAACCCTGACCCTGACCCCAACCCTGACCCTGACCCTAACCCTGACCCTAACCCTGACACTGACCCCGAACCTGTCTCTAACCCTGACCCTGATCCTGACCCCGACCCAAACCTTCACCCTGACCCTTACCCCTGACCCAACCCTATAAATATATTCTAAGTCCAACACAAGTCAACCTTGACCCAACCCTTAACCGTGACCCTGACCCTGACTCCAAACCTGACGCTGACCCTGACCCCAACCATGACCCTGACTCTGACCCTGACACTGACCCTAACCCTGACCCCGACCCCAACCCTGACCCTGACCCTAACCCCTGACCCAACCCTATAAATATATTCTAAGTCCAACACAAGTCAACCTTCACCCGACCCTTAACCCTGACCCTCACCCTGACCCTGACCCTGACCCCAACCCTGACCATAACTATGACCCTAACCCTGACCCTGACCCCGACCCTGACCCTGACCCTGACCCTGACCTCAACCCTGACCTTGACCCTAACCCCTGACCCAACCCTATAAATATATTCTAGGTCCAACACAAGTCAACCATGGGTTAGGGTTAGGGTTAGTGTTAGGGTATAGAGCTAAGGGTGCACATGGCTCCCCGTACCATGGCTCCCCGTACCAAAGAAATGATAGTAAAAAACTCTTGATTGACAGGTGTAACCCTAGGTTACCCCAAGGTAACATCGGGTCGCAGCCCTGTAAACGCAAGAAAATGCAACCCGGGGTTTGACCCTAACCCTGACGTTGACCCCAACCCTGACCCTGACCCTAACCCTGACCCTGACCCTGACCCTAACCTTGACCCTGACCCTGACCCCGACCCTGACCCCAACCTTGACCCTGAACCTAACCCCTGACCCAACCCTATAAAAATATTCTAAGTCCAACACAACTTAACCTTGACCCAACCCTTGACCTTAACCCTGACCCTGACCTTAACCCTTGACCCTGACCCTAACCCTTTGAAAAATATTCTCAGTCCAAAACAACTCAACCTTGACCCAACACTTGACCTTAACCCTGACCCTGACCGTAACCCCTGACCCTGACCCTAACCCTTTGAAAAATATTCTAAGTCCAACACAACTCAACCTTGACACAACCTTGACCCTAATCATGACCCTAACCCCTGACCCTGACCCTAACCCTGACCCTGACCCTGACCCCAACCCTGACCCTGACCCCGACCCTAACCCTGACCCCGACCCCAACCCTGACCCTGACCCCGACCCTGACCCCACCCTTGACCCTGACCCCGACCCTTATCCCAACCCTGACCCTGAACCAACCCTGTGGAAAATAGTTTAAGTCCAACAAAACTCAACCTTGACCCAACCCCAACCCAACCAAACCCAACCCAACCCTTACCCAACACTAGCCTTATAAAATATTCTAAGTCAATCACAAGACAACCTTGATCCAAACCAACCCTAAGCCTAACACATAACCTAACCCAATACCCCAACCCGATTCCCTAACCCATACTGAAAGTGGAGAAAACGTTTGATAATGTTTTGACAGTATCGTTAAAAGTCCATGATGTTTTTCTACAATTTTTATATGGTTTGATAGTGCATAAAATATTCTATCATTGGTGCAAATTTCATGCCTGTATTGTGTGTAGAGATTATAATAAAATTGATATTTTCATGTTAAAATGTCAAAATGCTCAAAAATTTGACAAGTTTTTGGCCATATCGTCAAAAGCCCTTAATGTATTTTTACAAACTTTATAAAGCGTAATAGTGTTGCAATAATCTATAAGTGACATAAATGTTTTGGCTCTATTTTATCTAGAAGTTATAAAGAAATGACATTTTTTAAATAATAGGCCAAATTTTACCCCAAATGTCATGCGTTTTTTCAATGTTTTTCAAAAAGTCTTTAAGGTATCATCATAAATTATATAGCGTTTTAAAGCCCTTGAATGCAGTTTGTAGCCCTGTTAAAATAATTTTCCTACTACTATGACAAGCATAACAAAAATTGAGTTTAAGGTCAACAATGCCCAAAAATTATGGTGTGTCTGCTACCTCGGGACCAAGTCCCGTTTTTTAAATTTCGACCCCTTTCCTTAGTCTTTCATGGCTCAAATTGCACCAAAATGATCCTTGGACTCTAAGGGTTCCTACCAAAACACATTTATTCTTATTTATTCATAAAGTCGTCATGTCATGATATCTGTCGCATGACGTTGTTTAACCTGTGCACCTTACCTGCATTTTTTTGCATAAGTGAAAATTTTAATATTTTTTGTCAAAATTTTTGATAAATAAGTTCCAACACAAATAAAATAGTATTATTACGCGCACGTTTCTGCCTTATTTCTGTTAAAATAAACGATTTTTTACGAAGTTATTACCAAAAAATGCGTTATTGGGCTGTTTCTGCCAACTTAATCGCTATAACTCGAGAAATACTTGGGTTAGGGATTAGGGTTAGGGTTGGGTTAGGGTCAGGGTTATGGGTTGGGTTATGGTATAGAGTTAGGGGGTTAGAGGTTAGGGTATAGGGATGATTTTGGCATTTTATTACCTATTAGTTCGTAACAAGGGTTAGCCCTAACCCATAACCCAAGGATCAGTAGAGTTTTAGTAGAGGGTTAATAGGGTTACGGTTAGGGTATAGAGCTAGGGTTAGGGTTAGGGTTAGGGTTAGTGTTAGGGTTAGGGTTAGGGTTAGGGTTAGGGTTAGGGTTAGGGTATAGAGATGAGGGTGCACATGGCTCTGTGTCCATATGGCTCTGTGTCCATCTAAATGATAGTAAAAAACTTCTGATTGGCTGACATACTTATGACGTCATCGATGATTGACAGCAGTAATTAGGTCAGTGACCATAGGTCACCCAAGGTGACCCCTGGTCGCAACCCTACAAACGCAAGAAAATGCAACCACGGTTGAGACCCTAACACTGACCTTGACCCCAACCCTGACCCTCACCCCAACCCTGTCGAACACAACTCAACCTTGACCCAAGCCTTAACCCTGACCCTGACCCCAACCCTGACCCTGACCCCAACCCCGACCCTAACCCTGACCCTGACCCCGACCCTGATCCTGACCCTAACCCTGACCCTAAACCTAACCTTGACCCTGACCCTAACCCTTGACCCAACCCCATAAAAATATTCTAAGTCGAACACAACTCAACTTTGACCCAACCCTTAACCCTGATCCTGACCCCAACCCTGACCCTGACCCTAACCCGACCCTAACCCTGACCCTGACCCCGACCCTGACCCAAACCCTGACCCTGACCCCGACCCCAACCTTGACCCTGACCCTAACCCCTGACCCATCCCTATAAAAATATTCTAAGTCGAACACAACTCAACCTTGACCCAACCATTAACCCTGACCCTGACCCCAACCCTGACCCTGACCCTGACCCTAACCCTGACCCTGACCCCGACCCTGACCCTAAACCTGACCCTGACCCCGACCCCAACCTTGAACATGACCCTAACCCCTGACCCAACCCTATAAATATATTCTAAGTCCAACACAACTCAACCTTAACCTAACCCTTAACCCTGACCCTGACCCCAACCCTGACCCTGACCCCAACCCTGACCCTGACCCTAACCCTGACCCCGACCCTGACCTTGACCCTAACCCTGACCCTGACCCCAACCTTGACCCTGACCCTAACCCCTGACCCAACCCCATAAATATATTCTAAGTCCAACACAACTCCACCTTGACCCAACCCTTAACCCTGACCCTGACCCCAACCCTGACCCTGACGCTAACCCTGACCCTGACCCCGACCCTGACCCTGACCCTGACCTTGACCCCTACCTTGAACCTGACCCTAACCCCTGACCCAACCCTATAAAAATATTCTAAGTCGAACACAACTCAATCTTGACCCAACCCTTAACCCTGACCCTGACGCCAACCCTAACCCTGACCCTGACTCTAACACTGACCCTGACCCCGACCCTGACCCTGACCCCGACCCTGACCCTGACCCTAACCCTGGGTTAGGGTTAGGGTTAGGGTTAGGGTTAGGGTTAGGGTTAGGGTTAGGGTTAGGGTTAGGGTTAGGGTTAGGGTTAGGGTTAGGGTTAGGGTTAGGGTTAGGGTTAGGGTTAGGGTTAGGGTTAGGGTTAGGGTTAGGGTTAGGGTTAGGGTTATTAGGGTTAGGGTTAGGGTTAGGGTTAGGGTTAGGGTTAGGGTTAGGGTTAGGGTTAGGGTTAGTGTTAGGGTTAGGGTTAGGGTTAGGGTTAGGGTTAGGGTTAGGGTTAGGGTATAGAGCTAAGGGTGCACATGGCTCTGTGGACCACGGCTCTGTGGACCAAAGAAATGATAGAAAAAAACTCTTGATTGACAGGTGTAACCCTAGGTTACCCCAAGGTAACCCCGGGTCGCAACCCTATAAACGCAAGAAAATGCAACCCGGGTTTAGACCCTAACCCTGACCCTTATCCCAACCTTGACCCTGACCCTGACCTCGATCCTGACCCCAACCTTGACCCTGACCCTGACCCCGACCCTGACCCCAACCTTGACCCTGACCCTAACCCCTGACCCAACCCTGTAAAAATATTCTAAGTCCAACACAACTTAACCTTGACCCAACCCTTGACCTTAACCCTGACCCTGACCCTAACCCTTGACCCTGACCCTAACCCTTTGAAAAATATTCTAAGTCCAAAACAACTCAACCTTAACCGAAACCTTGACCTTAACCATGACCCTGACCCTAACCCTTGACCCTGACCCTAACCCTTTGAAAAATATTCTAAGTCCAACACAACTCAACATTGACACAACCTTGACCCTAACCCTGACCCTAACCCTGACCCTGACCCTAAGCCTGACCCTGACCCTAACCCTGACCCTGACCCCAACCCTGACCCTGACCCCGACCCTAACCCTAACCCCAACCCTGACCCTGACCCCGACCCTGACCCCACCCTTGACCCTGACCCCGACCCTTACCCCAACCCTGACCCTGAACCAAGCCTGTAAAAAATATTCTAAGGTTAGGGTTAGGGTTAGGGTTAGGGTTAGGGTTAGGGTTAGGGTTAGGGTTAGGGTTAGTGTTAGGGTTAGGGTTAGGGTTAGGGTTAGGGTTAGGGTTAGGGTTAGGGTTAGGGTTAGGGTTAGGGTTAGGGTTAGGGTTAGGGTTAGGGTTAGGGTTAGGGTTAGGGTTAGGGTTAGTTAGGGTTAGTGTTAGGGTTAGGGTTAGGGTTAGGGTTAGTGTTAGGGTTAGGGTTAGGGTTAGGGTTAGGGTTAGGGTTAGGGTTAGGGTTAGGGTTAGGGTTAGGGTTAGGGTTAGGTTTAGGGTTAGGGTTAGGGTTAGGGTTAGGGTTAGGGTTAGGGTTAGGGTTAGGGTTAGGGTTAGGGTTAGGGTTAGGGTTAGGGTTAGGGTTAGGGTTAGGGTTAGTGTTAGGGTTAGGGTTAGGGTTAGGGTTAGTGTTAGGGTTAGTGTTAGGGTTAGTGTTAGGGTTAGGGTTAGGGTTAGGGTTAGGGTTAGGGTTAGGGTTAGGGTTAGGGTTAGTTAGGGTTAGGGTTAGGGTTAGGGTTAGGGTTAGGGTTAGGGTTAGGGTTAGGGTTAGGGTTAGGGTATAGAGCTAAGGGTGCACATGGCTCCCCGTACCATGGCTCCCCGTACCAAAGAAATGATAGTAAAAAACTCTTGATTGACAGGTGTAACCCTAGGTTACCCCAAGGTAACATCGGGTCGCAGCACTGTAAACGCAAGAAAATGCAACCCGGGGTTTGACCCTAACCCTGACGTTGACCCCAACCCTGACCCTGACCCTAACCCTGACCCTGACCCTGACCCTAACCTTGACCCTGACCCTGACCCCGACCCTGACCCCAACCTTGACCCTGAACCTAACCCCTGACCCAACCCTATAAAAATATTCTAAGTCCAACACAACTTAACCTTGACCCAACCCTTGACCTTAACCCTGACCCTGACCTTAACCCTTGACCCTGACCCTAACCCTTTGAAAAATATTCTAAGTCCAAAACAACTCAACCTTGACCCAACACTTGACCTTAACCCTGACTCTGACCGTAACCCCTGACCCTGACCCTAACCCTTTGAAAAATATTCTAAGTCCAACACAACTCAACCTTGACACAACCTTGACCCTAATCATGACCCTAACCCCTGACCCTGACCCTAACCCTGACCCTGACCCTGACCCCGACCCTGACCCTGACCCCGACCCTAACCCTGACCCCGACCCCAACCCTGACCCTGACCCCGACCCTGACCCCAACCTTGACCCTGACCCCGACCCTTATCCCAACCCTGACCCTGAACCAACCCTGTGGAAAATAGTTTAAGTCCAACAAAACTCAACCTTGACCCAACCCCAACCCAACCAAACCCAACCCAACCCTTACCCAACACTAGCCTTATAAAATATTCTAAGTCAATCACAAGACAACCTTGATCCAAACCAACCCTAAGCCTAACACATAACCTAACCCAATACCCCAACCCGATTCCCTAACCCATACTGAAAGTGGAGAAAATGTTTGATAATGTTTTGACAGTATCGTTAAAAGTCCATGATGTTTTTCTACAATTTTTATATGGTTTGATAGTGCATAAAATATTCTATCATTGGTGCAAATTTCATGCCTGTATTGTGTGTAGAGATTATAATAAAATTGATATTTTCATGTTAAAATGTCAAAATGCTGAAAAATTTGACAAGTTTTTGGCCATATCGTCAAAAGCCCTTAATGTATTTTTACAAACTTTATAAAGCGTAATAGTGTTGCAATAATCTATAAGTGACATAAATGTTTTGGCTCTATTTTATCTAGAAGTTATAAAGAAATGACATTTTTTAAATAATAGGCCAAATTTTACCCCAAATGTCATGCGTTTTTTCAATGTTTTTCAAAAAGTCTTTAAGGTATCATCATAAATTATATAGCGTTTTAAAGCCCTTGAATGCAGTTTGTAGCCCTGTTAAAATAATTTTCCTACTACTATGACAAGCATAACAAAAATTGAGTTTAAGGTCAACAATGCCCAAAAATTATGGTGTGTCTGCTACCTCGGGACCAAGTCCCGTTTTTTAAATTTCGACCCCTTCCCTTAGTCTTTCATGGCTCAAATTGCACCAAAATGATCCTTGGACTCTAAGGGTTCCTACCAAAACACATTTATTCTTATTTATTCATAAAGTCGTCATGTCATGATATCTGTCGCATGACGTTGTTTAACCTGTGCACCTTACCTGCATTTTTTTGCATAAGTGAAAATTTTAATATTTTTTGTCAAAATTTTTGATAAATAAGTTCCAACACAAATAAAATAGTATTATTACGCGCACGTTTCTGCCTTATTTCTGTTAAAATAAACGATTTTTCACGAAGTTATTACCAAAAAATGCGTTATTGGGCTGTTTCTGCCAACTTAATCGCTATAACTCGAGAAATACTTGGGTTAGGGATTAGGGTTAGGGTTGGGTTAGGGTCAGGGTTATGGGTTGGGTTATGGTATAGAGTTAGGGGGTTAGAGGTTAGGGTATAGGGATGATTTTGGCATTTTATTACCTATTAGTTCGTAACAAGGGTTAGCCCTAACCCATAACCCAAGGATCAGTAGAGTTTTAGTAGAGGGTTAATAGGGTTACGGTTAGGGTATAGAGCTAAGGGTGCACATGGCTCCCCGTACCATGGCTCCCCGTACCAAAGAAATGATAGTAAAAAACTCTTGATTGACAGGTGTAACCCTAGGTTACCCCAAGGTAACATCGGGTCGCAGCACTGTAAACGCAAGAAAATGCAACCCGGGGTTTGACCCTAACCCTGACGTTGACCCCAACCCTGACCCTGACCCTAACCCTGACCCTGACCCTGACCCTAACCTTGACCCTGACCCTGACCCCGACCCTGACCCCAACCTTGACCCTGAACCTAACCCCTGACCCAACCCTATAAAAATATTCTAAGTCCAACACAACTTAACCTTGACCCAACCCTTGACCTTAACCCTGACCCTGACCTTAACCCTTGACCCTGACCCTAACCCTTTGAAAAATATTCTAAGTCCAAAACAACTCAACCTTGACCCAACACTTGACCTTAACCCTGACTCTGACCGTAACCCCTGACCCTGACCCTAACCCTTTGAAAAATATTCTAAGTCCAACACAACTCAACCTTGACACAACCTTGACCCTAATCATGACCCTAACCCCTGACCCTGACCCTAACCCTGACCCTGACCCTGACCCCGACCCTGACCCTGACCCCGACCCTAACCCTGACCCCGACCCCAACCCTGACCCTGACCCCGACCCTGACCCCAACCTTGACCCTGACCCCGACCCTTATCCCAACCCTGACCCTGAACCAACCCTGTGGAAAATAGTTTAAGTCCAACAAAACTCAACCTTGACCCAACCCCAACCCAACCAAACCCAACCCAACCCTTACCCAACACTAGCCTTATAAAATATTCTAAGTCAATCACAAGACAACCTTGATCCAAACCAACCCTAAGCCTAACACATAACCTAACCCAATACCCCAACCCGATTCCCTAACCCATACTGAAAGTGGAGAAAATGTTTGATAATGTTTTGACAGTATCGTTAAAAGTCCATGATGTTTTTCTACAATTTTTATATGGTTTGATAGTGCATAAAATATTCTATCATTGGTGCAAATTTCATGCCTGTATTGTGTGTAGAGATTATAATAAAATTGATATTTTCATGTTAAAATGTCAAAATGCTGAAAAATTTGACAAGTTTTTGGCCATATCGTCAAAAGCCCTTAATGTATTTTTACAAACTTTATAAAGCGTAATAGTGTTGCAATAATCTATAAGTGACATAAATGTTTTGGCTCTATTTTATCTAGAAGTTATAAAGAAATGACATTTTTTAAATAATAGGCCAAATTTTACCCCAAATGTCATGCGTTTTTTCAATGTTTTTCAAAAAGTCTTTAAGGTATCATCATAAATTATATAGCGTTTTAAAGCCCTTGAATGCAGTTTGTAGCCCTGTTAAAATAATTTTCCTACTACTATGACAAGCATAACAAAAATTGAGTTTAAGGTCAACAATGCCCAAAAATTATGGTGTGTCTGCTACCTCGGGACCAAGTCCCGTTTTTTAAATTTCGACCCCTTCCCTTAGTCTTTCATGGCTCAAATTGCACCAAAATGATCCTTGGACTCTAAGGGTTCCTACCAAAACACATTTATTCTTATTTATTCATAAAGTCGTCATGTCATGATATCTGTCGCATGACGTTGTTTAACCTGTGCACCTTACCTGCATTTTTTTGCATAAGTGAAAATTTTAATATTTTTTGTCAAAATTTTTGATAAATAAGTTCCAACACAAATAAAATAGTATTATTACGCGCACGTTTCTGCCTTATTTCTGTTAAAATAAACGATTTTTCACGAAGTTATTACCAAAAAATGCGTTATTGGGCTGTTTCTGCCAACTTAATCGCTATAACTCGAGAAATACTTGGGTTAGGGATTAGGGTTAGGGTTGGGTTAGGGTCAGGGTTATGGGTTGGGTTATGGTATAGAGTTAGGGGGTTAGAGGTTAGGGTATAGGGATGATTTTGGCATTTTATTACCTATTAGTTCGTAACAAGGGTTAGCCCTAACCCATAACCCAAGGATCAGTAGAGTTTTAGTAGAGGGTTAATAGGGTTACGGTTAGGGTATAGAGCTAAGGGTGCACATGGCTCCCCGTACCATGGCTCCCCGTACCAAAGAAATGATAGTAAAAAACTCTTGATTGACAGGTGTAACCCTAGGTTACCCCAAGGTAACATCGGGTCGCAGCACTGTAAACGCAAGAAAATGCAACCCGGGGTTTGACCCTAACCCTGACGTTGACCCCAACCCTGACCCTGACCCTAACCCTGACCCTGACCCTGACCCTAACCTTGACCCTGACCCTGACCCCGACCCTGACCCCAACCTTGACCCTGAACCTAACCCCTGACCCAACCCTATAAAAATATTCTAAGTCCAACACAACTTAACCTTGACCCAACCCTTGACCTTAACCCTGACCCTGACCTTAACCCTTGACCCTGACCCTAACCCTTTGAAAAATATTCTAAGTCCAAAACAACTCAACCTTGACCCAACACTTGACCTTAACCCTGACTCTGACCGTAACCCCTGACCCTGACCCTAACCCTTTGAAAAATATTCTAAGTCCAACACAACTCAACCTTGACACAACCTTGACCCTAATCATGACCCTAACCCCTGACCCTGACCCTAACCCTGACCCTGACCCTGACCCCGACCCTGACCCTGACCCCGACCCTAACCCTGACCCCGACCCCAACCCTGACCCTGACCCCGACCCTGACCCCAACCTTGACCCTGACCCCGACCCTTATCCCAACCCTGACCCTGAACCAACCCTGTGGAAAATAGTTTAAGTCCAACAAAACTCAACCTTGACCCAACCCCAACCCAACCAAACCCAACCCAACCCTTACCCAACACTAGCCTTATAAAATATTCTAAGTCAATCACAAGACAACCTTGATCCAAACCAACCCTAAGCCTAACACATAACCTAACCCAATACCCCAACCCGATTCCCTAACCCATACTGAAAGTGGAGAAAATGTTTGATAATGTTTTGACAGTATCGTTAAAAGTCCATGATGTTTTTCTACAATTTTTATATGGTTTGATAGTGCATAAAATATTCTATCATTGGTGCAAATTTCATGCCTGTATTGTGTGTAGAGATTATAATAAAATTGATATTTTCATGTTAAAATGTCAAAATGCTGAAAAATTTGACAAGTTTTTGGCCATATCGTCAAAAGCCCTTAATGTATTTTTACAAACTTTATAAAGCGTAATAGTGTTGCAATAATCTATAAGTGACATAAATGTTTTGGCTCTATTTTATCTAGAAGTTATAAAGAAATGACATTTTTTAAATAATAGGCCAAATTTTACCCCAAATGTCATGCGTTTTTTCAATGTTTTTCAAAAAGTCTTTAAGGTATCATCATAAATTATATAGCGTTTTAAAGCCCTTGAATGCAGTTTGTAGCCCTGTTAAAATAATTTTCCTACTACTATGACAAGCATAACAAAAATTGAGTTTAAGGTCAACAATGCCCAAAAATTATGGTGTGTCTGCTACCTCGGGACCAAGTCCCGTTTTTTAAATTTCGACCCCTTCCCTTAGTCTTTCATGGCTCAAATTGCACCAAAATGATCCTTGGACTCTAAGGGTTCCTACCAAAACACATTTATTCTTATTTATTCATAAAGTCGTCATGTCATGATATCTGTCGCATGACGTTGTTTAACCTGTGCACCTTACCTGCATTTTTTTGCATAAGTGAAAATTTTAATATTTTTTGTCAAAATTTTTGATAAATAAGTTCCAACACAAATAAAATAGTATTATTACGCGCACGTTTCTGCCTTATTTCTGTTAAAATAAACGATTTTTCACGAAGTTATTACCAAAAAATGCGTTATTGGGCTGTTTCTGCCAACTTAATCGCTATAACTCGAGAAATACTTGGGTTAGGGATTAGGGTTAGGGTTGGGTTAGGGTCAGGGTTATGGGTTGGGTTATGGTATAGAGTTAGGGGGTTAGAGGTTAGGGTATAGGGATGATTTTGGCATTTTATTACCTATTAGTTCGTAACAAGGGTTAGCCCTAACCCATAACCCAAGGATCAGTAGAGTTTTAGTAGAGGGTTAATAGGGTTACGGTTAGGGTATAGAGCTAAGGGTGCACATGGCTCCCCGTACCATGGCTCCCCGTACCAAAGAAATGATAGTAAAAAACTCTTGATTGACAGGTGTAACCCTAGGTTACCCCAAGGTAACATCGGGTCGCAGCACTGTAAACGCAAGAAAATGCAACCCGGGGTTTGACCCTAACCCTGACGTTGACCCCAACCCTGACCCTGACCCTAACCCTGACCCTGACCCTGACCCTAACCTTGACCCTGACCCTGACCCCGACCCTGACCCCAACCTTGACCCTGAACCTAACCCCTGACCCAACCCTATAAAAATATTCTAAGTCCAACACAACTTAACCTTGACCCAACCCTTGACCTTAACCCTGACCCTGACCTTAACCCTTGACCCTGACCCTAACCCTTTGAAAAATATTCTAAGTCCAAAACAACTCAACCTTGACCCAACACTTGACCTTAACCCTGACTCTGACCGTAACCCCTGACCCTGACCCTAACCCTTTGAAAAATATTCTAAGTCCAACACAACTCAACCTTGACACAACCTTGACCCTAATCATGACCCTAACCCCTGACCCTGACCCTAACCCTGACCCTGACCCTGACCCCGACCCTGACCCTGACCCCGACCCTAACCCTGACCCCGACCCCAACCCTGACCCTGACCCCGACCCTGACCCCAACCTTGACCCTGACCCCGACCCTTATCCCAACCCTGACCCTGAACCAACCCTGTGGAAAATAGTTTAAGTCCAACAAAACTCAACCTTGACCCAACCCCAACCCAACCAAACCCAACCCAACCCTTACCCAACACTAGCCTTATAAAATATTCTAAGTCAATCACAAGACAACCTTGATCCAAACCAACCCTAAGCCTAACACATAACCTAACCCAATACCCCAACCCGATTCCCTAACCCATACTGAAAGTGGAGAAAATGTTTGATAATGTTTTGACAGTATCGTTAAAAGTCCATGATGTTTTTCTACAATTTTTATATGGTTTGATAGTGCATAAAATATTCTATCATTGGTGCAAATTTCATGCCTGTATTGTGTGTAGAGATTATAATAAAATTGATATTTTCATGTTAAAATGTCAAAATGCTGAAAAATTTGACAAGTTTTTGGCCATATCGTCAAAAGCCCTTAATGTATTTTTACAAACTTTATAAAGCGTAATAGTGTTGCAATAATCTATAAGTGACATAAATGTTTTGGCTCTATTTTATCTAGAAGTTATAAAGAAATGACATTTTTTAAATAATAGGCCAAATTTTACCCCAAATGTCATGCGTTTTTTCAATGTTTTTCAAAAAGTCTTTAAGGTATCATCATAAATTATATAGCGTTTTAAAGCCCTTGAATGCAGTTTGTAGCCCTGTTAAAATAATTTTCCTACTACTATGACAAGCATAACAAAAATTGAGTTTAAGGTCAACAATGCCCAAAAATTATGGTGTGTCTGCTACCTCGGGACCAAGTCCCGTTTTTTAAATTTCGACCCCTTCCCTTAGTCTTTCATGGCTCAAATTGCACCAAAATGATCCTTGGACTCTAAGGGTTCCTACCAAAACACATTTATTCTTATTTATTCATAAAGTCGTCATGTCATGATATCTGTCGCATGACGTTGTTTAACCTGTGCACCTTACCTGCATTTTTTTGCATAAGTGAAAATTTTAATATTTTTTGTCAAAATTTTTGATAAATAAGTTCCAACACAAATAAAATAGTATTATTACGCGCACGTTTCTGCCTTATTTCTGTTAAAATAAACGATTTTTCACGAAGTTATTACCAAAAAATGCGTTATTGGGCTGTTTCTGCCAACTTAATCGCTATAACTCGAGAAATACTTGGGTTAGGGATTAGGGTTAGGGTTGGGTTAGGGTCAGGGTTATGGGTTGGGTTATGGTATAGAGTTAGGGGGTTAGAGGTTAGGGTATAGGGATGATTTTGGCATTTTATTACCTATTAGTTCGTAACAAGGGTTAGCCCTAACCCATAACCCAAGGATCAGTAGAGTTTTAGTAGAGGGTTAATAGGGTTACGGTTAGGGTATAGAGCTAAGGGTGCACATGGCTCCCCGTACCATGGCTCCCCGTACCAAAGAAATGATAGTAAAAAACTCTTGATTGACAGGTGTAACCCTAGGTTACCCCAAGGTAACATCGGGTCGCAGCACTGTAAACGCAAGAAAATGCAACCCGGGGTTTGACCCTAACCCTGACGTTGACCCCAACCCTGACCCTGACCCTAACCCTGACCCTGACCCTGACCCTAACCTTGACCCTGACCCTGACCCCGACCCTGACCCCAACCTTGACCCTGAACCTAACCCCTGACCCAACCCTATAAAAATATTCTAAGTCCAACACAACTTAACCTTGACCCAACCCTTGACCTTAACCCTGACCCTGACCTTAACCCTTGACCCTGACCCTAACCCTTTGAAAAATATTCTAAGTCCAAAACAACTCAACCTTGACCCAACACTTGACCTTAACCCTGACTCTGACCGTAACCCCTGACCCTGACCCTAACCCTTTGAAAAATATTCTAAGTCCAACACAACTCAACCTTGACACAACCTTGACCCTAATCATGACCCTAACCCCTGACCCTGACCCTAACCCTGACCCTGACCCTGACCCCGACCCTGACCCTGACCCCGACCCTAACCCTGACCCCGACCCCAACCCTGACCCTGACCCCGACCCTGACCCCAACCTTGACCCTGACCCCGACCCTTATCCCAACCCTGACCCTGAACCAACCCTGTGGAAAATAGTTTAAGTCCAACAAAACTCAACCTTGACCCAACCCCAACCCAACCAAACCCAACCCAACCCTTACCCAACACTAGCCTTATAAAATATTCTAAGTCAATCACAAGACAACCTTGATCCAAACCAACCCTAAGCCTAACACATAACCTAACCCAATACCCCAACCCGATTCCCTAACCCATACTGAAAGTGGAGAAAATGTTTGATAATGTTTTGACAGTATCGTTAAAAGTCCATGATGTTTTTCTACAATTTTTATATGGTTTGATAGTGCATAAAATATTCTATCATTGGGTTAGGGTTAGGGTTAGGGTTAGGGTTAGGGTTAGGGTTAGGGTTAGGGTTAGGGTTAGTGTTAGGGTTAGGGTTAGGGTTAGGGTTAGTGTTAGGGTATAGAGCTAAGGGTGCACATGGCTCCCCGTACCATGGCTCCCCGTACCAAAGAAATGATAGTAAAAAACTCTTGATTGACAGGTGTAACCCTAGGGTTAGGGTTAGGGTTAGTGTTAGGGTTAGGGTTAGGGTTAGGGTTAGGGTTAGGGTTAGGGTTAGGGTTAGGGTTAGGGTTAGGGTTAGGGTTAGTGTTAGGGTTAGGGTTAGGGTTAAGGGTTAGTTAGGGTTAGGGTTAGGGTTAGGGTTAGGGTTAGGGTTAGGGTTAGGGTTAGTGTTAGGGTTAGGGTTAGGGTTAGGGTTAGGGTTAGGGTTAGGGTTAGGGTTAGGTTAGGGTTAGGGTTAGGGTTAGGGTTAGGGTAGGGTTAGGGTTAGGGTTAGGGTTAGGGTTAGGGTTAGGGTTAGGTTAGGGTTAGGGTTAGGGTTAGGGTTAGGGTTAGGGTTAGGGTTAGGGTTAGGGTTAGGGTTAGGGTTAGGGTTAGGGTTAGGGTTAGGGTTAGGGTTAGGGTTAGGGTTAGGGTTAGGGTTAGGGTTAGGGTTAGGGTTAGGGTTAGGGTTAGGGTTAGGGTTAGGGTTAGGGTTAGGGTTAGGGTTAGGGTTAGGGTTAGGGTTAGGGTTAGGGTTAGGGT